>OW203983.1:33816148-34416148 GCA_934047225.1 Ypsolopha sequella | reverse complement strand
TTGATTGAAAGCCCATGAAGAAGAAAATCGCGCGCTGAAAAAACATGGCTGCTTCCGCTTTCTGACTCCCGTTGAAAACAGCCGTTGTTGTGGGTTACGTCACATCGGACACATAAACAGAGATACCATCTCAATTACTAGTAGGTCTGGAACGGGGCAAGTACGCATAATAACAATTTAATTTTTGGGTAAAATATTGAGATATAGGATTGATATATCATTAATTTTTACACATAACAAACACATGTAATTTGTAAGGAAGTTCAACTCTTATTCTCTCCAATTTAATTCTTATATTTTAGAACATTGGTGGGTTACGTCACATCCGACACGTAAACAGAGATACCATCTCAATTATTAGTAGGTCTGGAACGGGGCAAGTACGCATAATAACAATTTTATTTTTAGGTAATATTTACATATCATTAATTTTTACACATAACAAACACATGTGATTTGTAAGGAAGTTCAATTCTTATCCTCTCCAATTTAATTATTATATTTTATAACATTCAAAGACCTATTGTATCGTAGCGCCATCTCTGTCGCACGAAGCACGATGTGAGAAGCTCTGAACCGGGGTTCCCGGTTCTCTCTCACATCCAGATTTACTTTTCTTTCTGCGTTTCTATACTGCAATGTTAATTTATATCTCCTTGCGATTGATAAATCGCCAAGTGTTCAAACATAGAAATTTATTTTTGTCATAGTTCCATAAGATTTTACCAAAAATCCTACCAAAAATCGCTCAAGACGCCTATAGAAGTTTTCACTGTAAGTAAAAAAATATGACACCCGTATTTCGTTAACTCCTGTATATCGAGAGCGCCATGATGGGTTTTACTATCAAAAGGTGTCAAAAAATATATATGTATGTATGAATATTGCTCGTTTAAGCTATGGTGGCATCTGCATTCGTAGCACAGTGTTTAAAACGCGCAACGCGCCTTAATTGAATCACAAGTACGAGGAGCCTGACGTGATGTTTAATCGCAAAAACATCGTGTCACGCTCCTCGCACTTGTGATTCAACTAAGTTGCGTCGTGCGCGATTAAACACTGTACTATGGGTGCATGAAATGAAATAAAATAAACTATAACTTGGTATCTTTATTGTATACTCAAATCTAACAGATTCGAATACAACATTCATGTTTCCTTAAGGGTCGGGACAATCTTCTATGACTTTTATTGTAGCCTCCCCTGCGTTAGAACCATTACGGGTCACATCCGTCCGTTTTTTGTCTGTGCTAACTTTCACTGAGGGAGCCAAATCAAAGTCGCAGGCAACAGCTGTTACTACCGACGGATTTGAACACTGTGGGAAACAAAAATTGTGACTTAGTTTTTAAATTGATACTGGCGACCTCTTAACTATTTTTTGCAAAATTCACAAGTTCAGGTACTCATCGACTCGAAGTGCAGCTTGTACAAGTATGGGGATACGTACAATGTGACTTTTACCACCAGCAGGTTTTGCCGTAGACATATGAACGAAAGCTTTCTTATATGCAAGTATTTTTGATTGCGGTAACAAAACTGCACCCTTAAGGTTAAATGTCAGTCGCTTACCACAAAGTGCATAACTTAATTTTGTATTTTTTGTTTAGAAGTTAAAAAATTTCAAAAATGTTGGTGTATAGCAGTTAACACCAATAGTTCAGTTTATAAAGCATGAGTTTGAAATTTAATGCACAATTAGTCATTATCTGGTCCAAACAAAGTTAAAACAGCATTTTAAGTTGGTTGAGAAGATCATGACTAATTGTGTATACAATTTCGTTGCTTTATAAACCTCATTAATACTGAACTATTGGCGTCAAATGGCACAGAACAAAATGCTTTTCAACTTTAAATTTCTAAACAAGAAAAACAAAGTTATGCACTTCGCGCTAAGCTACTGACGTTTAACCCTAAAAGACAACGATTATCTTAATACCAGCAAACGAAAAAAAAGAAAGTGATTTAAAATTATAAAATATAAAGTTAAAGTTAAGGGTCGGTTCCGCCAAACATGCTTTTTTTGGACAATTTAGCATATTGAATCAGAATATTTTGAACAAATGAAATTTGTGTAATAATAATTAGTTAACACGTTGAAGGACAGATATTGCCTTCATACAAGTTCTGTTGTGACACAGTAGTAGAGAGGAAGGCGAAAGGGGAAACGGACATTTAGGCCCATTGGATTGACAGTAGATCTTGTTTGAATATTCACTTTGTGACACAATACACTTGGTACTGGTTTGTAGAGAAATTTCGACGCTGCTAGCCGTTCTGGCACATTTCTACAGGGAATCAATGACGCCATACGGCGTCCTGTTCAAATTGGTATACCTATCTAATAGTACGCTGTAGGACGCTGTCCAGCATCTCTGTCCTTCAACGTGTTAAGTAGTTAAATTACATTATCTGAAAAAAAAATCTGAAAGATCACTTAAAATCAAGAAAAACGTAACATTTTCTTAAACTTCAAGGGAACCCACATACTATCATACAGATAGACTGACATATATTTTATATGAATAGAAATGAGAAAGGATTATCCCATGGCCGTCATGTCATACATATAACCCTATTCCATACTCACAAAGATAATATATTGTACTATATATATTTTATTCTTTCACTTTAATAATAATATGTAACATTACACATATGGTTAGTGATCAGAAGGGTGGCTCAAAATTCCACCTTATGTTGTAATAGTGGAATTACTTTGAAGCGATCTGTAAAAAGCTTAAATAAAATAATAAAATAAAAATTATTGGACTACATATTCTGCCCCCGCATTTGCTCCAAAATTTTTTTTTTTGTCGCTTGGCGACGGCTGCCATTTTAAGCGCCACTATTTGCCTGTGTCCAGTTAGATTCTGACATGGTTAGTTATTCAGACTTTCAGACGCCGTTTGTTCATTACGCACGGTACAATTTAAAAAAGGTAAAAAAAAAAACATAGATATACTTTAATTTAATAGGATAAATTTTTATATTTTTTTAGTAGGATTAGATAATAAATATGACATATTAACGGGCAGGAAGGCATTATATTCAATTAGACTGGGATAGATAGGAGTACTGCTCACATTTAGGGGACAATTGAAAAATATATGGTCCAAAGTTAAGTGTTTGAAATGACGGCCGTTTTTCCGGGCCTTGAACATAATACACAATATTTCGATTTCGATTTATTATACACAATATAATCGTACATACGAGTAGTATTGGTGAATAACTGAAGATAACGTCGACATTTATGAATAAGGAAGTCGTAGTTGCGGAGAAAGAAAGTAATATAGTTCTAAAATAAACTTACGTTAGTGAGCACATAGCCTGAGTGTTCTTTGTCCCGAATTACATAATTGTAAGTGTTTTGAGTAGCCGTTCGATCTGAAACATATATTGCAAGAGTAACTTAAGGCCTGGTTCATCGGAGACAACAATCCTATTGAGTGATTTTGAACTTAAGGCGATATGTAAAAGTTTTAGTGTCCGTGTTATTCCATATGCGAAAAAACCCTCAGTGCGACAGGGACGGATTCGAGGAAAAATAGCAAAAAGTCGGTTTTTTATTAATATAAAATGTACTAAACTTGCTATCAAAATTTCGTTTAACCAGGTGCTAGATACTGTTAAAACCCATCTAATAAAATATAATTGCAGTCCATATGTCGTTCCAAATTGTCAAACCAGGAGAATTGGTGTCGAAAAAGACCTCATTTCAATAAATATTTGTATTAAAAGGAATTTCTCTAATCGCGTTTTTCCCTAGAAAAGATTCCAAAAAGAATATAATATTTTATCAAAATAATACATTATTTACTGAAGTAGATATGCAAGTTCTAAGTGTCGATTTTTTTTTCCGTAGCGCCTTAATTATATTAGAACGCTCGCTTCGTGGGTGACGGACGGCACGCATAATCAGTGAATTATCGAGGTATTTCTACATTTTCCCAAAAAGTCTTTGCTGTTGGAAATTTGTCTTGTCTTGATATAAAACTTTAAAACAAAACGTATTTATAACTTACAAAGGCGTAATTTCCAAAAACAAAATCCATCGCTTGAAAAGCGTCCAATTAGGTAACTGTCTTAACAACAATCAAAAGATAGTGGTCTAAAAAAACATGTCTGTGATCAGGTAAGAAGTTGAGTCAGCATATTTGAGCAAAAGCCCTTAAAATAACCCACAGGCAAGGCCTTAAGGGCTGTACGTAAGGAGATTCCACCATACAAAATGAGTTCCTTGGTTATTTTTTCAAATTGCTTTATTTTTAATGATACCTAGACAAATTTTATTTGGATTCCCTGTTGTTCTTTTTTAACACAATATTTTTTGGACAAAGCGTACAGAGACCAGAAAACTCGTTTCAACGGGACTAAAGCACACTATTTTTAAATGTTACTTTCCAGTGATAAAGTCTTTTCTAGTCAAAAATCTAACAGGCAATTCTCGTTAACATTGTCTTGTTAATGATTAAAGCCATTACATTTCTAAACACATCGATATCATTGAATAGGAGTAGAAGTACTAACTTATGAGCATGTATGGCAAAAACTACAACTTCTCTGTCTTACTAAGGCAGGGTATGTTGCTCTGAGCGAGACAACTGATTGCCACGCCTCTTCCAGCCCGGAGTTCATCCGTCGATTCGTGGGACTCGTGATCAACTTTCCTATTATAACAACACAGGCAATTCCCAAAGAATATTTCACCGCCGTTTTTCTTTGATTTCATCCGACTGACGAAGGGATTCTGTTGAATCGGATTCTTGGATAAGGATATACAGGAACGCGAGCGCATCCGTGAGGAAAATACGAACAGTATAGTATTAATAGTATAGTATAGTACTAATCGTACTATATATACATATAATTGTATTAGTACGATTAGATCGTACTCACCTGGTGGTTGAGAGGCTGCTGCACATTGTAATGGTTCGTCTGCAATGACGGACCCAACAAGCAGGGGCAGTATCAAAGCGGCGAACATCATCCTGCAAGGTTCTACTAAGAGGAAACAGCTTAATGGAATGCGATTAAGGTGTTTAGTTTCCTTCTTATAGCGACAAAATTGGTCACACATAATTATTATTTATTCATCTCATTAATCAGCAATTTTATAAGCTTCATTTATAACAACGACTAGTTCTGCCCACGACTTCGTCCGCGCTGATCTCCTCTACGTTACTCGGTGTACGTACAGTGCATCTAGTTATGACGAGCAAGTACCAACGTTCGACCCATGAACTAATTCACACAAAGTACGAAGCGCTACCTATTGGGCAAAGAGTTAACTATTCGGATGATAGGTGTATTATTAAGTTTTGCCAACACTATATATACAGGTTGTTAAGATGAAGTTGAGCCGAAAACTAGCGATAGTACTCGGCGTAACAAACAACATTCTGTGAAAAAAAAACAGCCAAGTACTCCAAACTACGGTCCGCGGGCCAAGACCAGCCCGCCAGCACCACCAATCCGGCCCGCGGTCGCTGGCCGGACATGTCTGGTTTCTAGCCCGCTATTAGTTTATTTAAAATTCATAAAATTATAATAACAACGTTATGTTATTTATGCTATATCAAAACTCGTAAGCGATATTACGATAAACGTTATCATGCATTTTTGTCTAAAAGTTATCATTAAGAATTTGTTATTATAAAGATGTTCTTTATAACTCTATTTCAAGGTTTGCGCACAGCACGCGCTTCGACTCACTTCGTCTTGCCCGAAATACCCACCAAAATTGCGAACTGTAGAAGAGATAATATCTCACTGTCCGGCTAGTCCCAACACGAAAATTTGTGCGTCAAAACTACAGTATTTTGTTATGATAACTATCCAGGTCTTGGCCCTCGGGACTTAGTGGAAGAATCAGTGTGGCCCTTAGGCTAAAAAGTTTGGAGACCCCTGGTCTAGATCTATGTTTAAATGGAACTAAAAATCGGAAATGAAACAGCATAACATTTGGCCGCGCCCACAACTGAGTTGGTCGCGTTATGATGTCTGGTCATATATAGTAGTATAAAAGAAATGTGTGTGTAAGTCTTATACCGTATACATAGACAATAGGGGAATTCAGCCCCCCCCCCCCCCCCCCTCTGGATCCGCTAATGCTGCATTACTGAGACTTCAACAATAATATCGCGTATATGAGCGTAAATAATACACTATACTTAATTAAATAACAGCTGAAGTATAATTATTATCAGCAAATTTTAATATTCATTAAGAGTTCATATTGATGGGATTATACAGTACAGTAGTACAGTATTTTTGTATGACGATTTATAAGTACTATATCCTTACGTGACGGATGTATGTTTTTCAACGAGAGGTAATCTTGTAAAAACGTGAGTATTTTTCGGTTTTTTTCACATTTTTCCCGTTTTAATGTCTTAATTACTAATCACGGCACATCGTAGAATTGGGCATATGTTAAAACTAGAAGAGGCCGCCTCGCTCCGCTCCACTCAACTCCTCAAATTTATTTACATATAAACCTAACACGCTTCACCTCGCTCCACTCGTCGTCACAGTTATTTTTGACTTTTGGTGAAAGATTTTCGATTTCTTACTTTATGATCTGCCCACGACATATAATTTTTTTGCTAAAGGCAACATTTGTGAAGGTACGAAGGATAATAATATAAGATATAAAATATAATATATTATGAACAGAAAATCACTTGTACTATCCCACGAATTTATTTAGTACTTCCAAACCGGTTTCGCCTTTATGGCATTATCAAAGGAATTATTACAAGATCTTAATTACACAATAAATAGTTCACATCAGCGAGTGCTAAACATATAAAAAGCCGTTACTCGATACCGAGCCTGCTGAGAAACGCTGTTCAGGTAATGAGTTTGTCATAGTATAAGCACAAAATAGATACGACCAGAAGGCCGACTCGACGACGGAGCGAGAACAGACGCACACATTCATAGACGCGTACGTATGATGATCTCGGCAGAATTTCGTATTGGCATTCACCCGAGTATCTCCGAGATCGTCGTACGTACGAGTCTATGTGTGCGTGCGCCTGTTTTCGATAGTTATGCGGAGTAAACAATCTGTAAGTGGTTATTTTGTGGTATAAGTAGCAAAAAAGGTTGACAATTCAAACACTATTTTACTATAACTTGACCGTTACCGCTGTGCCTCGTCTTAGGCGCGGCGAAGTGGGGGAGGAAAGGTCATAGCAGGAGTTCACATAAGATCGATATTGTTTTATTTATTTTTTATTATTTCATGATTTTGATTCTGATTTGAATTATACGTTTAGTATTTTTATGAAACATAAAATATTTAAATAATAATCATAATTTTAATATAACATACCTAGTTACCATTATAGTAGTATCATATTTTCTAATAAATATAAAAAGCTTATATCCTTGAAAATATTGTAAGCCAATCTCGTAAGATCCTACAATGGGGTCGATTGGGTGTAACACGACTTAACTTATCACCGAATCGACACAAATATCGATCTCATGTGAACTCATGCTACTCTTTCCTTCCCTCCCCCCGCCTCGCCACGAGGCGCCTCAGGCGGGGCACAGCGGTTACGGTCAAGCTATATCACCAACGTGCATGCATTAGTTTCGAGTGCCCTGACACCTGCAAGTAATAACATAAGTAGCAAATTTTATTCATGTTTCGCTAAAGCAGGCCATTCACGTTGCAACAGTAGCAAGGACTTCGGCAAGTTCGATCGCAAAGCGGACTGGTCCCAAGGTCCGATGAAAAAATTATTAAACTGTACCGTCCAACCGTTGCAACGTCAATGGCCCCCTTAAGCAATACAAAACTTCGTGTGCCGAAACTACTGAAGTTTTGCCTTGTTCATCTTCACGAACGCATCAAGTGAACCCGTAAATTTATTGGCCGAATTATTTAATATTTGATTTTTTTCAGTGTAAAACACCTATGCGATTGAAAGTAGTCGCTTGTGACTATGGAATGACGCCTTCCATCTCCATACAAAGAACCTTAAAAACTGTTCATGTACATAGCCTAGGCAAATGCAATGGAAAAGCCTTCGATATTATTGATCAAATGTGCCCTTAGTTGCCTCTGTAGACGACAAAAAACCCCAATATACGGCGTTTGATGATTAAAAGGTTTCCTTTTGCAGAGTGAATACTTAGAACCCTTAGATCATTTTACGAAGGGTAGCCATAAAAAAAATTGATGTAGGAAAGAGAGGGAGTAGTCTTTCGTTATTAAAATATGATAATTCAATATATGTTTTTTTCTAGTTACAACGTTAAGTTTAGTATCATTTTTAACTAAACTTGAGACGTACAGGCCATATACGAAATAATACTTATAGTATTTCATATAAAAATCTCGAAATTAAAATAAAATTATAAAAAAATCTTACTTTTTTGACGATAATTTAATTAAAGTTAAATTTGTCGGGTCCGATGATCCAAACGACTCACTAATCTGTTTAACTTATGTTGAAGAGGCACATAGCCGTATTTTTTTACATGCATAAGATATGGCCCTCAATGGCGCGTCAAAAATTACGATACACACGGTTGATTCAGATGTTGTGGTTATAGTGATATCCTTTTATTTTTCACTTCAGTAACATGGTCTCAAGGAGCTGTGGATATCTTTCGGCACTGGCAAATACCATAGCTACATACCGGTGCATGAAGTAGCAAACCATTTAATCGCAGATAAAACAGAAGCTTTAAGAGGCTACCATGCATTCACAGGGTGTGACACCGTTTCAGCGTTTCATTCTATGCACTTAATCAGCATTTTTCTAAACTGCCTGTCTCCTTAGAAGACAAATTAAAAAACAAAACTCTCCTAAACCTTCGTAATAAGCCCAAACCTGACTGCGATCATTTTACCTTCAAGACTGTTTCTGAGTGTGACGTTAAGAGAGCAATTCTTTCTATTACTTCAAAGGCTGTGGGTGATGACGAAATTTGCTCTCAAACGCTGCATCTTATACTAGATGAACTTTTACCTGTCCTAGCTGACGTTATCAACTGCTCCCTTGTCACCAGTTCATTCCCCACAGCCTGGAAAAATGCACATGTCATCCCTCTTCCAAAGACTACAAACCCTTCATCGTTTTCTGAGTATCGTCCAATTTGCATTTTTCTAAACTGCCTGTCTCCTTAGAAGACAAATTAAAAAACAAAACTCTCCTAAACCTTCGTAATAAGCCCAAACCTGACTGCGATCATTTTACCTTCAAGACTGTTTCTGAGTGTGACGTTAAGAGAGCAATTCTTTCTATTACTTCAAAGGCTGTGGGTGATGACGAAATTTGCTCTCAAACGCTGCATCTTATACTAGATGAACTTTTACCTGTCCTAGCTGACGTTATCAACTGCTCCCTTGTCACCAGTTCATTCCCCACAGCCTGGAAAAATGCACATGTCATCCCTCTTCCAAAGACTACAAACCCTTCATCGTTTTCTGAGTATCGTCCAATTTCCACTCTTCCTATCCTTTCTAAAGTTCTTGAGTCTTTAGTCCACAACCAAATTTCGTATTTCTTATCTAAAAATAGGTCACGGCACTCCTGAAAGTCTCCAATGATATAAAATTAGCTATTGACAATAAGAAACTGACTGTACTCACACTATTGGATTTCAGTAATGCATTTAACTGTGTAGACTTCGATGTACTCCTTAGCATTCTTAGCTCTCTTAAAGTATCTCCTCTTGTCACAGAATGGTTTGATACTTATTTAAGGGGTGCAGTGCATACGCTCGGATGAAGTTTCCTCGGAGTGGTGCCAATTAACTGCTGGTGTACCTCAAGGTGGTGTCCTCTCTCCTCTCCTTTTTTCAATTTTTATAAATTCTGTTTCCATTGTTCTTTCTTCAAACTACTATCTTTACGCAGACGATTTACAACTCTGCCGCCACTTTGTCGTAATTGAGGCAGATATTGCTGTCTCAGAAATGAACAGTGATCTTTCAAACATTCACAGGTGGGCGGAGGCTTTCGGACTTTTGGTTAATCCCAAAAAATCTCAAGCCATTATTTTCGGTAGCAGATATATGACTAACCTTCTCAATCAAACGGTAATTCCACAAGTAGTTTATAACGATATCCCTATTGCCTACACTAAATCTGCAAAAAATTGATTGTAATCTGACGTGGGCTGCGCATATTAATGAGGTCAGCAGGAAAGTCTTTGCCACATTTCATTCCCTTAAGCGTCTCCAGAAATTTCTCCCCTTTGAAACTAAAGTTACTCTCGCATTTTTCAAATAAGGCATTTTAGTTTGATTTATCACTACCTGGGTCCTGAATACCAGTAACAGGCATTATTTAGACATGCTTACTCTAACTTAAACTGCACCATCTTTTTCTGTCATAAGAGTTTGTGGTCAAAATCGGGTCTTTGTAATTTATAGTGTTCTCGATATTGTGGAGTTTTTTTTTTTTCATCTGTTTTACTCAGACTAATACATCATGTGGGTACTTTTTAAAAGGGAGATTAAATAGGCTTTTAAAATTAATAATTTTTATTTTATCATCTATTAAATTAAAAATGATATGGACGACTTTGTACAAAAAAAAGGAAAATGACGATTACATATTTTCTTTTTTTTTAGCTTTTCTGTGGAAAATATTGCAAACTGAATAGCAGAAATGAATTCTACGTATTTGATTTACTCGAAAATGATACCCAACTTGACCTTTTAGCTACAATGTTAATGTCAGGAATCTCTCCCCCCCCTACCACCCACATAAAAAACTTACATTAATAAAATTAATGGCTACCCTTCTTAAATCATTCTTTCAGTCCTAAAAAGCAATGCACCAAAAGGAAATATCTTAATCATTAATCGCCGTATATTTTAGTGTACACAGGCAACTACCTCTTTCTATATGGTAATGTTTACAAAACCTTGCCTTGTTAATTAAGTACCGCATAAGAAGAGCCGATCTTGGCAAATATAACATTCACTGTTTATATGTTCAGCTTAGTCAATGAGAATTCGTGGGATAACTTAAGATACTATACTGTGAGTCACTATACTGTGAGTCACTATATTGTCAGTCACTATACTGTGAGTCACAGTAGTGCACTGTGAGTTGTTTTATATTTCAATAAAAATGTGAAACTGCTATAATTGAATTGAACCACAATTTTATTCATCATACTGAATAACTTCGCAAAAAAAAAATGCAGATGCAAAAGAAAAAAAACTTTTCTCAAAACTGGGGCTCTACCGCGTAATTCTCATTTGTATCAACTTCAAGCAAATGCATGCGAAATTCAACGCGTGCAAAAGAGATGGCATGTTAGGTGGGCGTCTTCGCACGCACGTCAAATTTCAATCTCAAGTTGATGTTGATGTAAATGAGAAGTACGCGGTAGACCCACTGCCCTGATATTTGTAGAGTATGTGGTTGTATTGATTTTCATGTAACTATTGCCTGTATAAATTACATTTTTGTATATTATTTTGTACAAAATTGTAAATTACATTTTTACATTTTTTTTGTATAATATATTATCTGGAGGCACAGAGCGTGCCGAAAGAAACAAGGCACTACGTACATTTTCTCTAAAGTATAAATAAATGTAATTAGCAATGCGAAATAAAGCGTTGCCCAATCTTCCACACCGAATAGTTTTTTTTTTACAGATTTTACGGCATATTCTAATCTAGCATGAATAATTTTCAAAAGAAAAACATTTCGTTCCACTAATTGTTTAGAATAACGTCAATAATTGCCAATACAAATATTTTTCTAATATTTTAGTTTATTTCAGAGGGGCGTCCCTCTGAAATTATAAAAATAAATCTCCCTCTAAAATAATCTGTTATTTCCGAGTGTGAACTGTGAAATGCAAGTCACAGTCTATACTCGGTACACCCACTATGATAACGTCCCAATGGTGAACCCTATCGCCGTTCTTCTATCAAAATAAATTAAATAGACCCAAAAAAAAATCGTAGCTAATCGCAGTAAAGATTTTGTTCCCAACACGACCGCCATAAAGGTCCAAGTTTCGACAGGTTTCAACTTATGTGAATGCAGCATTCAACTTATGTGAATGCAGCATTCTTATTACGAGCTTTATTAACGGACATTCAATACATAGAGAAGATAGCTATTTTTTCCTCTATATTCGATACAATTCTTCAGACTATACAGCCCGGCGAACGATTCATAAACGATGAATATTTTAATATACATCTGGATAATTAAATCAGTACCCCACATAAATGGATACCAGTGGCCAATGAAATAGATTGTAATATAATAAACTTCAAATAGGACTTACCTTTTGTTTTCTGCGATGATTCTCAATATAACAAACACTCGATTTTATGATGAAAAAAAATACATACGCAGATAAGACTCTTTTTTAAATGTTTGATTTCAATAACGCTTTATAAAAGAACAGTGCGTGCGCGCGCATTCTTATTTCCGCTGGGCGTGGGCAATTTGGGGGAGATGGGTCCTCCCCATCAGGGTTTTACTATCGCGCTTTTTAGGGCATTCAGGTTTGCTTACGATGTTTTCCTTCACCGTTCAACAAGTGGTAAGAACTAATACTATGTACATAAATTCCGAAAAATTCATTGGTGCATGCCCGACCGGGGATCGAACCTGGAGAGGCTAGCGTTTTACTCGTGAGCTCCCGCTGCTTTTGACCAATAATGACCAATATCGGTTGCATATGTGATTTTCCACCGATTGCACATTTAAGAATTTCATGTTAAGCTGTTCTGTACTATTAAATGTGATTCGTCACCTTATCACCGCTTATAGAGATTTTGTTAATTCATAGAATTACCTTTTGAACTTAAAATAAGCCAGACTTACCCTTATTTTCTCTTGAGTCTCACTAGAATTGTTAACACTCGGTTGAATTTGATTCTTCAATCCAGAATAAAGCATCAAAATACATGCCTTTTTAAAATGGTTGATCCAAATTCCGCATTATAAAACAACATA
Source organism: Ypsolopha sequella (assembly GCA_934047225.1). NCBI lineage: Eukaryota > Metazoa > Arthropoda > Insecta > Lepidoptera > Ypsolophidae > Ypsolopha > Ypsolopha sequella. The sequence goes on along the minus strand of OW203983.1, from coordinate 34,403,181 downwards.
TTTTTCAATTCACTCTTATTTTCACTGTGCAAAGATTTTCTTATCGTAACCGCGTAAACGGATTGCATACGTGAGTTTGAACTTCAAAGCGGCCACATCGAAGAAATTTGGCAATATTTTCAAAGAAAGATAAGCGCTATTATTAAGTCGAGCCATCTGTTCTTATAAGCTAAACCTACCTTTCGTTTCCCCTGATGCAGGCACACATTAGGGTAGAGTCCCATACACATGAGCGCCATCACCAAGTCCAGGACCGGATCGGGTCCGGTCGGGTTCCACCGTTGTGGGATGCAGCACTCTTCCGGAAATCCGATTGACGTTGTTAGAATGTCTGGAATATATACACACATATTTTAAACTGTAACCCTTTCAGTGTATGATTTCTGACACTGGGCATTTCTATGAAACCCTTGAATAAATATGAATTATTGAGCTATGATTTCCTGCCATAGGTTCTGTCCCTGCTGTTATGGCGATATGTAAATGTTTTAGCGTCTTTGTTACTCCATATGCGAAAAAACCTTCAGTGCGAGAGGGATGGATTCGAGGAAAAGTAGCAAAAAGTCGGTTTTTTTATTAATATAAAATGTACTCCAGTTGCTAACAAAATTTCGTTCAACCAGCCCCCCTATTCTCTATCTTTGGTTGCCAACTGAACTGGGTGCGTATCATCAAAAACATAGATAAAAACAGAAATTTCAAAAATGCCTTTAGTGGGTATTGAATTATTAACGAACTGTGCCGTCACTTCAAGTGCAAACATATCCTTAGGCAATCAGAAATCGATAGTATATCTATGTTTTTGTTGATAGGCACCCAGTCCAGTTGGCAAATAGAGATACATAAATAGGCCTGCAGGTCCTAGATAGTGTTAAAACCTATCTAATAAAATATAATCTCAATAATCGCATGCGTATTCTATTGATATGGAAGAAAAAGAAATAATGGTTTGATTGTAATGCTAGGATAGGAAATGTTTTTTTTTTCATTATAGCAATAACTGCTAAAAGTACTGTATAAATCAATGTAAAATATTTATGTTGCTATAAAATTGCTCCCATAATGTTTCCCTCCCCATGTATTCGTTTTCCAATACCTATTGTCTCTTTAAACCTCTCTACAATTACAAATTGTAAGAGCTAGGATTGAAAAGATATAAGGCCGAAAGCCTAAATTATGTCACGTGTTTCAAGATGTCGGCTTTGGGATGCTTCAAGGATAGTTTTGTTAGAATTGTCACTGCTTTGAGCAGCTTTAAAAAAAATATAGTGTCTTCTTAGCCAGCCAACGAATTCCATTCATTATTTTATCTAAATTCAGTCTGGGATTCAAAATATGCAACTTAATGTGAGGGACAGAACTTTTGGCGGGACTAGGCATTCCGGCAAAAACAACGAGACTTCGCTTAAAAGCCTTTTACTGTTCTGGCGAAAAGCTCTGAGCTTTTGCCTAACGGTACATATGTTGAAATCCTCATTTAAATAACTATAACTGAGATATATTTTTCAATGCAAGTGCTCGTAAAGGCCCACTTTTTATGCATCAAAACCGAACAGAAAGTCGATTATTTTGCCTTAGGGCTTTATTATAATTTTGTTTTTTAATTTATTTACAATGGTTGGCTAACCTGCAGCCTTTCCTGTGTACCATAATACTTCTTTTCCACTGTTTATCGGCTCTGGATACAGTCCTTTTGAGCCAATCATAATTTAAAGTTCACAAGATTATATTTGTTTTATTTTCTCTCAGTATGCATTGAAAAACGTGGTATGATACACGGGCGTAAGAGCAATAAATTACTCGGTTACGTTTAAAATTTTGTGACACTAACATAAAAGTCGTATCTAATGAGCTTGTCATGTTGTAGCATAGCAGATTTTTGTAGGGTGCGGTTATCTCAAAGTTTTCGCGTCGTTTTGTTTGCTTGACGGTAAATTTCGGTTTACCCTCTGTTCTAGACATGAAGTTCGCTCGCTTGTCTGTTGCGAGAGCGAGTCGGTGTCCGGTCATTTCTCGGACAGTCTTTTGGCTGTCAAGTCGTGTCGTTTTTTTTTACCTTTCTTTTTGGTTCCTTGGTTGGAAAATGGCGGATTTGCCAACAGAAGTGATTTAAAGTTTCTAAGGTTTGTTTCGAGTTTTTTTTTGGTGTGTTTATTTTGCGTGGAATGGTTTCCGTAATATTGTTTTCTATTTCAGAAGGATTTTTGGAGGTGATTGTTGGAGAGTTTTATGGCCGGGTTGGTGGGAGATCTGACCTATTGTCGGATCATGGTACGTATTGCATTTTCTTTGTATTTTGAGTCACCGGAATTCTTTTCTCATCGTTCCGTGTAGTAAAGGTTTTAATATTGTTTTATTTTCTTCTAATTCCAGGGAGTTCAAGTTCAAGTTCAAGTTTTTGCTGTTTTTCTTCTTTGGTGAATTTTGTCCAGCTGGCTGAGAGATGACCGCAGCGTGGTGTTTCACGGTCAAGCTGATCCTTTGTTAGCGCGGTCGGAGATCATTGACCTTGAGGTTGGACAGCGACAACGTGCCAGTTTGGTAGAACAAATGTTTGGCGAATTTCAAGTATGTGTTGTAGGGTTTATTTTTAACCTCACATCATAATAAAGGTGGCTTGGTCGGGATGTTCCAGGACACTTAGATTCATGACTATTTTAAACAAAGTGTAAATTCTTCTTCCTGTTTCACTGAATAACCCAAACTGTAAAATTTAATGTTCCGTAATATTTTTCCTGGTAGAACTGAATGGTGTACCAGACGATTTAGTTTAAAGAGAATGATCGACAAATAGGTATTATTTAGTTGGATTCACGGCTCCACTGAGCTAGATTTTATTTGGGAAATTATTTTCCTTGTTTTTTTCAAGTTTTGTTACTCTTAAAGTTTTTTTTTTTTTCAAATGTAATTTCACAAGATTCCATGTAATCTAGTTACCTGTGGTTAAGGCGGTAACTAACCCATCTAGTTTATTCACTTAAATGTTTTATTGATGTCTTGGCAAAACTAATTCCAATGTAATATTGCTACCTGATGTTAAGGCGGTACCTGACACAACTATTAGAGGTTCTAAAAGTTTTAGTAATGTCTTGGCAGAATATATACCAAATGTAAGGTCTTGGCCAAAAGTTTGTAACAATGTAATATTATCCGTAACACCTTCAGTCTTGTGAATCTTTACATAATTTTGTGATAAAGTTAAATACACTTAATTGTAAAGTACCTCGAAGTTTTCTTCAGAACCTTTTACCAACTATTAGGTTACAATTAGGTCACTTTTTAATTTTATCTTGTTCAGTAGCACGACTGGTGGAAAAGACCGGGTACCCTCCGGTTGTGCTATCTGACAATGTAGCTATCGCAGTAGTTATATTTGTAAATGTACATATTTAAAGTACTTACTTCTAAGCTGATACTTGGCCTCACAAGTGACTCTCAGGGTTGTTTGTTGAACTCCCTTCCACTCGCACCATCTCACTTCCGCGTCCTCTCCTTTTGCGTGTTCCCGCTCCCACATCTACGACACATAATTAATAATTGATTTAAGATTAGATTTGAGATTTCGGCACTTATTTTATTTTGATAGGTGGACGACTTGTATCTTGCTATCTCGCAGAGCGCTAGATGGTTACATAGACGCTGTAGCTATGGTGCGTACTAGCCAGTATAGCCTAGTATGGTAAAAGGGCATACCGTACGTACATGTCCCGACAGTGAATAATGCACATCGTATCATATCGTCATCTCTGTCGCACGAAGCACTAACAGTCCGGTGAAAGAGACGGCGCTGTACGAAGCCGAAGATAGCTAATGAGCATTATTTACTGCCGGGTTCTGTATGCATCTGGCCTAAAATCGGCCTGATGCGAGACCCGGGACGGAAGATGTGATGTGTTTTGTTGTCCGTGGCTATAGGTTGATGCGTCGCTCTTTTCGCATGTGTACCAATAGTGTGCGCGAAAAATATGAGTACATGTACGGTACTATAGTTTATCTGTTTATGTCGGTGCAATAAGTGGGAGGAAATGTGGAGGGAGACATCCGAATACGAACAATTAGATTACTAAGGCAAAACTTCTTATATGTGTTTACAACACAACTATTGTCGACAAGTAATCACATGAACCTCAACATTCAAGAGAATTAATAGCTGATCTCTATGAGCTTCATAAGCCACGCCAGAAAGAAATCGTGGCGTTATCGGGGCGAGATGATTTTTGTCTCTCATACTCTTTCATACTAAATAGCCCACAACACACTATCATCTCGCCCCGCCAATACCATGTCTTCTGTCTGGCAAGGGCTCCTGTAATGAGCTGATAAGCGACCAGTTATTTAAAAAAAAACGTTTTTATCTGCCACCATCTTATTACCTGGAACGCGTTCAACATGGCGACATGGTCGGAAGCCCTATCGCCGGCCAGCGCTCGCTGATGGAACGACAGTCGTCGCCTGAAGCCCTCTAAGCTGAATATCTCGGGGAAGGTAGTGGAGTTGGCCGCCATTGTGGTCAGAGCGTCGCCCACGCCCATGACGAAGCCAAGAACCATCATTTTACCGAGACGAGGCTCTGGGGACAGACGGAGAAATTCAGGTTTAACTCAGTGTAGAATTTCACCATATTGCAAATGGAAAGTATACAAAAACTATGCACATAAATTCGGAAAAAACTCATTATTAGGGGTCGCTCGACCGGGCTGGATTCGAACCTGAGTCTAAGAATGACAGTATGGCGTCCCACTCACTTAGCTACAGCTGCAATAAAGTAGATAGAAAATATACAAACAACTGTATAGTTCAGTTTTCTGTTTTCAACAAGTAATATTTAAAGGTTGAGCATTTTCTAGAGACAGAGTTGATTCATCCCATCCATCTCCACAGTCGAGCTCGGCATCTTCCAACAGAGTTGATGTATATCATTATTTGTATTTACATATTTTGTATAGTTTTGATACATTTCGTGCTGTATTCATAGTAACAGAACCCCAAAAAGCTACACCGGCTGCACTCACCGATAGGTAGCTTCGCAAGGATAGCACCCAAAGGTGTCAAAGCGTCGGTGTTATCCAAACACCCTAATTCTCTTAGCAAAGCCTCAGCTTCAATAACAGCGTCCAACGGTGGTGGTTCGGGAGCCTTCGAGAGAAAGTGACCAATGGCGCCCAAGCGAAGGAGTTTGATGCTGGAACATTAAATAAATTACAAATAAACATCCACACGAAATTATTTCTATATAGAGGAGCAAAGACAATTTGCACACATCAGTAGACTTTTAATTGTCATTGTAAATGAAGATGACGATCTTTTATTGCAAGATAATTAATGCTTACATGATTTCTAGCTCCCAAACTATGAAAACAAATGAAAGATCATCTTTCGGTAAACGTTATAATGGCGTAATTTGCTGTAAGACCCGTTTAGCAGCCGGATTGTAAAAAACCCGCCTTTTCCTAATTAATCGATACAGGACACGTATATTCAGAATTTACTCAACAGTTTCTCAACAAAATCTTATTACCTATGTAATGTGTATGCTGCCATAGCAAAGTTTCCATTGGTTTCTGTAAATCAGTTGTTGAATATAAAGTGTTCTGTTTCGATTACTTAGAAAAAGGTGGGTTCTTCACAAGACCATACACAGTAAAATAAAGTCAGTATGAGAAAACTATGAAAATGATTCCCAGATGGTCCAATTTAAGCATGTCAATGTCTTAGAAATCCATTGAAGGATATAGAACACATAGTAAAGGAGTTCTAGAAGCTTTTAAAAAATACAATAAGACTTATTCCGAAAGACTAAACCACAGAACTGTATAGTTCTGTGGACTAAACTCTAAACACATTAGCACCTCTAATCCTACACTTCCTATCTTCGCCTCTGAACTTTTGACTCCCAAAACGAATCGCTTATTTTTTCTCGCCAGACACTTCACAAAGTCTTATAGGTATAAATTTGCTTGGCCATCAAATGGGAGAGTCTACTTGAAGGAATGCCTCATACTATGCTCAAGAATGTGTCTCAGCTTGATCAGCTTAAAATTGACTCCACCTCTATTGTTAATAAATGACTTTATTATTTCTTTGCATGCCAAGCTATTGGAGTTTTGATTATTCTATTTGTTAATATTTCTAACAAATTTTAAATTAATACTTGTACTTACACCAAATTATTGTACCCTATCCCCTGTTAATTACACTGTAACTCATATAAATAGCCATACCTATGTCATAACTTAAAAAACATGTTGCATCTAAAATACACGCAAACACCAACACAATCTTACACATTTATACAAAACAAATTATACTAATATTTAACTTTTTCCTAAATTAATCCTCACGGAATGTAAAAAAACCCGCCTCAACTTGATGATTACACTGTTACTGAATATTTTTTCACACCACCTGCTCGACAATGTCCAATTACATATTATCATGCAACCTCAACGTAAAGTAACGCATTATATCTCAAGGGATATAAAGTTATATGAAAATCCCTAGGGATTAAAGTGATTTAAATTTGGAACGTCAAATTCGTGTGGAAACTCGTGGAAAACAAATGCTCATATGGGATTATAAAGAGGTTTGTTTGAAAACAGCATAAGCAGAACTCAACAAAAAGAAAAAAGCGTTTACAAAGAATGTGAAACAAAAGACGGTGCTGTGATTGTCAGTGAATTTTATGAAATTATTAATGTTGATAAAAAATGTCGAGCTTTTTATTGTCTCGCAGAAGGTGTGAAAAGTAGAGTATGCTCCCCTGGAATAAAGCCTGTCTTTGTCTTGGGCAGCTTGAACCCCTCGCTTTACTCAGGACTCTATATAAGTCTAGAGTCCCTCGTTACGCTCAGGGTTCAATATGCCGCCCGTGACGTAAGACACTGCTTTATTCCCTCAGTGCATAATCTACTATTATAATCAAAATGATGGTGTTATTGTTTATGTTAGTGATAAATTGTTTAGCTCAACGTATGAACCAAGTTTTCGCAATGCAAATTGCCTTGTTTCAATCATTAATAATACTGCGATTGTTTCTATCTACCGTTCACCATCTTATAATAAGACATGTCTAGGATTATTGAAACACTATTCACTCCTTAGGTTTCTGGCCTTCTCATGTACTCCCCACCAGATCCAAAACATGTTTTATCACTCGATTATCAGAAGTCCTGAAACCACAACTACCCTGGAGCCGTATTTTTGAATCGTTCGTTTTCAATTCACGTGCGAAAGTATATACCCGTCTCACGTAGCACATCAGAACTTGTCATTTGCAAGATGAGACAGGTATATATTTTCGCACGAGAATTGAAAAAGAACGATTCAATACGGCTCCTGGTTACACAGAATTCTATTACGGATCATGATACGGTGTTATTGGTACCGATTCGGTGAAGCACATCTTAACCTATTTGACAGGACTAAACTTAATTTACGCGTTCTGTCCTTGTCTTTTTGATAAAGAAAGAAAAAGACAGGACGCTTAAAAGGTTAGTCCTGTCAAATAAGTTAAGACGTGTTATGCCGAATCGATACCACTATCTCTCCCTATTAATTCTAAAATTACAAACTCTTGTTTCTAATCTATTCTATATTCTTATTTAAACGCACCTAAGAGCCAGTTCGTGTAGCGGCGTCCTGAACATTTCCGCTGTCTGATGTTCTTCGAGGCGATCGTACCGCATCTTGGAGCACAGAGTGAAGCAGTGGCCAGCGCGCACGCGACCCGCTCTCCCTTTACGCTGTAACCAGACCAAGAGTTTTGCCACACTTTCGTTTGATTATAACCTTTACGTAGACGAAATATAAGCTACTAAGAAATATAAGTGACCACATGTCGCATATTACGTGGCGACACCGATGGCCCAGCGATGGTGGAGCAAGTCTGTAGGCTGTTTGCTCCTAATAAATACACCCGAGCACGATCGCATCGACTACTGTCAGTGCCTACCACCAATACCGTAGCACACCCCGAGTCACCTTTAATGCGCGGGACTACGAAGCTTAACGCTCTCTTGACCTCAGTGCCAGAGTGTGACTTATTTTATGACAGATTGATGGATGTAATGCGAGAGTCCTTAAGGTTCTGTGAGAAAGAGGCTTCTCTGACTATGTCCCTACATTTAAACTGTTACATTAATTATTTTGTATTGCCATATGACGAATTTTAATGTTATGTGTAAACTATATGTTTGTGAATGTTTTTATTTGTATTTGTAAAAACTTAATTATACAGTGCAATGGATATCTATCTGTAATGCTGTATAAATAACAAATAAACCACTGTATACCGTGACGTGTTGTGAACTGTACAGTCGCCTGCAGTCCAAGCTCCCTATTTTTGAACGATTTAACTGCTGACACCGCAATAAGAACTACTAATACTAGCCTGTCATTCTGGCGTCCGTACACCGTACGTAGTACACAATATGCAGGTTCCGTTAATCTATAAGTAGTTATAATTGATGTATCAAGTTTGATAACCCAAATGAAAGATTAATATAAAAATTACCGGTGTAGTTATGCTACGGACGGAAATGTTTTTGACTTGCATTTAACAGTTTCCGTATCTTGATGAAACTCTAAAAATAAAATTCCTAAAACTCTAATTCGCAATACAGCTACGTTCGATATCAATGGAAATATATCTCGATATAAATCGTGACAAACCTGTTCCAAATTGGTCCTGCTGGCCCACACAGTAGCGTATGACGTCATATTGTTGTGTGACGTAAACAGCTTCATTTTCGCCTTGCACGAGTCGATGACGAACACTACATCGTTAATAGTGATTGAAGTTTCAGCGATGTTGGTGGATAGGATAACCTGAAAAATTTGATCAAACTCAACCCTAGAAAAGAAACAATTATGCAGAGAGACACGAAAGTTTTTGAAAACTATATTGGTGTCCACTATATAGGTAATTTCTACAATAGTTTAGACAGTTACAACTAACTGTTAAAATGTGATATTACCAAATATATTCCGTATTTTTTCTGGGTTCCTGAGTTTTCTTAATAAGGTTTATTAGGGATAGTAAATGGCTTAAGTAGTCTTTACGATCACGCCAACCAAAGGCTTATTAGGAAACTATTAAAGTTGTAGAGCAAATATCTGATCTCACCTTAATTATACCGGGTGGTGGAGTCACAAACACCTTCTTTTGATCGTCTCTCGGGATCTGACTGTGCAGTGGTAGAATCAGATACTCTGAAGTATTACCGAATATCCTGAAAATTGTGCGTAAATAGGCAACATCACAACCACGTACAGTACACAGCAGAAAATAATGCACATCGGATATATTCGGCTTCGTAGAGCGCCGTCTCTGTCACCGGATTGTTACTGATTCGTGCGACAGAGATGACCCTACGATACGATGTGCATAATTGTAATTGTATTGATGGGTTAAAAATAATATTTGTAGAATGAACAGGGTTTCTATACTACCTAGATATGACAATAAGAGATTTTTTTTCTTTCAGACGTACAAAATCAATAAATTGACAACGAGGTGAGTCATAAACTCATAATCTGATCGAAAAGCTAAGCATGTGCCTTCATTGCGCAGCATAAAGAGAGTCATATATGTACAGTATATATTCATAAGTTCTGATATTTATAATTCGTTAAGTACGGTGAGGCAAAACAGGCTAAACCATAATTTCCAATATTATTCATAAATCAAAAGCGGGCTTTATTACAGGGTGTTAATTGACAACTAATCGTGAACGTTTCATAACTTGTTTTTAACGTATTATGGTTTATGTAGTAGTCAACAGTCTGTATATCCTCCGTATAAATATATTTTACCTATTTTATTTATCTTGATTCGACTAATTAACATTTTTTTATTTATATACAGTGTGTAGATTTGGTCCACAATTTGCGTCACATGGATAATAGTTTACATAATGATTATTTAAAAAAAAAACAGAATAAAAGAAATTAATACCACTTAAAAGAGTTATGCCCTTTTTATATGTTCTAAAATTATCTTGAATAAATTCTCGCAAAAAAGTTTTATCATCATCAGTATCGTGAATATGGGCGTAGCCAGAGAGGGGGCAGGGGGGGTTCGAATCCTTCCCAAAAAGTTTAAAAATTTACAACCCTACCCCTGCTTTGTGTTTGCAAACAATTTTTCACAAACAATGAATATAAATTTAATTTCATGCACTTTTTGTCGTTTTATTTTCTTGAAGCCCCCGAAACTAAAACCTGGCTACGCCCATGGAATATAACCTACCCTGTGACGGAAGTTGCTGACCAAATACAAGAATATTTAAAAATCTTTGGAAGCCATAAATATATTATTTATTCAATTTTACCTATTTTGCATTAAATGCTTCATAAGAGCGAAGATGAGATTCCATCCTGGAAGGAACACTAGCACAGCGCCATCTCCGCCCAAAGATCTGATGTACAGTAGTATTGCTTCGATCAGCTCGAAACTCAGCTGAAATTTAAACTCCCATTAATTTCGGTTCGTATCAGCATCAAAGGAAAACTATACGTATCGCTCACCATACAATTTTTACTGCGTTTCTGACTCCGGTACTATGAAATGCGATAAGAAGCGTAAGTAATAAAGAAGTGTACGGAAAGCGATACGTAACGTTTCCTTTTGATGCTAACATAATACTGACGTTTTACCGCTTGCCTTTGAAAGAGATTTTAGATTTGCTAAAAAGACGTATCCCCTAGTCCATGTACACAACACATTGGAATAGGCTTATTGGCACTTCAAGCGATTTGCCGTTTATCTCTGAAAAAACCTAGAATTAAAAAGAATTACTAAACTCGGAGTAACGTTTTGAAAATATTTTTTTCATCCTAATTCATTCTCATGATAAGACTTGGTTTTCTGTGCCCATAATCTCATATCTTTACTTAGGCTTTTAAAAATCTAGGCTTGATTCTTCGTTTGAGTAAAGCTTTTAAAAAGGTAACGACATATAAAATGCTTTATTTTTCGTACGTCCGTAGTCTCCTTGCATTTGCTAGCATAGTCTGGAGTCCCATGTATAAAGTGCACAAAACTACAGTTGAAAGGGTCCAAAATAAATCTCTTAAGATTCTGGACTATCATACTGGTCATTTCTTCAAAGATTATGATGAAAGTGCTCAGCGAAATAATTTGCCGTCTTTACAGCACCGGCGGTTTTTACTTGATGTCCAATTTTTGTTCAAATTTATCGATAACCAGGTAGATTCACCCATGCCCCTTGAGAAGATTTTATTTAAAATTCCTTTCAAATCCTATTCAACGTCAGGTAACTTGTTTTATGTTAGTTTTGATGGTACAAATTACGCCGAAAATTACTTTTTCAGATGCAGCTTACATTTTTATAACACTTACCAATGTTTTAAAACTAATGCTCTTACAGCAATGTCTAAATTGTAATTGTTTACCTTTTAATATTAACATACTATAAATTTAAAATTTAATTAGTTATTCGTATGCTATTTATTTATACCCTTCCGTGCCTTTTGTGTCATTGTTTACTCTATGTATTACTCTATGTTTATATGCATAAGTTTATTTTTATTATGTGTATTTTAGGAACCTCCAGGTCTATAATCTATTATCTGTGTGACTGTTTGTGTTCTCAAAAAAACAAAAAAGCAATCATCAATTGGATTCTGTAGCATATATTTTTTTCTATTAAAAATGAATGAAAACACAATAAAAATGCTGATGCGCGCAATGTAGTCGATGTTTCTACTAAACCTCCATAAATGGTAGCCGCACTGAACGCACATGAGTATACCGTCTACATAATTGCCATAGCTTAGTTCCTAAAATATTAACTTTTCTATTTTTATTTATAGAATATACACCAATTTAGATCAAAGTTTTCATTATTATTGTATATAATTTGATCATTACTCGCACGGTCGTTACTTAAGACACTTGGAGCATTTTATGCATTATACTGACTGCGAATCTTTGCCTTGCTTATAAAAAAGTGATGTGTCTCTGTCTGTCTTCTCATCTGTCATTTATCTGTCAAATCAGTCGGAAGCAAATTATTATAAATTTATCTTGATAGCAAAGGACACATTTCTAAACAGCCTTTTCTCAAGTGACGTTACACGAATTCAAATGGAAGTTGCACCTTTTTCGTAAAAATATTCATCATCATGTGGTTTTTTTAAACCGCCAGTTCTAAAGTACGGCTTATCATATCAAAATCTCGAAATGGTTTTCGAATTAACACACTTTAACATAATTTAATCTAAGCGATGTGTAGAGAATGGCCGTGATTGGTCGGGTTTTTAACTTGTCGTTTTTGTTCATTTTACTCGTATATGTCTAGACAACTAAGGCAACTTTTAAGGTATTTTGGTGAAGTGTAGTGATCACTCGAACTCGGGATTTATTCGAGTTCGGGTTCGAATTACAGAGGACCTACTTTCCTTGAGAACCTTGGAGTTGGTAATGGTACCGATTCGGTGAATCACATCTTAACTTTTTTGACAGGACTAAACTTAATTTAAGCGTTCTGTCCTTGTCTTTTCGATAAAGAAAGAAAAAGACAGAACGCTTAAAATAAGGTTAGTCCTCTCAAATAAGTTAAGACGTGTTATGCCGAATCGATACCATTGGCTGTTTGACCTAATAAAAATGTATGCATTATAATTTTGCAGGTACTTTCGATTATAAACTTACATCTTTCTCAGAGAGTTGTGCTATAGAGGTTTTGGTCTGCGCCGAGAATTTGGGTCCCAGATGGCATGCCTTATTCATGTCTTCCTCTTGTTCGTCCGTACCAAGACCTATACATAGAAATACATTAGTTTGTAAGTATTGCACAATGATACATTTCACATAACTTAGCACGTAGCAGAATTCTCATTACGCGCACACAAATGCTTATTTTTATCCCGGAAAATCAGACCGCAATAACAAAGTAAACAAGAGCAAAAATCTAAACAGTGATCAAACAAATAGTGGCGGGCATATTTTGGGGGGGAGGGGGGGGGGGGGGGGGCTGAGGGTAGCTTTTGCAGGAAATCACAGTAAATACTATACCCTGTACCATTAAAATACGTGTAGGTAAGTTTCAAGATTGTAGTACAACATGAGTAGGAAATTGTCATAATATAGCAGTATAAAAGAAATGTGTGGTTCCTATAATGTATATTTTGGGGGGGCTTCAGCCCCTTAGACCTTCACTGGATCCGCCACTGCATAAATTCTTTAATTATGTTAAAAGTAATTTTTTTTTGTTTGCTGTGGATACTACAGATGATTTTCTATCATCCATCCATCCATCCATCAGCCTAGTTCATCCACTGCTGGACATAAGCCTTACCAGGACTGCCACTTCAGGCGGTCATCCTGGAAGAATTGCCCATACTCACACACGCTGGGCAGGCGGGTTGGTGAGCGCGGTGCCGGGACCCTCGCACCAACGCCGCTGCCCGTCACCAGTCTGTTCCATACAAGGCCCGGCTATTATTGATGGATATACCGCCATCCATCGGTCCCAGGCATGGTGGGCCTCCTGGTTTTTTGCCTGTGAGCTGTCCTATTACTCTCCTCCGAATTACTTCGAGGGGGTCTCCAAGTAAGATGTTGGTGCCTCCACAGTCGAGCCCGGCAACAGCTCTACCACCTATATGATTGATTACCCAAGGCAAGTTATAATGGATTTATTGGTTATAAAGTCCAGTTTTATCCTACCTTCATCATCGTCGTCATCGTCATCCTTGTTGGCTTTCTTTCCGGCCGCCTTTCTCTTGCGAGTGTCGGCAGGGGGAATGAACTTTGTCATCTCGATGCAATCTTCAAGGAAGTATTGAGTCACGGGGTAAGTACGGCCGGGGACCTAAAATAAGTAGTTAAAGTTAAAAAAGTATAATTGGTTAGGGGGAAAGATGCTTAGCAAATGGGAATTTAGTGGGATGGTAGGAGAGCAAAGAAGGTAAAATCTATCGTAGCACTTCCACTTGCAAGTGAACTTACGCGTTCGTTTGCCTTAAGGGGCTCCACAATGCTGAACATCAGTTTTGAATTGGATTCAGTTCCGTCAATGTAGATGGTAAAAATTTGAAAAATAAATGGCGTGTTTTTTGACTCAAGACAATTATTAATTACACTTTATAAATAAACATACTTACAATCATCTATTACATATATTACTTTTAAAAAAGCATGAATTTCACGAAAAAAGCGATTTAGTTTCCGTGTTTCAAAACCGATTGAAACGAAACCAACACACGCAGATACTAACGAGTAAAAACCACCTTTATTACATAATGAAATTATGGTTAATGCCATAATGTAACCACGATTTCAAAATAACTGAAGTTTTGCGTGCGCGGCATCTGATTAGAGCAGGATAGAGCTAAAAAACAAACGCGTTAGAGCAGGACTGAATTTTAGCATAGTGCAGCCCCTTAATAGTTTGTTCGCTTTGATTGCTTGACCGTTATGAACGTTGGAGTGTCCTCACGACTCAGACACCGCTGTTTTATAAAAACAAATATGAATAAATATGGAAAAAAAATAAAACATAATAATATGTTGGGCAGCTGATCGGTACTAACTTACAGGCGCATTCTTTAAAAGTTTCCTACGTCAAAACTTACCTCAATAACGGGGCAGTTGCCGAAATAATTGGTGAAGAGAGTTGTGTCGACAGTGGCCGACATGAGGATAATTCTCAGATCTGGGTACGTGTGGGCCATGTCTCGGAGTAGGATCAGGGCGAAGTCCGTGTCGGCGTCGCGCTCGTGGACCTGGTAAAGACAATATATTCCTTGTGGTTAATTCTGTCAAAGAACATTGCTGCTTACAGCGCTGTTCATAAGAGCTGGCAAAATGACAGATAACTGCAGCGCTTCATGTTATGATAATGACCATTTTTTAAACTTCAATATGCTATTTTTCTCTGATTTTTGGAATAAACGTAAATAGATCAATTTAGGTATTTAATTTAAATAATAAATTGTGTCGTGCTTTGAACCGATTTTATAAGCATTTTAGTATATAAAGGAAGTGACGTCATCTTATTGGATGGTCAGGTCTATGAAAATTAAGGATGCGTTCAAAAAATAAATATGCCTATAGAAATGAGTTAGTGATGACGTTACTGAAGGTCAAATGAAATACATCGGTTTTTTTATTTAATAAAGGACGTGCACGCTTAATTTAAAATCTGTCTACTAGGGTAGCGTTCCAATACGCCTGAGTAAATGTGCAATTTAAACTGTCAAAGTGAATTTTACATTTCTGACAAGGTTTATGAACTGTTCGTATTCACTCGGGTGGTTGTAGAACGGGTGACAGTTAATTTGTACTTTTACCCCGGCGTTTAGGAACGCTACCTAGAAATATTTAAGAAAATATATTCTTCGAAACGGTTTTTGAATCATAAATATTAACGAAAAAAAGGCCATGCGGTAGAGGCAGCGGATCGGATTGCTGTGGTGACGTGACGTGAATTGATTCGAGACTTCGAGAGGAAGAGACACTAGACAGAATGTCACCCCTCCTGCACCGCTCTCTACCGCAGTAACCTACTCAGTTAAGGCTAGATCTATAGCCAAATGTAATATCGTATGCCTAATTTGTCGTTCTACAAAGGGCACACATCAACTATGATAATAAGGATGCGTGACTGCACCAGGTTTAGTAACTTCCGGACGCAAGCTATACTGTCGTCCCCTCGTTTTCTTATGGATCTATGCCCTAAACAGTTCAGTAGTCTGAGTTTAAACTTAACTAGCTCATGAAACGTAGGGAATTCTCTTTGTCGCTGAAATTAATATTTAGTTTGAAAAATCCGAAAGGTGTTAAATTCATTTACCGTTGCAACGGTAAATGAATTTAACACAACGCCTTGTGCCCTCTCTATGATCAAATAGATACACATACCTCGTCCACCAATACATGGCTGACACCTCTTAGCCCCCCCTCCAGTTTCCTCAACAACACCCCCACAGTGCAGAACATTATCGAACCGTAGGGACGAGGCAGCACGGATTCGAAACGGACACAGTAACTGTGGACAAATGTTTGAAATACAATACATACACTTACGTCTCTATGAATACATATTTGTAACTGAGTAGCGGCCATTTAGATTAACAAAGTCGAAGAAAATAGCGCCAAGGGGCAGTTTTCTTAGCGCCAGCGCAGCCGCGGCCATAAAGATAGTCATACATATGGTTGTACCGGCCAAACCCGATTTTAGGACAAACTAGTTTGGCCTAAGCCAAATTGGTTTTGGGTTGTCGTAAAAAATTTACCACGAAGATTATATACAACGAACGCGCCACTACCTAAGCTACCGGCTCCCTTCTGCGCTGAAGTGGTCCCGAAAAGCTAGTATGGTCGAGGCCAAAAGTTCGTCCTAAAATCGGGTTTGGCCAGTAACACATACATAAAAGTTTTCGTTTATTTACTTATTTTACCAGGTACAACAAACGCATGTTTAAAAAAACATTGTTAAAGGTGTAAAAGTGGTCGGGAAAGTTTTTCCTTCGGGTACACTTTAGAAAACATAAATAATATTGTAACTATTTACGTATGGCACGGTTAACTTAGTCCTCATGTATACCAAGTCAAGTGCAAAGGTTTAAGTTTTCCGTTCATTGCCTTCCGTGAATCATCTTTATTACATACTATAATACGAGTATGTGAGTTCATGAGGCAGAGTTCACTTAACCCCGGGGGCATTACAAGACTGTTTCTCTTGGACGTATCTTCCAAACGTTTGAGCTTGGGCTTAGCGGGATTCGACTCCGTTGAACGTTGGTTCAAGCACATTTCGACCTTTTACATTTTGGACTTTTGACAGCTGACACAAAATAGCAAAATATTAGTCCATTTCAATTGAATTAAAGTTACCACACGTATTTCAACGCGCTATTACGGTTACGACGTTGACAGTTTTGAAAACTGATCATGACCAATTACTTTTTTTCCCACCAGATCATGACCGATGACATTCCGTGATACAATTGACTTCTGCCCATTACTTGAATGTCGTTTGATAATTGGTTTCAATTCAATTTCAGCTTCCAAACGTGTTTTAAACTCGAAACCTTGTCCTGTCACGTAAACGAAAAAGTTATAACAACATGTACATACAACCAACAAAAATTACAAGTTACAACCAAGAACAATTACAACTCACGCAAGCAGCCCGCGCACCACGTAAAACACTAGTTACATACTATAATAGTAGCACTTTCTCCCACTCTTGGTGGGCATAGACTTAGCTCTGCGGGGTTCAATTTCAGTTTCGTTATGATGACGCCCTACAGATTCTGATGCGGTTTAACGCTTATTTAAGGCTGCATATAAAGTCAGATTGAACACCTCATTTTGCATCAATCAGAAACTGAACTCTATGACGTTTTCTTTTAGTTTAAAATATCGTGCCTTCAGCCGCAGCTGTTACGACCACCAAGAAACACCCGCTCACGAAAAACTGCGTTTTTATTTAATAACTCGGCTTCTAGATGAAATTATTAAAGTGTTCCAAAATGTTTAGACGGGGTTATTGTTCACTTATTTTAATAGAAATTCAAGGAAGGCCCTTTAACACTCGAAATACACGAAATTTAGAGGTAAAATCGTAATTTTTTTCTATCGAGAGAACTTAAGTCTCTGCGTTTTTTCTAAAATGTGTAGGACAGCCCTATAATCTACAATCTGTATTACTTTTATTGAACCGATTAACCAAGTTTTACAATGTGAAATGGTCATTTGAAGTTGTGCATCTGACCTTATACGGACCCTTAAGGAGGCTCTTGCGGAAGCTTTGAGGGAGTGTAGAACTTACTATAGAGAGCTGAATAGTAATCAATGTGGTAAAATACAGCTAGATAATTAAAGGCCGATGGCAAATTATCCTATTCAGTCTAATAAGGAATACAAACTATCGATTTGCAAGTACTCAAGCCTGTCTCCGCTCCGGGAGGGGTAGGCAAAGACTACGAATTTCCCTCTGCTACGATCCTGATGCACCTCTTTCGCTTCTTTCACATCCTTCGATTTGTAACGCGTACTTTGGCAGAAAGAACACTTACCCCACTGAGTTTCCCAGTTCTTCGCATCTCTCAGTAGCCACCCGCTCCGCGACGCTCACTGCAGAAATCCGCCGAGGTTGCGTCACGCAGATGTTGGCCCACGCGCCCTGACCCGACGCTATGTAGTCGTCCAGGATAAACTGACACACCTGGGAAAATAAGTGTGATATTAAATATAATGACTGATATTACGCAACTGCCTCCTGGTACAGCTTCTGTTAACGTCAAGCCAGAACACGACGAGTCTCTTGTTGACGTGGTTTCGTCATGAGGGTGGTGTCAAGACACGTCCGAAGCCTACCACCAGCCGAAGTGAACATATTTGGAGTAACCAGTGGTTTTATCTCAGTTGACGTCACACGTCAATGCTAAAGTGGTTGAAGCGAGCCTGACATGAAATACGAAATAAAATACTTGAGTTAGCGCATGTGAAGGGTCACCAGGAAACCACGAATAAGACGCAATAAAATACTGCATCTCATCCCAATCTGCTGACAAATATGGCTACACTAGTGTCGTGCCTTTACGGCTGAGATCGGGAGGTAAGTATAGTGACACAAATTGTACGACGAAGTGGTCTGAACACTAATGTAGGTATACTAGTATAATATCTATGGGTCAGAAGTTCCCAACGGGGATGAATCCAAAAGGGATAACAAAATTTCGGCGCTGAGACGTGGTCTTTTACTAATAGTTCTGTGTCTCTAACCAAAGGATTGATCCGCCAATTAAAGGTCGCTCAACGAGCTATGGAGCGGGCTACGCTTGGGATATCTATGATGGATAAAATCCGAAACGAAGATATCCGTCAGAGATCAAAGGTGACCGACATAACCTGCCGAATCAGCAAGTTGAAGTGGCAGTGGACTGGCTATATTTGTCGCTCGACGTGATAACCGTTGGGGCCGTAAGGCATTGGAATGGAGACCACGTACAGCAAAGCGCAGCATAGGCCGCCCTCGTGCCCGCTGGACTGACGATCTGAAGGACGTTGCGGGTGGCGGCTGGACGAGGATGACTGAGGATCGCCAAGAGTGGCGTAATATTGGGGAGGCCTATGTCCGGCAGTGGACGAATACGGATTGATGGATGAATGGATGGATGGATGGATTATAAGTTATGTGACGTGATTAATCATCATTGGGTGCAATCTTCAAAATGAAGTTTAGAGGCCAGTAGGCTAATTTGCTTGCGATCCATTGCTGTATCCTTAAAGTCTCTAAAGCTTTTTAGTCCAGTCAACTCTTTGATGTCATTTATCCATTTGTGACGTTGACGACCTGGTGTTCTCTTTCCGGGAATCTTGCCCTCGAGGATTAACCTTGAAAATTTGTAGAGAAAAAGGCGGTCGACTAATGTACGTGTATTATATAACTTATATAATTATATACATTTCCTGAGTCAGCTTTTGCCCGCGGCTTCGACCGCGCTTTTTCACGGGATAAAAAGGAGCCTCTATACCATCTCTATGCAAAAAATCACGTCGATCGTTTGCTCCATCGCTGCGTGATAGGAGGACAAAACAACAAAACAAAAAACCAACAAACACACTTTCGCATTTATAATAGGCGTACGGATTCCTGAATTATATATATTTCCAATAAAAGATAATAATATGTCACCTGTGTAGTTTTCCCGCAGCCGGTGTTTCCTCTAATGATAATGACAGAATTATCGTTGATGGCTTCCATAATTGTTGAACGCATCGCGTACACTGGCAGGTTCTCGCGTTCCCGGATACTGTCCTGTTGAATACAAAAAAATACATTTTTTTCCAACTACCACAACATGATAATCATTGGCGTCGATTCGGTGTAACACGACTTAACTTATTTGACAGGACTAACCTTATTTTAAATGTCTTGTCTTTGTCTTTTCGATGCATAAAGAAAAAGACAGAACGCTTAAATTATGTTTAGTCGTGTCAAATAAGTTAAAACGTGTTACACCGAATCGATACAATTACTTAGACTTATTATTAATATTAATTATTAATATTACTTATTATTAGACTGGAAGAAATCTCTTTATAGAGATAAGTTTACCTTTGGACATGTCAATTTGTTTATAGTATGTTTGTAAATGTTTATTTTTTGTGAACAATAAAGAATAAGAATAATGCTGTAGTACCGGGTAAATAAATATCCTTGAAAATGTGGTCATAAAACCGGGTGTACACAGTCATGTCATCCATCAGCCTAGTTCGACCACTGCTGGACATAACCCTTTCCAGGAATTTGCCACTCCCGGCAGTCATCCTGGAAGAATTGCCCATACTCACACACGCTGGGCAGACGGGTTGGTGAGCGCGGTGCCGGAACCCTCGCACCAGTGACGCCGGTGCCCGTCACCAGTCTGTTCCATGTAAGGCCCGGCTATCAGCTCCTGTTTTTTTTGCCTGTGAGCTGTTCTCTCACTCTCCCCCGAATAACTTCGAGGGGGTCTCCAAGTAAGATGGTGGTACTTCCACAGTTGAGCCCAGCATCAGCTCTACCACCTATTAATATATGTCACATGCTACATGTCATATTCTACTGATTATACTGAACCACTCTTACGCAAGAAACATACCCGCGCAAACCAATAGTTTAGGAAATAATTCAGTTTCAAACAAAAGTGCATGAACTCTAACGGAATGAAATACGGGCCGTCCGTGAAACAGCTATGCACGCGCAGCATTCTAAAATGGACCTTCCTCCTGCGTGTTAAAGTCAACATACAGTTGAGTATTTTCTCTGATGTTCTGCGCATGTATTTTTCTTCAGAGAGCTGTATAGTATGACCATTAGATTATGTGATTTATTTAAAGGTCATCGTCTTTTAACACCCTGTATAATATACAAACCTGAAATAGTTTATTATTCTGGCACAGCTCGCGATGTCTTTGTTCCAAGTCACTGCTGATGTTATCTAAGCTTGTAGTCGCGAGCGGGCCTTCGTCTACAAAAATATAGAGATTGTAAGCACATCCGAAAATTAAGCATATAAAATTTGCGAACGCCCCTCAGCGTTGCTCTCGTGGAACCAGATTCTCTTAATCCCGTGGAAATTTTCTAAAATCCCTTCTTAGCGAATGTGTAGTATAACCTACAGTCCCAAAATCCTATCTAGGATAACAGCGTACATTTGTTATTAGTACTTTATGTGTATCTTAGATTTTAAGCTTAAATTCTTGTAACTTGTACTGTACTCCCTTCTTGCGAAATAAATTAATATTCTTCTTCTTCTTCTAATTTCAGACTGAATGGAGTGAAAGCAGTGGAAATGCGTTCCTTTAGGAGTATGTGTGGTTAAACATTGAATGATAGAATAACAAATATCGACATACGGGATCGTTGTAGCCTGAAAAAAGATGTCACTAGACGAGAATATAAAAAGAAATACTTCTTTGGTTTGGACATGTAGACAGGATGAATGAAACTAGAGTGACGAAAGAAATTTATGGTGCGCAAGTGGAAGGTACAGCCCGACCAGCCCCTGTATTCTGTATCTTTAGTTGCCAACTGGACTAGGTGCCTATCATCAAAAACATAGCTAAAAACGGAACTTTCAAAATTGCCTTTAGTCGGTATTGAACTATTTACGAACTGTGTCGTCACTTCAAGTGCGAACATATCCTTAGACAATCGGAATTCGATAGTATATCTATGTTTTTGATAATAGACACCAAGTCAAGATGGCAACTAAAGATACATAATAGGCCCTCTGGCCGCCCTAAAAGGACGTATGCTGACCAAATTGGCGATAAACTGAAGAAGGGCAATATCAAAGTACCCGGAATAGAATATCTTGTGTGACTAGATTGATGGATGTGGAAGAGGCGAAAGAGATGTGTCAGGATCGGAGCAGATGGAAATCTGTAGTCTCTGCCTACACCTCTGGGGAACAGGCGTGAGTATATGTATGTATGTACATCTTCCTAGGTTCAGTCGTTTGGTCTAATTGCAATCTTTCGTCAGATCAGACCACTGTCTGTATGTTTGTTCGCTTATAACTTGAGAACCGCGAAACTTGTATGGAACTATGCGGTTTTTAGAGTACACTAGCTAGACGCTTTTTAGGAAGGTTTTAGGGTATGTATGTATCCATAGACATAGGATTCGCTGCGCTTAAAAGACGTCCATAGCGTGTAAAAGAGATCTCCTACCTTTATGAACACCTTGCAAGAGAGAAAGTGATGCACAACAAAGAACCGCTATGTCAATGTTTTTTCGAGTAAGAGGCCATAGCGTCCCGCTTGCTTGGGTATGATTGCGGATTTTATAATAATATTTAAATAATACGTAACTAAATTGATAAATAGTGATTGGTTTAGACATTGTTTCTTGTGCAGTGAGTAATTGTGATGTGACAAGGAGAAATAACCCAAATAATTACACATTTCACAGGTTAATATGATTTTGTCATTAGAATGTTTTGAACCACATTTTGCCCAATTTCTCGTACTAATCGGCCTAAAAAAAAGTTTTTACAATAACTTAATGATTTTCTTTGTTGAATTTAATAGTTATATGCAGGATTGTCCAAAATATTAATTAAAATAGTAAACATAAGAGTAATGTCATAGTACTGTGCATTTATTTTTTGGTATCATTTTCTCTGCTACATTGTTTATCTTGTACATTCTAAATATATGTATGTATCATTGCGCTTACTTGAAGGAGTTAAGCAGTAATCATTTTAGCCTGCATCTGTTTTCGCTTATAACTTAAGAGTTACAAAATGATTTTGGATGCGGTGACTTAGACTGATATTTGATTTGTAATTCAAATTGATTGTGAGATATATTTTATACAATTCATACTTGCGATTCGACACGACCATGGTGTATGGTTGTCGTTTTAATGCCTAATAAGATAATGGTGTAATAACCCGAACAAATTAAGTTAAGTTAAGTGAAAATAAACAAGTAATATGAATTTTAATCATGATATTCACTCACATTCTGAGATAGTGTCAAATGACATTTAAATTCCTCACCAATATTGCATCCGGTCCAAGCGTTCCAGTTCGGTTGCGGCGGCGACCACGAGACCACGCCCCCCGTCTCCTGCCGCGCCTCTCGCATCGCCTATAGATAGAATAATACGTCATTTGTCATTACTTATTTTATCATAGTGTCCAAGGTCACAGACACTGAAACAGCAGCTTTACCCAAGAGTCACGTAACTTAACCAATGAACGACATTTTCCAAGTGTTTGTGAAGGGGTTTGCTGTTGAAAGCCTTTCGAATGGCTTATGCCTTCGAAAGGGGTTTACAACGACTGCTGGAAGCGTGGGGCGACGCGGAGTAGCTTGTGAACCGGCACGATCTCTCTAGCTACATTCAAAAGGATTTCCCTTTAAAAGAAATTACCTTAATTCGATCCACTTGAAGCAATGTCTGCCCGGCGGGCCCTTCGGAGCCTACGGCCGCTGGCGGTTGGTTGATAATTTTTATTGGGGTTATTTCTAGTTCTGGAAAAATATTACAAATGCAAATTATTTGTCGATTCACAAGATTATTTTATAAGTAATATTTCATAATTGATAACTAAGTTTGTAGCATCAAAAACACTCATGGACATTAATAACTGTTAGTTAGATATATAATTTCCAGTAGCCGTCAGTTATTACTATTAGGTATGCTCCTAAATCAAAATACAAAAGACAACATTCATTTATTACCCATCAGAGTGTCTTTCACTTTTTGTTCCAATTGAGGATCAATTGCTACAGGATACGGTTTCATCAGACCCTCTGCTGATCTGTAAATATATATAGGAATTAAACAACACTCAATAAATTCCTAAACATACAAAAAGATTTTCTTTATTTAAATAAGCGCTTATAACTTGAGAATGGTTTTTATTACCAAATAAGAAGGTTTTTGAAGAGGGTTTACGATTCTGCTGGGACATAAGGGAAATAAGAACAGACAGATTATTTAAAAGAAAATAAGAATCTTTTCTTGTAAATATTTTTTTCTTAAAATTGTTTACCAACCTATCTGTTGTTTAAATTATTTAAAAGAGCGTGAATGTGGACTGAAGTTAGTGGAGTTACCTATCAAATGCCTCTTATTTACCGATAACCAAGTTCTCTTTGCTTCATCGACGTATGAGCTGCAAGAGATGGTAACATTTATGGATAATACTTTTAAAATGAAAGGAATGAAAATTAACGAAGGAAAAACAAAGGTAATAAATAGTACTGGAAAAATAAATGCAAATTACTTATTTTGTAAAGTAGCTTTTTACAAGCAAATTTAATCTTATAAAAATATATTATATAAAATAATAAACGTACATGAACTAAATTAAAGGTTTAATTATTTAATTTACAAAATTTAATTTATGCAGCAATGTAATATAATGTAATGTATAATGTCATATACACGATTCAAATGATAGCTAAAATCTATGCATGCTTAACTCCGCTCATTCGATTAGTCTTGCTAAGAAGAAGGGCAAGAAACTTAGCAAGATCATGTTTTTTTTTACATATTTCCTTTTCTTTTTTTATCATTTCTGTTACATACTATAACTTATACTATACTAGCGACCCGCCCCGGCTTCGCACGGGTGTAATGCTGACACTAAGTATACTCTAAAATTATCAGTGTTTCTCCACTATATTATGCATGTATTATACATATAAACCTTCCTCTTGAATCACTCTATCTATTTAAAAAAACGCATTTAAGTCCGTTGCGTAGTTTTAAAGATCTAAGCATACATAGGGACAGACAGACAGCGGGAAGCGACTTTGTTTTATACTATGTAGTGATAGTGACAAAGTACTTATATCTACTTTAGTTACGGGATAAGAAAATACAAGACAGCAGGAATTTACGGTAATGAAAAAATTAAATAAACAGATATCTTAGTCAATTTGTCTCATAATATAGTCTATTTCCTTTTACAGGAAAATGATGACAACGCAGTCATTGATTGCCAAAGATTACTGACGGGCAAAGTCTATAGTACTCGGAATAAAAGAGCTTGTATAACTAGATTGACATATGTGGAAGAAGCAAGAGTTGTGCCAGGATAGTAGCAGATGGAAATCATAGGTGTATGCCCCTCTGAGAAACAGGCTTGAGTTTATGTAGGTTTACTAATTAATGACAATGTGCAAGACTTGGTACTCGCAGCACATCTCACTTATAGACTTGGTTCATTACACTACAAAAGCCGCGGTACCCCAGGTGTAGAACGCTGGCCTCTCAATCTTGAGGTACAGGTTCAATTCGCGGTCGGGTATTTAATACTTACCACTTGCTGAACGGTGAAGGAAAACATCGTGAGGAAACCTACATGCCTGCATGCGTGTATTTGTTTGTGCCCGAAGACCGGCGATAGGGCCCACCACCCATCACATTCAGTCGTAATAAACGCGGGTGTACCGAGTGTGGACTGTTTCATTTCACAGTTTACACTCGGAACACCTCTGACACCCCCTTGGGGATTCATGTCTTGTGATGTATTTTTTTTTTCATTATACTATGATTAGAATGACAGATATCGTCAGTTCATAGATTTACACGCACTGGAATTCAAGGTGAGGCATCGAGTTTTTAACGGGCAGTGTCACTCCAAGCGAAAAACGCGCAGTGCGAGAGGGACCGATTCAGGGAGAAAGACAAAAAAATGCTGTAATATTTATATAAAAAAAACTAAAATTACTAGAAATTTTTCCAATTACCTACCAAAATGTAGATATTGTTAAAACCCATGTAATAAAATATGTTTGGGGTCTGTACATGATAATTATTTGTCAAACTATAAGAAAGCGTGTGTTTGAAGACCTCATTTTAATAATTATTTCTATCGAGTGAAAGATTTTTAATCGCGTTTCTGTATTACAGAAATCTAGAAAATGGTTCCGTAAATGTTATACTAATTTATCAAACTAGTAGCTTCTTACTGAACGTAGTAAAATGACTCCAAAAAGTGCCAATTTTTCGCGTCGTCACCTAAAAACCTTAACTTTGGATTAAAAAGCGTAAAAGTCTATGAACTGACAAAGCATGTCATTCTAATCGAGCGATAATGAACAGCATATAACACAATTTCACTTTTAGATCATGAAATTCTAGGAGTTTATGCCACGAGCCTGCGTAAATAATAATTGCCACCTTACCTATCTTTCTTTAACGTGCCACTGAAAGCCTCAATGACGCCCAAATGGTATAGTTGTCTGACCAATGACAGAGCACAAGACTTGCTAGCCGTCTGCTTATTGGACGCTGTTTCACGCCCGGTGACGTTTCGTCCAAGTTGACGCACGTAGATTGTCATTTCACAGCAGAAGCTCCTGTTGATTGATAACTTTCCTTAGTATAGATAATTTGTGTATAGTTTAACAGAAACCGCTGTACCGCGCCTTAGGCACCGCGCGGCGATGCAGGGAAGGAAAGGAAGTAGCATGAGTTCACATGAGATCGATATTGTCGGACAGATCACGATTTCCATTAGTTATAAGCTACAGCGATATAGCTATGTATATTTATTAGGAAATTATACTACTACAATGGTAAGTGAAATAAGTAAAAAGTTTCTTAGGCACGGTACAGTGGTTTCGGTCGAACTATAGTTTTATAACATGAAATTATAGGTTCGTAGATGTCTACAACTAAGAAGAGATCAAATATAATTTTCTTAACTTTTATATAGTTTTAACATTTTTCTTTCTGCTTTTGCAAATTTTTGGAAAATATAATGATTTATTTCATTCACGCTTTTTTCATTCAGACGGTTCTTGCATGGCCAAGGCAATCGTCATTTGTAGTCCCATCTTGAATTCTTGTAGGTATGCCATGAGAATTACTACAAAACAGAATTACTACAAAAGCGTCAAATACATTCATTACAGCATAAGTTCGTGCGCAAAATGCTTTACTGGTCGCCTATGACTTTAGGCTTTGCGAAGTGGCGAATCTTGTGACGGGCGTTGCCATGACACGATTCAGGCAGTGACGGCGGTGGTTGCGCCCCCGCCGGACGTATTCAGGATGGACTAATCAAAAGTTGCACGATTCTGTCTACAATCTTTTTAGTTAAAGATATATTGAGTACACGGCAAGGTGCAACCCATCAATAAAAAAAGAAAGGAGTCAGGTGTAACCTACCTTCCAGTTCAGGAAAAAAATGTTTTATTTCGTCCTACAACCTCTTAATTATACCATAGAGTAGTTAGTATTACTACGTATAGATTAGCAGTTCCCATACATCAGTTTGTAGCCACAAAAAAGGTGTAAAATTCTAACGAAATCTAGATGGCGTTGCTAAATCCTCTAACGAACACGATGCTGGTAAAGACCGATTGGTGACGCTAGTGGCACAGCGATGTCACGTAACATAAAATTAATTCCCACTTTGATAATACCTAGACGGCGCTGAAATTTTCACTGTAAGTGTTGCCAACTTAGCGCCATCTAGTTTTTCTAAGCAGAACTATTACAGCCACATGTTTACATGGTAACCATGAGAGTCTACTTGCAGCCAATTAAACAAATTATGCTTATTTGCAATACTTGGTGACACCTAGTGTCGTAAGGGCGCGTAAAAAACGTGCATGATGATTATACTAAACATCTTGTGTTGCGGATGCCTTGACATTCATATAGCAGGGGCTCTACCGCGTAATTCTCATTTGTATCAACTTCAAGCAAATGCATGCGAAATTCAACGCGTGCAAAACTCATGTTAGGCGGGCGTTGTCGCATGCACGTCAAATTTCAAACTCAAGTTGATGTTGGTGAAAATGAGAATTACACGGTAGACCCGCGGGTCTCTGCAAAACTTCTGCTACAAAAAGTTCAGTCCGCATTAAAAGCGCGCGGAAAAAACAAAAATATTTATTCAAAGCGCTCAATACTGAATGCGTCCGTTGCGCTCGTCGGCGTCGTTCGCGCGGCTCCGAGCTGTGAGCTCATACTTTTGTTTCAGCCGCATGTCGCCCTGCGCACCGCCGCCGCCTGAAGCCTAAGTCAACTCTGAGTCACGGGGCAACTCATGGGCGGCTCTATGCAACTTCATAAATTTGTACTCTCTGCGGGCGCCGATGCAAGAAGTAAGGCGCTTGAGAGGTAAGGTCGTGACCACGCTGTTAGGCCGTCCGCTGCGTTAAGCGGTCGCCCGGCACCCGCGCGGCTTGCTGTTTTCATAAACAACCATACGACGGGCGACCCGCCTCACGCAGCTCTGCTCTATGAAACAGGCTTGAAAAGTGCACGCGCACGCGTGCACCAGTGCGGAGTGCACGCTTAAAACAGCAGACGGTCAAACGTCTACGAGCAAAGAAAGGCGGTAAGAAGGTGCCATAAACGCATTCTTGCACGTCCCCTCGCCACTCAGACTATTGGCGTATCAAGCGGAAACTTGTACAACTATACAGGCTATAAATGCAGACCCAAGAATCCTTTAGGGTATGAAAGTATACACGATACGGACACCATTACGATAAAAACGAATATGGTACCTTAAATGTTCACCAAAATTATATTATTTTCTAAGCTATGGCTACGCACTCTTATCAACGCAGTTCATTTACCCTGTAGCGCGGTCTCGGCCGATCACATTGAGTAATTGTTTTCTGTGCTACTGACGCTATTTGAGGTCAACGACCAGCGAGGGTATCCGCGAAATTATATTTGAAGTTTAACAAATCGTGTTATTGTGTGGTACCGATCCATTGTTTGAAATTGCCCCAATTTTTTAAAAGACATTATGAGTCATACTAACATACCCTTAAAAGATTCTTGCCTTTGCTATTAACCCTGTAGATATATATCAAAGTATCTTACCTTAACTAAAGGTGGAAAAGGAATGTTACCCTGAGGTCTCTGGAAATGTGCTAGAGTGAATTCGAAGATGTCAAGCACCTGAGAAAACAAAACAAAACTGAGACAACCTTAGGTCTATTTGGTATACTGACTTTCACTTTCGATTTCTTTGTCAGTGTTGCAAGTTATGTTATCATGGGCTTGAGATATTATTGTCAGTTTTGCAAGTTATGCTATGATAGCTTAAAGGAATTACAAATCAGTCGATTTCAATACATTTGCAACACCAATAAAAATAATAACTTTTGTGAATGATAGTATACAGACCCATACTGTTTTGGTTGTCTATAGTTGTTGTTTCGTTTTAGAGAAATATTTGTGAGCACATTTTGCTATTGTATAAGCAGAATTTGCTTCATCTATTGAATTGTGCATAGCAACTTTACAAATTCTGTAAAATATTTATGCTTAGTATTCATAATTCCATATTGAGTTTTACTATACATTGTCTACCAACAAAAGCACCATCTACCTATGTTTTGGGTTTGAAACTCTTGTTGGCAGCATATTTGTCACTAGAGCACATTTCCTGAGATTAAAATGAAATTTTAGCCATTGATTTTTCAAAATCTGTGAATAACCAGTGGCTTGTAATGAAAACGAAACCGAAAAAATAATGAAAAATCCTTTTAGCTAATACATTTTGATCCTATAGTTTTACTGCTTTGTAGACCAGCTAAGTCGTAGTCTGAACGCATATGGGTAGTATTCAAATTAATTGTACAGGTTACTAACATGTAAGAAATGACGAGTGTCAACTACATTATTTTAGTGATAAAAGCGTGCTTTCTAGTTGTTTTAAACTATAATTTCTTTGACCATTTACTAACTTTACTACAAAGCTACAAATTATTTATTTTAACCTGTGTCAATGTATCTTACATAAATACATACAATACAGGAATTATATTTGAGTTGATATATGCGAGCCATTCTTGCCGGCCATCTAGAATGCTATAAGAGATTTTCTACACAAAACCCCGTAATCACAAATATGTAGTAATTATTAATGTAACGACTATTCACGACATATTAGTCGGATTTCGCCTGAATAGTTTCACTATTACCGTAGTTTCTTTGGAGGCAAACAAAATTACGCGACTATTCCCGTTTTGCACTATATGTAGTATATAGGTATAACAGAAAGAATAATTATAATAAAAGAATATTTGAAGAGCTTATTCAGTCAATGGTAAAGAACAACTTTTACTATGGAGACAACCCTGAAATAAAAAAAAAATCTGCCACTTCGGCCGAGCGGCATTGCATTTTTGTATGAAACAGTAATTTTTTTTTTTCGAGATACATGGTTTGCTCCATAATAAAAGTTGTTCTATGCCATTGACTGAATAAGCTCTTCAAATATAATTAGACCTTTCTGTTAATTTAGTAATTTTAATTTACAATGTAAAGAACAAACTTAAAAAAGATTGAGTAAAGTTGGAAAAATGCTTGCTCAAAGTGACAATTTGTACTTTCTGTTTATGCAATAAAGAATTTATGATAATTATAGCAATGAAAGTGAAGGGATAAGGGTTTCTGACTATCTATTACAGATGTAGAACATTATTAAAGTATTTTAATAAATACACAATACACAAAAACAAACCGTGTATGATCAGGCCCTACAGCCTTGTATGCATAGTCAGCATTGATCTTGTTCATTTGCATGAACTGATGCAATTTAGACTTGGCATTCTCCATTGTCCAGTTCCCATGGAGACTGGCATTTACATCCAGATCTTCTGCTTCTTCCACATTCTTCTGTTGCTGAAGACGGTCCATGTATGTGAAGTTTGGGCCGCGATCTTCGCCACCGTAAGCCTGGTAAGCCTGCCCCATAGTTTGGGGACCCATACCATCCTGTAATATATGATTATTTTTAATTGAAAGAACAATTTAACAGACCGCTTTTGTGGTATAATGGTTAGAACTTTATTAATTTCATTCAGAACACGTTCATTCGGCCACCATCCAGCTTAGGCGAAGAATGCTCAAATCGCAAAATGAGTAACGGCAAAAAAGGACCAGTTTGCAAAATGCCCAAATCTGAAAATGTCCAAATGACCAGACTTCAAAATGACTAATTCTCAAAATGACTAACTTTTCTCAGTATAATACGATAGCTTTTACGAAAAGGACCAGGACGGAGATTCTGGCACGTGCGGAAAAATTGCTAAAGCAGATTTCATGTGATATTAAAACAGGTTTTCTAAGATTTTCTCTATTAAAAACCTAAAGTTTGTATTCCTTACATTTTGTAGTCTTTATTGGACAAGGTTTTAGTCATTTAACTTTATATCGCATGGTATTTATCACACAATAAATAAAAGTCGAATGGTTGATATTGCTTGTGAAAAATAATGCCAGAATAGCCACCCAGGGCGGCTATTCTCGCAACAATTTTCACACGCTTTATGTTTCACACGACTTTGTTCCTCGCTTAATAAATGCCGTGTGATGATAATTCTACAAAGTCAAACTCCTTAAAACACATGTAAACACATGTTAAGAATCCGCGCAAAAGGTGTTTGTTTTAAAATCTTGTTACGTTTCTGTACAAAGAGCTTCTTAAAATCACCCGCCTTTGGCCCTCGCAAATTGTCGCATGTGCCAGAATTGCCGGCCAGTTTGCAAAATGCCCAAATCTGAAAATGTTCAAATGAACAGACTTCAAAATGACTAATTCTCAAAATGACTAACTTTTCTCAGTATAATACGATAGCTTTTAGGAAACAAAAGCACACAGGAGGTGAACATTCTCGCAGCGTTCCCTCCTTTTGTCCGGGTAAAGATGTTAAGGCCGGCCATACGGCCAATAGCATACAAAAGCACTGTACAAAATTGTCAAAATAGAAGAGGCCCGTTTTGACAGCTAAGAACGACCACAGAAAGTAACTTTAAATGTAATAAACGAAACCGTGAACAAGTAATTATTAAATTATTGTTTAAAGAAAATACATTTATTTTATTTTATTGTCACAAAACATATTTTGAGAATTATTTTCAAGCATATTCCAACATAACAGATACGTTCTTAGAAATCTTTTGCTTAATGGTAGTGTTATAACCAGTAAATCGCTTAATATCAATCAATCAAAATAATCGTAATTAGCTTATATGAGCTATTTATGTATTTGTGTATGTATTAGTATGTAGTGTATTACATTAAAATATTAGGCTTGAAGAAGATTATTTTTCTTTTTGCACAAATATGATAACTTGTAACTTTTTTTTCTTTCTCCGCACCATCGGTTGACTGGAAGAAATTTTTTTAAGGAATAAGTCCGCCCTTGCCTTTTGTTATTCTGTATTCTGTGTTTTATTTTAATTTTCTGTGCAATTAAGTGTTTGTTTATTCATTCATTCATTCAGCTCAGTACCCAAAACAATAAAGTCAAGTTTAAGTTTCCTTTTGTTTTTTTGCGAATATAGATGCCGATTGGGCCATAGGTACTTACTTTTTAGATTTGAACTTTTGTTTGTATTTGTAACGGTGTCGCGAGTGCCGAAAAATATAAAATAATTATTGTGCCAAATATGTTACATACCACTTTGCTTTTAAACTTATAGTTACTTTACAAAAACAAAAATATATATACAAAACATGCATTTATTGCTTGAAGTACCATTTTATTTATTTATAAATTGTTTACAGGCAGTTTTTCATAAAACATAGAGGAAAACAACCCGAGTATGATGGGATATCCGAGCATTAGCGCACTAAACAGTACCGACCAGAAACTGGATCTGTTTCTGTATTCAATGTCTGCGTGTATGAAAACAACCCGAGTATGATGGGATATCCGAGCATTAGCGCACTAAACAGTACCGACCAGAAACTGGATCTGTTTCTGTATTCAATGTCTGCGTGTATGAAAATGCCAAAATTTCACAATTTCCGTCATTATGTGCAATCAAAATGAACAACTTTACTCTATAAAATGGTGTGGAAGCCTAAAAAGGATGGAATTATCTTCCAAAGGCAAGTAAAATTATCAACAAAATTAATTTAGGTACTTGAATTTCTTAATAGGTCAAGTTATACTGGA
The DNA here is from genome assembly GCA_934047225.1 of Ypsolopha sequella. Taxonomy (NCBI): domain Eukaryota; kingdom Metazoa; phylum Arthropoda; class Insecta; order Lepidoptera; family Ypsolophidae; genus Ypsolopha; species Ypsolopha sequella. The sequence goes on along the minus strand of OW203983.1, from coordinate 34,370,249 downwards.
CAAACGAAAAGTCTTGTGCGTATGCATCTCACTTCCATTTAGTGTATTTCTCTAATGCCATCCTAGTCCTTCACTTTCCTGATGTTCGCTTCGATGGTGTGGTAATTTATCGACATTGGCAAATAACAATATAACTACTCGTATATTATGGCACATGAATAATTATTTTTAACTCCCGACACAAAAATAGGGATACTTAATATAAATTTGTAACCTTCGACTGTATGTAAGTAGCATTATTGCTGATAAACGGATAGAACGATTTTAATGCGTTTATTTATTAGAAAGCTAATATACTTAGGATAGCTCTTATTTTTTGGCCACCATCACCATCATCGTCACCGTCACCGTCGCCGTCACCGTCACCGTCACCGTCATCGTCCTTGTCATCGTCATCGTCATCAGAAGCCTCAATGACGAAGTCCTTAGATTTTAAGCCTTAGACCAAAATAAATTATTAATAATTACCTTTTTAATTGTACAGTGAATTGGATTAGTCTGTAATGCTGTGCAATATTTTTGATAAATAAATAAATAAATAATCATCATTATAACGAAATACATAAAACAGCTGCTAAGGCTCACGTGTAATATTTATGAATAATCACGACGATTCGGTCAAACTTAAGAGTGACCTTCATCTTTTTGTAATTATTATCATAATTTATGCTACTTCAAATAAAGAGGTGGTTCTCAAATTGACCGTTTTTTTATTTATGCACGGCAGTGCCCCCGCCAAGACGAGCCAAAGGAAGCAAGGCACTACGTACATTTTCTCGAAGCGTTTCGTTTCGTTTTGAACCTCACAGCTGCGGTCTGGATCATACTACCTAGATTGTTCAAATTATCAGGATAAGATGTAGTTAGCAGACTTATGAAATACGCTTAGTTTTATTTGTCTAGCTTTCGTCGATTTTATCACTGATTTACTTACTCACTGATTCACTTACTGACTGACTGATTCACTGACTCATGATCATCAAAACCTCTAAGGTACTTTTGGAAGTCCTACAAAGCTGAAATTTGCTATTCTGGCTAGGATTTACACACAAACAACAAATAAGAAATGTGTAACTTTCACCCTCAAACACTTCATATAAGGGGGGGGTCCGGTTCTACATTATATAACAATTCCTATTCTAAACTTCCAAAAGTCGTAGAAAGCTAAAATTTGGTATGTAGGCTAGGATTTGTACACAAACCACGAAAAAATATCGAAAAATTTAACTTCCATTTCAACAAACCTTGCTCAAAAGTATGACTTGGCCGTTTCATAGACATATTATATGACAAAACATTAAAGACCAGTCACTTAAAGCACCTCTTCCCAGCGTCATATGAAAATTACTCTATTGATAAAGTTATTGAACGGTGTGTTTAAAAATTATGAAAAATACATATATTGGTGTCGATTGGGTATAACACGAATTAACTTATTTGACAGGACTAAACTTAATTTAAGCGTTCTATCTTTTTCTTTCTGTATCGAAAAGACAAAGACAGCACGAACAAAATATGGTTAGTCCTGTCAAATAACTGTCCTGGGACCGATGGATGGCGGTATATCCATCCCTAATAGCCGGACCTTATATGGAACAGACTGGTAACGGGCAGCGGCGTCACTGAAGCGAGGGTTCCAGCACCGCGCTCTCCAACGCGCCTGCCCAGCGTGTGTGAGTATGGGCAATTTTTCCAGGATGACCTCCGGGAGTGGCAAAGTCCTGGAAAGGCTTATGTCCAGCAGTGGACGAACTAGGCTGATGGATGGATGATGTCAAATAAGTTAAGTTGTGTTGCGTCGAATCGACACCATTGTTAATTTAATTATTAAGAAACAACTTCATTTTAGAAAATTAATCTCGCGTATAAGAAACAGCATGAAAATATTGTTCAAAGTCAAGCTGTTTTAAGACTAAAATATTAGGTAAAATTGGTTATATCTTTGAAACTACTAATGGTATTTGTGTGGTTCTTGCACTAAGATACAAGGAAAATATTGCTTAGAAAAATAAATTTATGGAATTTTTTTCCGTCCTTCGCGTCCATTTGAAAAGTATTATTTTCTCCCATTTTGCGTTATCCGATATGAACATTATTTCAATATAGTTTCTGTCGGTATTTTGTATCGATACAGGTCGACTCAAGGTCGTTGGCGGATCTGCTCCTTAATTTCTTACCATAAGTTCATGCGACGACGCGACGGTTGTGAAACGGATAAGCCATACTTCTTGAGCGAGATGTAGGGTTTGTAGAGTTAGGGCTTGTAGAGTTAGGGTTTTGGCTCTATTAGATGTCTATGTTTTAACAGTGAAAGCTTTAGAGTCTTGGCAACCTTTTACATGAAATGTTTTTGGTGGATATTATAGTCAAGTAAGTATCTACAAATGGAAAGAAATTATGTTACACATGAATAATAGTTTAAATTGCCTTAATTGATTTAATTAACTTACAGGTTGGTATAATGCTTAGGTAATAAAAGAGGACGCTGTTCAAATTCCAAAATTCAAACTCAAACAGTTTATTTTGTAAAGTAGGTACACATAATACACTTTTTACGAGTCAAATTTAATCTTATAAAAATATATGTAATAAAATAATAAATGTACATGAACTAAATTAAAGGTTTATTTAATTTATGTAGCTATATGTATACGATTAAAATGATAGGCAAAATCTATAAGTATGCAAGGTGAAATCCAATCAACTGCCAGAACCCACACCGGAGACCCGGCCAGGGACCAGGAACAAGGTTCAATGATCACCAACCGAGCCCCCAGAACGAATGCAGGCGGCCGACCAAATACCGCCCTATATACTAAAAACACCAAAAACAAACGAGAGCACAGTCGACTTCCAAGATGGCGATAGAAAGACATTGCAGTTGCAGATACGCCAAAAGCCGCCTTTCAATTTTTTCTCTACGAAAAGATTCTGAATAAACTTTTAACAAAAAAATAGTAACCGACTTCAATAGTAACAGCAGTCATTCACTAATTCTATAAAGACCGATGGTATCGAAGCAACACTTTTGCCGACTTCTTTCTTCCTGAAACAATATGTTATCTAGAAGTCGGCGTATTTCATACGATATAGCAACATAAAAATCAATATAAGAGCGCAGACTTCCAGATAACATAATGTTTCAGGAAGAAAGAAGTCGGCAAAAGTGTTGCTTCGATACCATCGGTCTTTATAGAATTAGTGAATGACTGCTGTTACTATTGAAGTCGGTTACTATTTTTTTGTTAAAAGTTTATTCAGAATCTTTTCGTAGAGAAAAAATTCAAAGGCGGCTTTTGGCGTATCTGCACTGCAACTGCAATGTCTTTCTATCGCCATCTTGGAAGTCGACTGTGCTCTCGTTTGTTTTTGGTGTTTTTAGGGTTTCGTAGTACCTAAAAGGTACAAAAGGAACTTTATGGTGACACTCCGTTGTCCTTCCGTCCATCCGTATGTCACAGCCTCATAACTTTAGCACCGTTAAGGCGATATGTAAAAGTTTTAGCGTCCCTGTTACTCCATATGCGAAAAAACCCTCAGTGCGAGAGGGACGGATTCGTGGAAAAGTAGCGAAAAGTCGTTTTTTTATTAATATAAAATGTACTAAAGTTGCTATCAAAATTTCGTTTAACCAGCCCCCCTATTCTGTATCTTTAGTTGCCAACTGCACGAGGTGCCTATCATCAAAAACATAGCTAAAAACTGAAATTTCAAAATTGCCTTTAGTGGGTATTGAACTATTAACAATCTGTGTCGTCACTTCAAGTGCGAAAATATCCTTAGGACATCGGAATTCGATAGTATATCTATGTTTTTGATGATAGACACCCAGTCCAGAAGGCTACTAGAGATACACAATAGGCCCGCATGTCCTAGATACCGTTAAAACCCATCTAATAAAATATAACTGCTGTCCATATGTCATTCTAAATTGTCAAAGCAGGAGAATTGGTGTCGAAAAAGACCTCATTTCAATAAATATTTCTATCGAGCCGAATTTCTCCAATCGCGTTTCTGTTTTAACAGACCCCTAGAAAAAGATTCCAAAAATAATATACTATTTTATCAAAATAATACATTATTTACTGAAGTAGGTATGCAAGTTCTCAAAGTGTCGATTTTTTTCCGTAGCGCCTTAAAGATAAAGACATGAAATTTGGCACAAAAATAGCATTATTTTGCCCACATATCACAGTGTAGACTAAAATATGAAAAATTTGAAATTGTTCAAAATATTTCCAAAACAAAAGTGAGAAAAATAAAAAGTATTATCCTAAAAATATAATATGGATATCAAATTGTAGGTATTAAAAAGTTGATTGTAAAAATATATACTTTTACTATATTTACTGGCACTGGTTTCGAGAAATCTTTGAAAAACCCCAAAAAAAAGTATGTCCGTCCCCCCCCTTATCTCCGAAACTGGTCGACCGAATATGAAAAAAATTTCAATTATAGATCATAACCGGCCAATTACAGGAAAACGATATTCATTAAAAAAAATTGAGCACAAGTGAGAAATATAAAAAAGGAAGCAAAATAAATTAAAAAAATTTTGTATAAAAATACAATATGGGCATCAAATTGTAGGTATTAAAAAGCTGATTGTAAAAATATATACTTTTACTATATTTACTGGCACAGGTTTCGAGAAATATTTTAAAAAAACAAAAATATGTATGTCCCCCCCCCTTATCTCAAAAACTGTTGGACCAAAAAATATGAAAAAAATCATGTTAATATGTGTTTACTTAAAGGTTATATACCCTAAAAAAAGGAGGTACCCTAAAAAAAATCTTTTTCAAAATGTTACTGTACAACTTTATCGGCGTGATAAATATGTACACCCATACCAAATTACAGCTTTCTATTTTAGTACTGATAGTCTCTAAGCTAAGCCGCGGACAGACAGACAGACAGACACATGGACATGGCGAAACTATAAGGGTTCCTTGTTGTTGACTACGGAACCCTAAAAACGATACGGACCATTATAAATAAAAAGTAATGGGCCTTCCGGTAGTGAAGACTACGTATTACATGAGCCTAAAAAGAGGAGGAAAAGCAAGCCTGTAACAGGTATTGACACGTTTGGCGCAGTCGCTATTCGAAACCATGTTTATGCCTATTATGCAAGAAACCATAACCTATTGTGAGAAAAGCATTGATGTAAATATTGTTCTGAGGAAGAGAGACTGGTTTGTTTACTGGTAGGGCTACCTCTCTAATTACAATTATGAACAATAGGTACTTATTGGTTTTAAGTACAAGAAGAGTGACAAAAGAAAAATTAAAGATTTGATTTAATATTACAAAGAGTGTCATTTTTGAAACAAATTAATAATACAAAGGCGATACGTAAAAGTTTTAGCGTCCCTGTTACTCCATATGCGCAAAAACTCTCAGTGCGAGTGGGACGGATTCGTAGAAAAGTAGCAAAAAGTCGGTTTTTTATTTATATAAAATGTACTAAGCTATTTTGTCAAAAAGATTATCAAGGAGACTTTACAAATACATAATATCCACATTTTGAATGCAATTTCACAATGAAATTAGTTAGGATTTCAGAATTACAGGAAAAAATAAAACAATCTAGAGGTTTTTTCGGAATTAAATTCTATCGAGAAAATTTCATCCAATCGTGTTTTCCTTCAGTGAGAATCTTAATCAAATGCTCAATAAACATTTACCCAAAAATGAAATACGTAGATGATTCGTATCCATAGTAAATGGATTCGAAAAAACCCCTTTTTTTTGGTATCGCTTTAAAAGTGGAGTTGTTGAAAATAGTGAGAGAGAATAAACCCGCAAAACAGTGTTGCCAGACACACTGTTATTACAGTAGATCTACTGTAATTTAACACGATCTACTGTACACTTAATAAAATTACAGTGTATGGAAAATATATTTATATTATATAACATATTTAATATGAAAATGAATGAATTCTACTATAATTTGGTCCCAAACACTGTAATTTTGAGCCCTCAACCCTGATATATTAGTTTCCCCATCTGGCAACACTGCCGCAAAAGGAGGATATGAAATTGAAGAATTAGCACGTGAGCACGAACATGAAATTATAATGACACCGCTGCGCTGTACCACTGTCAATATAACGCTATTAAGTTAATTTGTGCTGTTCTTGTAACAGGTAGGTGCTATTATTTTAATTGTTTATTCGTGTATGTATATTGAAACTTATTGTATGATAGTATTATTATATTTGTATAACTGTGAAGAGCTTACATGTATACTTTTGGATTGATAATATCAGTGTGAAAGTTATTTAAAAAATGCGTTTATTTACAGGCTACCCTGCACGTCAAAATACTAAGCCACCGTTCTCCACTAAGAAAATGATGACCTCGTTGAAGGAAGCATGTGCCAACTTCACAAAGGAGGACTGGAAAAAGGTGGTGGATAAAACGAGGAAAATAATAAAGGAAGATTTTGACAGAGATTTTAATATTGATAATATGGTTGATAACCAGATAATTATATATACAGGGGCTCTACCGCGTAATTCTCATTTGTATCAACTTCAAGCAAATGCATGCGAAATTCAACGCGTGCAAAAGAGATGGCATGTTAGGCGGGCGTCGTCGCACGCACATCAAATTTCAATCTCAAGTTGATGTTGATGAAAATGAGAATTACGCGGTAGACCCGCAGGTGACACTAGCTCAACAGATGATTCAGACTTATCATCCGATTAAAATTAATAAATATTTAAATGATCAAGCAATTTATTTTTTATGCTACACATGATAATTTTAAATACTTAAAAATTTATATTAAACTCTTCAATGTTTAAAATAAACATTCTTTCTAGAAATTATAACCAATGAACTTGAAAATAATCGCAACGATAACAAACTCATAAAATTATGAATCGATTTCTCGTGAGAAACGGTTGATTTAGTTATCGATTTGTATGGTTCATATATTTATGTACATTGCGATGAAAGATGCCAAAACGGACCTCTTACATTGTGACGGCTTTAGAAATAACCATTATTAATACCTACATTTTAATCCATATTTTTAAAAAGTAGTGTTTCTTTACGTTGTCATGTCCTTATCAACGAAACAAGACGATGAAAAAAATATGAAAGTGCTCAACACCTGGGACGTAAAAATCGTCAGTGAAACGCGGGAGTACGCGTTTAGAATGACTTGTATTTTATAATCCAGATTCATGTCGTGACGATGTATACAACGTGAAATTTAAGTCATTTTGTTAACGAAAACTGGTGATAGAACTCGTCCATATGAACAACTTTTACTATGAAGCCAACCCTGAAATCGTGAAAAAAAAATCAGCTGTTTCATACATTTGGGTCGAGTCGTTTCTATGGAACAGCTGATATTTTTTTTACGATTTCAGGGTTGGCTCCATAGTAAAAGTTGTTTATATGGACAAGTACTATCACCAGTTTTCGTTAACAAAATGACTTAAATTTCACATTGTATTAAGTTAATTGTGCTGATATAAGATTCAGATTTAATAAACTTGTATTTTCATTTCTCATATTTTTATTCAATGCAGTTTGTTCTATTCAATACTATTTAATAAAATAATCAGGCTTGTTTTTAATTAGAATGTCTTATTATCATTGTTTTAACATTTGGATGAGAACTCATCACATTACCAGCTGTACCAATAAGATTGCGATAACTCTAATAGGGGTAATACAGGCCCATTTCTGTCGATAACTAGGCCCGTAGCATAGTGTTTAAAGCGATATGCGAAAAAATTATGGGTGTTTCTTTTCTGTGTATTTCATGAAATACACGGAAAATTACAATCAGTTTCTGGTATATGCATCTTGACTATATAATCTAGGGATTTCAAATTGGAAAATATGTTTGGATAAATTTTCCTCGATAGAAATAATTGTTGAAATGAGGTCTTCAAACACACTTTTTCTCCTCGTTTGACGAATAGGAACCATATACAGAACTCAAACATATTTTATTAGGTGTGTTTCAACAATATCTAGAGATTTCATATTTGAAATTTTGCTAGCTATTTTAGTTTTTTTATAAAAATTATAAAACTAACATTTTTCGCTTTTGCCCTGAATCCGCCCCTCTCGCACTGCGCGATTTTTCGCTTGGAGTGACAGTGACAAAAATAAAATTCGCATAGCCTCTTAATCGCGCGCGACGCCAGTAGTTGAATCACAAGTACAAGGAGCGTGACGTACTGTTTAATTGCAAAAACATCGTGTCACGCTCCTCGCACTTGTGATGCAAACACGAGTGCTGACCGTCCAAGGTATTTGAAAATATAATAAATGCAAGGCTAATCAACTTTTTAGATAAACATGATATTCGGTATCCAGTCCTATATAAAGAAGTCCTGGCCGTCAGGCAGATGTTCTTCACACCGTCCTCATCAAACAATCCTCCCACACGTATCAGGAGATTTGCCTTAGTACTTAGTTGTTAGTGATCAGATGTCTCCACGTTTCCCCCCACTTATTTCACCGACATAAACACAAAAACTATAAGTACGGCACACACATATTCGTACACAAAATAGTACTAAGAGTGTGGCGCATCAATCTGTAGCCACCATTACATCCATGGTAGCCACCGGGAGTATTATATTCCTTGGTAGCCACGAATAACACATCTCATTGACATTGACATTTTGGCCTCATGCGTTCGCAAGCACGTCACCCCCTCACCATGTCTTTGATATCTATGATTCCTCCTTAAGGTTAAACGTCAGTAACTTAGCGCAAAGTGCATAACTTAACTTTGTTTTTCTTATTTATGGAGACTGGGCAAAAGTAGTCTATTTAATCTATTAGACCAACAGATATGGAGTAATTTTTTTAGGAATTACACATTTATACGGCATTTTTTTGCTATGACGTCATCAAAATCAGACCCGACAGCTTTGAGATATTTCAAGTCAAATATATTAGTATTATTTTACTTTAATGAAGCATTTTTATTACAATAATGTTATAATAAAGTAAGGAAGTTATAAGAACTCCGATTTTGCAACGAGCTACATTTATTACATTTGTCACTGCAATGACGCCGAACTAAAAACTATAAATAAGTGGCCTGTTAAGAGTATGACATAGCCAAAACAAAAACCAGTTCCGGGCGTGGCTTATTCTATTTTACGATAGCGCGCGGGGGGAAATTCTTTCGGAAAATCATCCGAAAGCTGACATTTTATTTCTGTTTGTATTTTCGTTCCCCTTAAACATTAGCGGCGTTGGTAAACTACACGCCGTGTCTTTGACGACACTGGCGCTACCTCTTTTTATCCGAAAAGTACCGAGAAAATTGTATACACAATTAGTCATAACCTTCTCAAAACCAACTTAAAATGCTGTTTTAACTTTGTTTGGACAAGATCATGACTAATTGTGCATTAAATTTCAAACTCATGCTTTATAAACTTCACTAATACTGAACTATTGGCGTCATCTGCCACATACTGACATGTTGTTCAATTTTTAACTTCTAAACAAGAAATACAAAGTTAAGATATGCACTTTGTGCTAAGCAATTGACGTTTAACCTTAACGTACGATCGCTTACACATTACCAGCAAACGACGAGTTGTGTGAGTCTGTAATATAACTACCCACAAAACTTCACTTGCCCAAAATCATTTTTAGTAGCAAGTTCACACTTTTACAATAAAACCTGTCAGACTTGTCATTTTTCATCTGAATAAATTAAATTGAATAAATTTAATTGCAGAAAGATAATTACCAAATAGTTGCTTGGGCTAAATTATGATGGAACCGTGAATTTGCTTGCTATTCAATCTTAATCCACCCATAATAAGCTATAAATAACACAACTTTGTTCTTATCTTTCTTCCCCTCCCCTTCCAGAACTACTTTAATAATTTCAAACACGCAAAAAAACTCACCCTCACTCTCATACACGCACCTTCTCACACACATTCTAATCCTAACACCGCATGTTTCGAAAATTTAATGTATGTACTTAAAGTTAAAGAAATGATTATTCTCGTATAATATTTAATGTTGAGCACTTTAAAGTCTACATTATTAAAAATGGATAAGGTCAACATAGGAAGGGCGCTGACACCTAAATCTCAAGCTACTTTCTTACCTTAGGTGTCAGTGCTTACTTATTTTGTGTAATATTTAAGGTGATCTCTGTATTTTTGTTCATGTTTCCTGTATTAATATATTATTTATTTATGCTTTGGAACACATACATTCAATAAGGGATAACGAAATTGTTGACAACAGCTAAGACTCGCTATGATTTCGTTATGATGGACACTCACCCTAATTTCAGTGATACAATAAGTAATTATAAGATAATTCTTAAATTGGCGTATTTAAAAAAAGAATTAAAGAGCATTTATATAAAAGTTGTATAAATTATGTTTATAATTAGTTTAGTTATTCTTTGTTATTTAAGTTATTTTGTTTTTAATAATATTAAAGATACCTGCTCTATGAAAATAAAAAATAAAAAACGTATAAAAGTTATGCATATTATTACTGAATAAATAATATTTTTAAGCCTTTTCTTTGACCTTTTATTGTTTTGAATAGATTATAATATATAAATAAAAAAGTATTAATTGGTTTCGTAATATATTTCGGCCAACTTGTAGCCGTATAGTCAGTCGAATAAGTAAATAAAAAAGATATTTGGCATGTACATATAGATGTTGACATTGACACATAATTCTGAACTATTTAATTATAAAATAGGAGCAAAGTAGAAGACATTGTATGACTAGATTGATGTATGTGAAAGAGGTGGAAGAATATCAGGAAGAGAAGTTGGGAGAGTAAGTGCGAAAGAGTGTTTGTGAGGAGGGAGTGATAGGCTTTGTGAGGGGTTGTAAGAGATGGCATATGTGCGTTATGTATGTTATGGGGGAATGTCTGTCTGTTGGTCAGTGTTGCCTGTTCAGTACATATTAGTGAGTATGTAATTTTTACTTAGTTTGGAAGGTTAGATTTATTAGTATTAAATGCCCATATTATTAATTTTATTATGTAGTTTATTTAGTGCACATATATATACCGAAGTTTTTAAAACAAATATTCAATTTCAGGTTTGGTTTGCTGGAAGAAATGTAAGTTTTGAGATAAACTCGCCACTGTACATCATATTTAAGACACCCATAATGTAATAAATTTATCTGTGTACAATAAAGAATTAAGAATGTATTTATTATTATTGAGTATCATAGAGAATGCAGATGCAGCACTTGTTTTGGAACCGGGTTGTTCGGTTCCGTTTCCGGTATTTCAGTTCTGTAGGACTTTGTGTAATACTTAGGTAATCAAGTGATATTGACTTGTTTGACCAGACATATTTTAATTAAATTAAAAGCAATAACTAATTAATAACCTTGGACAAATAATAACTCATGTTTTTAATCAAGAGACACTTTTAAACCATTTCATATGTTAGGCTAGCATAGTACATTTTTATTATTTATGCAAATAGCGCTGCAATGAAAGAGTTAATAATGAAATTCGGTTCCAAATAATACAAATTCGCAAATAGTGCATCAATGGAACAGTTAAGAATACGCAAATAGAAGTTAATAGTTACAGTAAGTTTCGAATAATGAAAATTCACAAATAGTGCATTGATGAAGACTTAATGATACAGTATTCGAATAATGAAAATTTACAAATAGCACATTCATTCACCAGTTAATAACCACAGCCGGTTTTGAATAATGGAAATTCGCAAATAGCCCATCAACGAAAGAGTATAGTTAGGAAATATTATTCTTTGGATAACAATTTAACTATAGAAGCACGTACCGGCATGTCACGACTCACGGTCACGACTATCTATAAACTGTAAACAGCAAATGTAAACAGACTTCTAATTATTTAGAAGTAACAAAGAGATCGAAGGTCACCGACATAGCCTGCCGAATCAGTAAGTTGAAGTGGCAGTGGACTGGCCATATTTGTCGCCGACGTGATAACCGTTGGGGCCGTAAGGCATTGGAATGGAGACCACGTACAGCAAAGCGCAGCGTAGGCCACCCTCGTGCCCGCTGGACTGACGATCTGAAGGACGTTGCGGGTGGCGGCTGGATGAGGATGAATGAGGACCGCCAAGAGTGGCGCAATATTGGGGAGGCCTATGTCCAGCAGTGGACGAATACGGGCTGATGGATGGATGGAATAAAGAGAACTATAAGAAAAATGTTACTTAATAGTTAAAGAATATAAATTTTGATATCATTCACTAATGAGTTCGGGTGTGTGTGATGAACAAAGGTTTTAAGGATTCAAGGGTTTTACTGTTTTCCTTAAGCTGTACAGCAGCATATATATAAGTTCTTTAACAGGCATGTGTTACAGTAGCCGTAAATGGTAATTTTCATTGCCAAGCAGATACAAAGGTGGATTATTAGTTATTGTACAGGCACAGGCATTATTGTCCTAGGCACGAGAAGTAAAGCAGAGTTATAAATACATTTTATAACACTGTGTGATCTAAACGAGATCTATTATAGGTAAAAGTGTTTGAATGGCGTTGTAAGCTTCTTTTAAAACGCTTTAGGGTGTATGGACTATTATTTTAAAGCCCTCAGCTCTCAAATAGTTAAATAGAGGCGTTGTAATATAACTCCATAGTTGTGTAAAAACCTGTATATTTGAGAATTTTACAGCAACTATGTGGTAAATCGCTGGACTAAAATGTTTTATCCAATAGAAAGAGAGGAAAATACATTTATATCGTCACTTTTACGGTTACAGCAGAACAAAAGCGCTTATAATCGTTACTAAAACTAGGGTTTGAAGTGATCATTATCATTGATAATTATCAAGATAAATATACGTCGACAATTATCTTTGATAAGAATAATCGATATTTGAGTCACTAAATTATGAACAAAAAATTTATTAAATATTACCTTGTTTGTAAAATGTGTATAATTTATTTACACTACTTGCTTCTAAACTACTTGCTTCTAACGTAAATGTTGATATGTAATACCATATAAAAAGGATAGCCAGGCTCATATCTGTTTGATAAAATTATCGGCAGTTTGACTGAAATTTAGCATGATAATTATCAAGGGGCAATGGGCATATTGATCTTGATAATTTCAAACCCTGACTAAAACATATATAATCTGCCATTTTGTTTAAGAATTCAGGGAATCTACCATGGAAAGAAAAAATTTGTGGAAATTAAAAAGAAAATATGGTAATATGAACAATGAGGAAGTGTAAAACACAATTAACAGGTGTCTCAAGAATTCAACTACTGACACCTAATATGTTTATATAATGGGATATAATATAATAGTTCTTTTTATAGCCCTGGACTCAAAAAAGGGGACGCTATGTGCTGGTCCAAAAAGAAAAAAAGCGCGCCAATACGCCAATTGTAGAACCTAAAGGTTTACTACAACGAATGCTAGTACCTTTGTAAAGTTGAAACCGGTAAAAAACCATGGTAAACTTTGAGAGCTGTGGTAATGAGACGCCATTAATATTTTGATTAAAGGTTATCCTCACGGTAAAAATGACTTAAAAAATTAAAACACAGTTTGTAACGCTAAATAAAAATGTATTATTTATGTTAAAAACTGCATAGATTGCGAGCGCGGATTTTTTTTAGCTAAAATACATGCATATTTTTACAATTAAGTGAAACTTGCACTGATATTTTGCGTACGTAAAAGGATAAATCAGTATTAACTGTCCTGTGTATTTATTTATGTTATATCATTTGCTGTGCTGTCACTACTTTGCTATATAAATATGTTGAACAAAATTAATATCACTTCTATTGAATCAATACAGAGCCGTAAAATCTAATTCAGAGATCGAGCCGCATTGAAATAGGGTGAAAGCTCTATAATCTCGCTCCAAGAAATAATCTAAGGTCTTTTGGCACATACTATTTTATTTAAGTTGTATGTTTTGCTGTGTCGTCACTTCTATACTATATCAATATGATTCACTTTGTTGAACAAAATTAATATCACTTCTATAGAATCACTACAGAGCTGAATAATCTAATTCAGAGATAGTCGCATTGATATAGGGTGAAAGCTCTATAATCTCGGTACAAGAACTTGTCTAAGATCTTTTGGCACATACTATCGCTCTTGCAGAACCTTTGCATTACCGTACTAACACAAATTTATGGCTACTGTAGGGCGATTGTAGGACTGATTGCTGTGCTGTACAAAGAGGGTCAAAGCAGCACTATAGCCGCTTGTAGAACCACTGTAGAGCTTATCTATGGAGCCTATGCTGTAATTTATTACACCTCACCGGCTTTTGTACAGCAAGTTATAGAGCTTGCATGCTACTTGGGTGCCCTTCCGTATTGGAAAAGTTTTCTGATGACTGTAACTATATGAGTTTTAACACGAGTATCAAATCTCAGTTTGTTGTCAAAAGTCACCCCAAGGTACTTTATTTTTTTAACTTCTAGAACTATATCCTTTAATTTGATAAGTTTTAGTTCCTTAGGCTTTCTCTTGTTTGTAAAGAGAACTAATTTTGTTTTACCGGGATTGAGATCAAGTCGTTTATCTTCACACCGGTCCAACACTTTTCTTATTGCAGTGATCATCCGAGATCTTACAGTGCTTAAGTCTTTCCCTAATTATAAATCTATCATCTAAGTAAACTTGTAGATAGTTGTACATTCTATTACAATATGATTAAAATCAGTTAACGCTTCGGCTTTTCTCGGATATCATCACCTAAATCCCGAGAGTTCTTTTAGGTAGCATTCAATTTGAAGTATCAAAAACGCAATGTATAGAACCTGCCAAGATGACATTACTAACCGGTAGACCTAAGAAATTTATTATGCAGAAGCGACATGAATTTAAACATTCATTATTTACTGAAGCTATACTTATATAAGAATAAGTGTATGATTGTTATCTTTAGACTGCCTGTCAAGTGACACAGCAAGTGTGACACAAGACGAGAAAAACTGTATATTGCACAAGCCCGAACCACCACCAGCAACGGCCGACAAGGATGTAAAGTCTAAGTATAAGAAGGAACTCAATGATTTTTATATTAAAGACAGCACCGTTTAACGTTACTTACAACTAATATGACGAATGAAGTACTAGATCAGATAATGCGCTATAAAAGTGCTAAAGAGGTATGGGATGAGCTGCAACGTCTTTATTGTGGCAGCACAGAAGACAAGAGTTACGATCTCTGTATAGATTTCTTTAATCACAAAAAGGATGCTGAGCATGACATAAAAAAGCATATTTCTGCATTGAAGAATATTTGGCATGAGCTAAATAGCCACCTAGAAACTGCCAGAGATACTGCTGATTTGTAAAATACTTGGCACTTTACCAAATGAGTTTTTTGCTTTCAAATCAAGTTGGCTCCTTGTGAATAAGAAAGAAAGAACAATAGAGAATCTAACTGCCCAGCTAAGCACCTTTGAGAAAGCCTTGATGAGCAAAGAAGATAGCACAAATCCTGAAGAAGTATTAGTCCTGAAAACAGATAAGAGTAAGAAGAAAAGTCAAGTTTTCAAATGCAACTACTGTGGCGAGATTGGGCACCGAGTACGAAAATGACAAAAGTGGATAAAAGATGGTCGACCGCCAAAGCAGTTAACTAGTAAAAATGTAAATCTGACTGTGTTAGCCCTTGAAGACAAGCTGTCTATTGATAAAACAAATTGGTACGTCGATAATGGTGCTACAACCCATGTGACAAATAGAGGCGACTTTTTCGAGAGTTTTGAGCACTTCAAAGGTTCACATACAGTTACTGCAGCAAATGGACAAGCCATAGAAGCCATTGGAATAGACAACATTCGTGCTGAAGCCATCGTCAACGGTAAAGTTGAGCATATTCTGCTAAAAGATGTTTGGTACGTCCCAAACATCAAGAGAAACTTGTTCTCAGTTCTTGCTACGCATGATATTTCGTCAAAAAGTACGTTTGAGTCTACGCCGAAGCAATGCGTACTGAAAATAGATGGAGTTATAAAAGCTGTTGGGACAAGAGATATCAAGGGCGGGCTGTATAAGCTGAACCTTAAATGCGTTGCGCCAAAGAATCTAGAAGTCAATCAATTAATGACAAATCCTCTACAAGTATACCATGAAAAGCTAGTACATCAGAACAAGCGACACGTTAAACAAGTGATCGAACAAGAGCTTGGATTGAAAGTGGAGATGAAGCAATCGGATCTTTGTGAAGGCTGTGTTTATGGAAAAGCTCACACGCAAAAATTTGGAACAAGTGTTAGAGCGACTACACCTGGAGAACTAATCCACACCGATATTTGTGGTCCATTTCCATATTCTATCGGGAAGAATCGATATTTTATTCTATTCAAAGACGACTACACACGACATCGGCATATTTACTTTCTTCGTCAAAAGTCTGAAGGAGCATCAAAGCTAAAGCTGTTCCTTGCTGAAGCTAAAGTTGCGGGACACGTTGTCAAAGAAGTTCTCAGCGATAATGGTGAGTTTGTCGGCGATGAATTTAGGAAGATTCTACAGGAGCATGGCATTAAGCAAAGACTGACGATGCCCCACACACACGAGCAAGCTGGATGTGTAGAGCGGGAAAATCGCACAGTTGTAGAAGCAGCGCGCGCCATCATGCACGCACATGAGAAAATTCCTGATGGTCTGTGGGCAGAAATTGTAGGAGCAACTGTCTACGTGCTAAATCGAACTGGACCGTCTAGCGTACAAGGCAAATCTCCTCATGAATTGTGGTACGGAAAGAAGTCATCGATAAAGCACCTACGGATTCTCGGCTGCACGTGCTATGCGCATATCCCAAAAGCTAATCGCAAGAAGCTGCAGAAGAAAGCTGAAAAAGGGATTCTTATTGGGTACGAAGGAGACGAAGGCTATAGAATTTGGAGTGACAAATCATTTAAACTGATTAGGTCCAGAGATGTGACGTTTAAGGAAATACCACTCCTGAGAAAACCTGAAAAAGAAAGTTTATCAGAGAAGCCTTCGAGTACTGAAAATGGAATCGTCTGCTATCAGCCACATTTACAAGGTCTCCAGAGAGATACAGAAACGACTAACGCCGATAATGAGAGCGAAATCAAGGTGAATGATGATGATGTTCAAATACAAGATAAAAGTTCTGAAGGTAGACAGAATGGTGATGAATTTATGGAAGAACCTTCGTTATCAAGAGCACAGGCTGATGAACAAGGTGACATAAATGATAGTTTTGAAATGGATCCAGACGATTCAGAGGTTGAGTCTGCTCACTCTGAGGAGGAAAAGGACGAGCGAATCGAAGAGTATGGAGAACCTGCTGAAGATATTGATTTGTCTGAAAATGATATTGAAAGAGAAGGCCAAATGACTCTGCGAAATAGAGCTACTCTATTACCTCCAAGTCGGTTCAACGACTACATTATGGCGGCAGAAGTAAAAATTATGACTGAGCCGAAAACCTTCAAAGAGGCTATGTCTTGTAAAGATAGTGAAAAATGGCAGGAAGCCATAAACAGTGAGATTTGTTCACTAAAAGACAATAAAACGTGGGAGTTAGTGGAACTACCGAAAGGTCGAAAAGCCATTCCTTGTAAATGGATATTCAAACTAGAGACAAACCCTGATGGTACAATTGAGAAGTACAAGGCACGGCTAGTCATAAAAGGGTATTCACAAAAGAAGGATATCGACTTTCATGACACCTTCAGTCCTGTGGCTAGGAGCAGCACTATTAGAGCAGTTTTGAGCGTTGCTGCTAAAGAGAAGCTCAAGCTAGCCCAATTCGACGTCTCCACAGCCTTTTTGTATGGCACGTTGGATGAAGAAATCTACATGAGGCCACCGGAAGGCTACACCACTGATCAAAAAAGCCTATACGGGCTGAAGCAAGCACACCTCTGTTGGAACAGATGCATAACTGCCTACATTGTAAAGATCGGTTTTATGCAGAGTCAGTCAGATCCTTGTCTCTTTATAAGAAAGCGAGGCAATGACAAGACAATACTTGCATTATACGTCGACGATGTACTGATAGCATCTACGAGCGAAAGAGAGGGAAAGCGTTTCCTAGAGGAGATGAGAGCGCGCTTCAAGATTACCGAAAAACCTGCAAGCTATTTTCTTGGGATGGAGATTAAAAGATACTCCGATGGTTCCATTCTGCTTCATCAAAAGGCGTACACAGCTCGCGTCTTAGAGAGGTTTGGCATGGATAAATGCAAACCCGTAGCGACACCAATTCTGAAAGCAGTTGATGTGAAAGAAGATGGAGATACTACGTCATCCTTCCCATATCGCCAAGCGGTTGGTGCTCTCGCATATCTGATGACAGGCACAAGGCCAGACATAGCCTTTGCAGTCAGTGTTGCATCCCGTAACCTAGATAACCCTTCTAAAGAAGACGTCTTAAACGTCAAGAGGATTATGCGTTACCTTAAAGGGACGATAGATAACGGCATCGTCTACAAACCAGATAAGGATCTCAACCTAGAATGCTACAGTGATGCGGATCATGGTGGTGATTTGAACACTGGAAGGTCGACCACAGGCATTTTATGTATGTACGCTGGTGGTGCAATAGCTTGGAATAGCAAAAGACAAAATGTTGTCGCTATATCCTCTACAGATGCTGAAATAATTGCTGCAAGTGAGACTGCTCGGGAGATCATTTGGTTGAGAATAATAATGAAAGACATTACAGGTGAAGAATGTCCAGCATGTCTGTGTGTGGATAACGAATCTGCTATCAAGTTGGCGAAGAATCCACCAGAGTTCCACCAAAGAACTAAACACATAAGACTTCGTTCATTCTTCATAAGAGAATGCATTCAGGATGGCAGCATATCCATTTGCCATGTGCGAGGAGCCAGGCAGATTGCTGACATGCTTACAAAACCACTTTATGGGCCCAGGGTTGAAATGCTGAAGAAAATGGCAGGCATCACTAAGAGAGGTGGATGCTCAGAATAGGTGGATGTTAAGTCTATGATTGTTATCTTTAGACTGCCTGTCAAGTGACACAGCAAGTGTGACACAAGACGAGAAAAACTGTATTGTCATTAGAATAATATAAAAATATATACGATTCCAAGCCGTTGATTATTTAATAATATACATCCTATTTCTAACTTTAACAATACTTGTATACAATCTCAGAACAATAATAGGCAAGAAACACAGTCTCATACTAAGTTCTCGCTCGAATCCGTCCGATAGTTACTATACAAACCTACATGGTATATGTACACATTACATAAATCAAACAGGGTAGAAGTTCGAAATTTACTCTAGGATTTTCAACCGTAAAAAGATACAAACAAGAACCACTTTAGTTTGTCATTGCAGATTAGTTGAATGCCGACATCTTGGACTACGTCATGACTCCGTCGTCCGAGAAGAAAGTAGAACATAAATGTCGGTGGAGCCGCAAAATTTGATAAACCAAAAAATTGTTTGAAGTTTTTGGTTTGGGAATCCGTCTATGCAAAAATTATTTTGTAATGTTAATTTTATATTTGCTTCAAATATATTAATTTTATACGGGGTGTTACCAAACAGCTAATATTTACTAATACATAAGAGAAATGGAGTTTTGTTTATAAAGAGCATGGTTAGGTTTTTTGGGCAATGTGGGGCGATATAATAAGTGGAATACTATATTATTTATGTGTTTTCATTTAATGATTGTGGTTTCATGGATATATCTTAAAAACTACTGAACTGACTGAGTTGAAAGTTGGCATCTGGAGACAAAATAAGGGTGATATAAAAAGAAGCATATTTGTACACAGATTACAACTAAATTAATATAATCCATTTTAGGACATTCAGTCGAAAGTCTACTTTGAATGTGTATATACATATGTGTATGTAAATGAAATGCTGATTTCAAATAATAAATCGCTTTTATTTTTAAAACGGTAGTGTTAACAAACCTTATCGTTTTTTATCTTTGTATTTAGAAAAAAAATAGCTCAGTCAGTAAATTGTACAAAAACTATTAATATCTTCAAAAATGTCATTTTGAATCAACTTTTTTCAGTCTCTTCACAGGTAACTCTGTGAAGGAAAGGAATTAATCTTATCTTTTTTATTTTTGTATTTAGAAAAACATTTGTCAATCAGTAAACTTTACAAAAACTAATAACATCTTCAAAAATGTAATTCTGAATGAATTTTTTTCAATCTCTTCACATTGTTGAGAACCTGTGAAGAGACTGAAAAAAGTTGATTCAGAATTACATTTTTGAAGAGATTAATAGTTTTTGTACAGTTTACAGATAAGATTAATTTCCTTGAAACAAATTTAATTTGTTATTTGACTGCCTTTTCGATTGATTTTTGCCATTCTCTGTCGACTTTTTTGCAATATAATTTTTCAACAATCGCTTTCGTAAGGCTAACTTTGTGATTGAAAGTAGCAAGCTGATCAAGGGCATGTCTATCAATGTCTGTAAACAAGCTAAAATCTATTAAGCTTTTTAAAACCTGTGAGCACAGTATTGTTTTTTATGTTTCTATCGCTTTTTATGCGGGTTTCTTTTCTTTTCTGTCTTGCTACAGACAGTAAAACGTGACAGACCATGCATTCCTAGTAGTTTCAATAAGTGTTGCTACTGTGCAGCAGTGATCTTATATTAATTCTACACACATACTTACATAGTAAAGATAAAAATATATATTACTATAATAATTTATACAAGGTGAAATTTTGATAATCTTTTTCCTTCAAACAGGGTGTTCTACCCATGTATATGAACAAATTTTACCATGGGGCCAACCCTGAAATCACAAAAAATAAATCAGCTGTTTCATACATTTCGGTTGAGTAGGTATTTGACTTTTCTATGGAACAGCTGATTTTTTTTCGCAATTTCAGTGTTGGCCCCATAGTAAAAGTTGTTCATATTCATGGGTAGAAAGAACACCCTGTTTGAAGGAAAAAGATTTTTAAAATTTCACCTAGTATTTTGTGAATTTTAATAAATTAAGGTATATTAGGATCTTATAAGATAGTGCCAAAGCATTGTAATATAGGTTTTTTATTCTTTAAGTTATTACTCATTGATAAACGTATTTATATTTTGTTACTAAAACAATCTCAAATAAGCAAAAAAATATATAGTCCTAACAAAAAAAAAGCGACTCTATTTGAATCGGAACAAAACCATAAACCGTAAGACCATAAACCGACTAATTAAGTGAATGCGGAAAGTAAGATACTTCTATAAGTGGTGTGTAATTTTGATTTGGGTGGATTATATAACCTCCGTGACGATTATTTTAACATAAATTTAAAATAACGTTGTGTTTGTAGATTGCACACTAAAAATACATACGAAAACTAAAAAATATAGTTTTTTCGCACCAAAAGTAAGATATCCCATCTTTTTTATGCTGTAGAAGTGTGATTTTTGCACTTTTTTATGGAGCACTTCGGCATTATATCGCTTTGGGATTCCGAGCAATACTGAGAGCGCAGGTGCTCCAAAATCGTGTTTTGGAGCTCTTTTAGCGAGGACGCTTTGGAGAGGTGAATCGTGAATCTATGTTTATTTTACATCAATGTATACAATATATAAAAAAAATACATATATAAGTCAATATTTTACTGTTTGATGTAAGTAACAGTACGATATTATGTCAGATTAATAATTAATCACTAAATTGAAAATTTTAAAAACCAACTTCAACCAATTTTTGTTGATATTTCATAAACTGCTTAACTGATTTTGATAAAATTTGATAGAATCGAATATTTTCACAAATGAAATTAACGTTCATAAACATAAATGTATCATATATACGTCAAACTGTTTTTATTGACACTAAGAAGGCAGACTGTCAAAATAGTCAATTATTTTTCTTATTTCAATATAAAGGTTGTGTTAGTTTTGAGCTACAAAGGAGGTTTTGTTGCTCATATCGTTCTTGTATTGTATTCAATAAGACAACGAGTAATATAATTAAAAGTCATATCTGTAAATTGATAACTCTATATGAGAGATGAGGGATTCATGACAATTACCGAGGTTGGCCGAATCGTTAACTGATTTTAATCGTACTGTAATGATGTTTATTATTGAATCTATCAGGAGGCACCTCATTAGATGTAGTAAACATAAGACTGTGTGGAGTCCGGGTGCACTGATTCGGTTTTGGTGCAGATGTGACTATTTTAAATAAGAAAATAATAATAATTTCAACCATATTCACTGTGGTAAACAGAATGTCACCCCATTTTGACATTTTACATACACATTTCAAATGTGAAGCAAAAATTAAAAATTAAAAAAATATATAATTATAGAACTATGGGGCGTCCTCAAGCTGAAATTTCAGGATAATAAACCTAGCAACCATACCTAACTAAGTATACAAATATAGATTATAAAAAGTACAAAGTACTTCCTTTCCTTTAAACCATGTGTGCTATAGTTATAAGAAAGTATGTTAAGCGTGTTTAATTTTATTTTCAAATATAAAAAAATTAAAATACTTTTTAAAAACTATTCATTAAATTGTTCAACCCTAGCTCAGAATGCAACAAAGCACGCCTCACGCTGTGTTTAATTTGTGGTACAGTCAAGCTCAGCTCAGGTTAGACACTACGAACTTTGTACCGTTCTTAAGCAATGCGCAATAACATCTTCAATGGTGCTCAGAGTGTTAGAAATAGGAATTATTAGAAATAGGAATGTTAGAAATAGCGAGCTTAGAAATAGGGCTAGCAACTTGAATTATTTTTTCTCTGGATTTTTTTTATTTAATTTTATTTATTTTATTAATGCAATGTACTTCACTTATACAAAATGTGGTTTAAAGGAATGAAGTACTTTTTCTTACACTATGTATACTAAAGAGGGAACATTTAAATGGCAAGCCAAACTAACAATATGATGCTCACTTTTAAGTTTAAAGATCAGAATACTAACCTGAAAGACAGGCCGGTGAGGTGGTTGGTAACCCATCTGTGGCCCTGGCCCTGTATCTTCCTGTACACCGGCTTCAACCTTGACTTGGACATCGCTTGGAACTTCAGACTGTGCCACTTCACCAGTCCTCACAAGAAAACTGACAAAATCCTTAGCGGCATTGAACTGTGCCTCCTTCTTAGTTGTGGAGTTGCCAGCTCCCACATACATGATGCCGTCAACACGTACTTCGCATAGAAAGCGCTGGCGATGCTTGGGCCCTAAAATTTAAGGTTATCAAAGCAAATTATTGGCAATTTTATTGACGATTCCGTATATTATTATTACACATATTATAGCAGAAACAAAGAGAAGCAGGTACCTAATGTGGTAATTAATACAGGAGAAATAATCTTACCAGTAGCGCGAACATTGAAAGTCGGATTAAGACTTTTCTTAGTACACCAGGAGTGTAAAAATGATTTCACGTCCATGGAAGACATGATTAACGATCACGAAGGCTCTTATTAGCAAATTTTCATTAATTTATTGATTATTTGTTGAATATTTCGACAAAATGTACTGCCGGCGCGTCAAGTCCAAAGACAACTATTTTAATTTTTAATAGGCAGTCAAGCAAGCAAGAGTGTCAACAAGCAGCAAGCAAGCAGCGTTGTTTTTTTTTTTTTTTAGTTGGTTTTAAGGCTCTGGATGCAAGTCTTTTTGAGCAGATCTCCAATGTGTTTTTAAGATATTTAAAGAGAGGCATAAAGAATTTTGATTTAGGTAGCGTTCCGAAACCAAACCCCTATCATCGAGCAATGAGGGGTTTTCAAAGTCAAATTAAAAAAGAAAAAGTAGTACCGAACGCGCAGCCTGTACTAAAAGTGTCAAAAATAAGTCTTCCTGGTAACACTAGATACTTTTGATTTTGACACTTCGTCTTTGCTTCGTTCTTTTTTGTGGTCAATCCATGCCTCACATGTATTATTGCTAAGATCTATTGTTTTTTCTGTAATTAATTCTTAGGGAAATTGTCCTATATTTTTACTTTGGTAAGATTTGGAACGGACATAGAGTAATATGTCAAAACAAAAGTTTGGCGGGAAGACGAAAATGCTTAAATGATGGATGAGATTTTATCTGCGATATTTTTTATTTTTCGCTTAAAACAATTATTGGCGGAACTAATGTTCGGAGACACGTTTAAAGAAGCCAGATAAAACGGTTTTGAATTGAATTGAGATTTTATCTACAGGTTTTATAATTATAGAGATAGCTAGCTCATAATCAAGTTTCAGACTTTTAGGAAATAACAAAAAAACAAATTCAAATAAAAATGTCGTTCTAGACGAGAAAATAGGAATAGTTCTCATCTGTTCATGTTTTGTAATTTTTGATACCATGTAAACGTATAAAAATCATACGTCAAGAATCATGCTTTTGACAGGAGCAATATATTCCCGGCGATTTTCGCAGAGCAAAATATTGGTCGTGTCAGTAGAAAAAGTTGTTCGGGTTTGATCGATCCAAAACGATCTCATTTGTGGTTTTGGAACCAGCATAGAGCTACTTTTATCTGACAGATAGTAATATCTTCTACTTCATCGGACAATCTAAGGTGTTTCGGAACGCTACCTTAGTTAATGAGTCTTGAAGGCGTGTGGGAACCTCAAACTAATTATAGTCTGAGGTGGGAACATCACAACAGATTTTTTTCTAGTTCTGGAGAGAGTATTATATTCCTTGGTTCTGACGCAAGTATTAGTCTATAAATTCCAAAATTTGGACAGTTAAAAATAATGTAATTCAAATCAGCATTTGCACAGACACATGAGCTTTGGCTACTGCAGAACTCCCTCACCTTAGAATATTATTCTAAGACCCTCACATTTATTTTAAAAAGCCTGAACATACTACAAGATTCTTCAAGCAGCGTTGCCATTGTTGCCAGACGTTTTTTACGTTTAGGTACGTTCCGGAACGTAAAATAGTATGCAAATGATGCAAATAGACGACCTAAGAGTACGCACACTGTTAAGAAGTGCTGCAACCGCGAACCAGAGCAGCGGAGTTGCGGCGAAACGTATGAAGAAAAGGAGATACCCCGAAAAAACGGCTTGTCTTGAGTCGGCAGAGCTCGCTCACCCGTGAAGCGATACACTTGAACATTTTTATACACGCATGTCAATCACCTATTGTAAATTAGCAATATATTCATTGTGAGCCAGTTATTGCTTGTACGTGTTATTCAATGAGCGGTTTTCCAGACTGACCTTGATCAAGCTTTCAGAAGTAAACACAGATGGCGTTACCCTGCTTTCAAGTGTCAAAAAGCAAAGATTATTTTTTAATCTGTGGGCAGCAAGATAAAAATTGTCAATTCAATTGTTAAATCCAACAATGTTGTTTTCTATCTATATTACTTACGTTAATAGCTTGGTATTTCATTCAACTTTCAACATGGTCAGCCCATGCGTTGTAGCTAATAGTAAAAATATAGGAACACACAGTTTAACTAATTACGGAAAGAACAATGGATCTTAGCAATAATACATTTGGGGCATGGATTGACCATAAAAAAGAAAGAAGCAAAGAAGAAGTGTCAAAATCAAAAAAATCCAGTGTTGCCAGGAAGACTTTTTTGACACTTTTAGTACAGGCTGCGCCATCTATTGTGTCGTTCGGTACTACTTTTTCTTTTTTAATTTGACTTTGAAAACCCCTCATTGTTGGTAAAACAACGACTAATCCAGAGTTCAATCCAAGAAAACGCATATCCAGGTTTCGTTGTCAAAGACGAATTCAGAGAGACGCCAGAGTATCCTTCACATACCAAAAAAAAAGCTACTTGTAGATGAAAGCGAGTTTTATGTCAGAATCAGGAGTGATTGATAAAAAAGATGTAAATCCTTCAATAAGAGTGTATCAATCAGTGAATTCTACGTTTTCCAAATACATCTTTATCATCGAAGCTACGGGTCATTTAAATGGATGGGAGCGTAAAAAGATGTACATATATTGAGACGACTGTTGCAGGATTAGATGAATCAGAAGAAAAGATACAACGATTTGAAAAAAATGCGCATTCGTAAGGCAATTATCGTTTGAATGTACGTTATACCCCGCATAGGGAACTACATATTTTATCTGCCTTCTTTTTTTTCCAAAGTAAACAAATCAATTTAATTTTGCACAAATTAATTAATTATTGACTTACCGATTATTCTCTTTAGTTTTTCAAACACTAAATATGTACATGTGTTTTGCTTTACATCTTATGCTTCAATCAAAGCCACTCAAAGTAGACCGTAATATTGATGCACTGATTAAAATTTTTTTCTTTCGATTACGGAATTATTTGAGATTTAAAGATTTATAATATTAATTTTAATTGTAATTATAATCCCATCAAAAACTTAAAATGTACAAAAATGTCAAGTCTCGTAACGCAATCCTTCCAACGTAAAAAGTAGTGAGATCTTATGTAAAGCAAAGTCTGTTATTTTAGTTTGTATGGAAGCACCTTTTCATTTTAGTTAGTATGGGAGTGCCTATTTAACAAATGTATGATTAATTTTTTTCTAATTAGTTACCTACCGGCATTTAGTGACTGTATTAATATTAGTCATCTTTATTTCTATAATAAAATATAGTGACTTCAACATACAGCTTGGCAATAAAAAGTTTGGAAAAAATGAGGGCGCTATACCACACATGTGGTCAAAATAAACACTACGACCAAAACCGTATACTACGACCAAAATAATTATTTATATCTGTCACCGCAACAAACCTTTTTTTTGCCAAGCTGTAATAACGTATCTAGGTACCTAATATCAATTAATTTCTACGCAGCAGTACTTTATTTCTGCTATGCGATTACCAAGTCACTATATACTATGGTGGTTGGTTTATTCTGCTTAATTACATAACCGACTATAACTTGTCAACTTCGTGCCTACCGCGCCCACGGGGTACAAGGGTTGGCAGGTACGAGGTTGCACGCGACTTAGTGTGCAGGGCCGTGCGCAAGGCATTCCAACTTCATCTTAGTTCCAAGTCTCAGACGGGTTCCAAGTACACAAGTATGACATTGACAACTTTAAAATATCATAGATTATACAAAAGAGTTCCATTATGCATCTGTTTATACTACCCTTATCTATGGAGCGACTTCCCCGGCGAATGGCCATCCGCCTTGGTCCACCCCACGTGTCGTGCTCACTCACCCTCCCGCCATACCATCCGCATCCCCTCCGAGATCCCTTCCGCCAACCCCTATACCCCGTGAGCGCGGTAGGCACCGAAGTTTAAAGACAACGCAGCCAATGTCAACTATTTTTCCAGTGTCACGTGATATTGTTTATTTTGTTTAATCTGATGACCACACCCGTTTGGAAAAAATAAATTGGCAACACTGTTTACGAACAGGCGGGGCTAGCTGTCTCTTTCTTTTCTCTGTAGTGTAAATAGCTCAGAATCCTTATTCTGAGGTCTCTGAAGTGCGTTCATTAAATAACCCTGGGCTGGGTAGGAACACTGGGGTTGTAACGCTGAGTTTTGTCATTTTTGCATTATAATTAGTATAATAACGTTGAGAGGACCCCCTCTGGACGAAATTTAACGTAAATATATCAACTATAACGTTGAGAAGACCCCCTCGGTACTAAAATTAACGTCATTTCATTTACGAAAATTTACGTGAATGTCAGGTGACGTTTGGAGCCTATACGAACCTTGCGAACCCTGCTCAGAGTTGATGTTGAAAAATTCGACACCAGTGTAGCGACACTGTCAGTTTTGAACGGTCGGTGTTGAGACGCGAGTTCATTTTTGAACGGGTTAGTGTTGCGACCCGGGTAGGAAACCCTCAGACCAATATTGGTTTATTGGTCTGAGAGGAAACCCAACTCAGTGTGAGTTTATGAACGACTATCTGTAGTGTTTTATTTGCTCTGTGGTGTCCTAAGGTCTGTCAAACAAATTGCTGACTGACTGTGCATTTTATTATAAAAGTAGTAAAAAAGTATTAAAAAAGTAGTCACACAAAAATGACATGAAAAACCTGCATTCGAAGCTGTAATAACTTGCAATTTCATTTAAATTTAATTCAGTCTCTAAAATATGTTTTTAATATCTTTAGCGATTTTAGCCATCGTAGCACAAGGTAAAATTTTAAAAGATAAGTCACACAACCTTCATTGTGAAATGCTAACTTTCTCTTTTTGCTCAACTTTGTCTTTTGATGTTCCAGATTGTAGTTCACAGGACGAGGATGGACCTTACAGAGGCAAATTTATAGGAAAATTGAACTCTTATCATCACCAGGTATTTCTCAATCATACATACCTAAACGAAATAAATTAAAATTTATTCTGTTATTGATTAGTGAAATCTCGTTTTTGCTTGGCATAGGCATAGTAAGTAATTTAACTTGAGTATTTTGTAGAAGTTTTGAGCAAAAATTTGTATGTACAGGGAAGTGAACAATGAAATGCCATTTTAATTTCATATTCAGTGAAACTAATTGAATAATGCACTTTTTCATTTAATGCCATTTCATTGTTTTCTATCACACATGTCAGTAAAGTATTTGATTTAGCAATTTAACGTTACACTTTGACCATACATGCAAGCGAAAGCTTTAACTTTTTCAGGCCTGGAGAAAAGATGCAGAGTGATAACTGATAAGGCTAATGATTTAAATGGAGCTTGTTTAAAGAAAATGAAAATTGAAGATTATTTGTCGGACTAAAAGCTAGTTAGCAGCTTCACCCATGTTGTCTTAGTTTTTGTGTATTTAGTCCTATCAAATCTGTCAATACTTTTGGGACCAATAAATAACCACGTTAGCAGTAATTTACAGCTTTTGAACTATATAATATCATGGCTGTTATACTTGTTTACAAATAAGGAGCTTGAACTGCAGGTTGTGTTGTATACAACTGTGAATTATTTAATATATCTTATGCCGCCTCTTGGCTCAATCACAGAGGAAGGAATTAATGGCGACACATTTGCTTATGAGGTCATTACTAAATTTTCAAAATAATATCTGATCGTAGTAATAGCAAAGTTTTGATGTTAAATATTGTGTTGAGTTGTTTACTATATGCCATGCGAATTTTGTCTTATTAGTCTTATAATTTTTTTAATATTGTCACAATAAAAATTAAAGAGTTATTTGTCGTTATTAAGATTATAATATTTATATATATTTAGGTTTTATATACATATATTTATTATTATTTACACATTTATATTTATATATATTTAAAAAACACATTTAGAGAGATATATATAATATACAAGGTGACTTTTTGATCATCATCCAAATTCATACTGGTGGCTTGGTAAGTGATCAGTATCATGGATCAATACAAATTTTGGTGAAATTCGTAAAATGAAATTTCGACTCCCCATAGATATTCACTCGGGACTGGAACTGAATTTCTATGGGAAGCCGAAATTTCATTTTACGAATTTCACAAAAATTGTTACTGATCCAAGATACTGATCACTTATCAAGCCTCCAGTATGAATTTGGACGATGATCAAAAAGTCACCTTGTATATTATATCGCTTTTGCGAGTGACACAATAAAAATTAAAGAGTTTTGTATTGTTGTTATTTTTGAGAATTTCAGTTAGACAACATTTTAATTGTACAACCTCCAGTGAGTCTTTTCACTTAAAACTCTATATTGGTGGACCTAATGCGCGAAGGCACATTATAGGAAGCGTGATAAAAATATTTTGATTGATTGAAATATTTCAACTTTCACAGAGACATTATTTCTTATCTATAAATTAGATATGCTTAATAAATGTTAATCATCATCACTTAACCCTTTGTTGCAGCCTCAAATATCGACTCATGATAAGTTTTGGGTGCTGCGCCGTGACATACTTAGAAAATCTATATCTCATTATCTACTAGTCTGCGAATGATGAAATGACAGTTTCTCATATAAGAGTAAAATTATATTCCTGAGTACTTGAACAGTTTTCTAGTAAAATAATGTAATTCATAATGCAAAAACATACATTTTATACCATCTGCTGCAATGGCGATAGTAATTTGTCTGCTACAATATGATCTGAAGCCTAGTGATGAAGCGTAATTTAAAAAATACTTTTTTCCAGAAAAATTATTTACCTTAATAAAGCCAATTCTGAAGGCTTTAATTTTAGTTTTAGTGATGTCAGAACTAAAATGTTTCCAAAGTAATGTAGCTTCAGTTCTTAACATTTATGAGCTATTTTGCAATGAAGAAAATTTTGTTCTGACAGCATTAAAACTAAAATTAAAGCCTTCAGAATCGGCTTTAATATTTAATTTAAAAAACTCAAAAATTGTAAAATACGTATATGTTTTATGACGCCTGCCGCAATTGCGCCACCTTTCAGCCAGCGATAGCAACAAGCGCGCCACCAATGCTCTTCTCTAGTTATAAGCTTAAGCGATAAAGTAAGGGTTAAAAAATACCGTTTTCTAGTAAAATAATGTACTTAAATTTTATTAATGCAAAAACTACAAAATTAATAAACATTCATTTTATACGTCCTGCTGCTTCTAACCAGCAATTGTAATTGCCTGCTCCCCTCCAATAATAAAAACTAATCCAATAGTAAAATAAGGATCTACACCCATAAAGCAAAAACAGATATTTGATACCAATTGCTGCTATTGCAGCACCTTCCCACTATCAAAGTAACTTGCCTGCCAAAATATGCTCCTCTCTAGTCATAAGCTTACTAGATGTAGTTAAGGTTAAGAAAGTCTGTTTTCTAGTATAATAAGTATGTAAATAATATAATGTAAATAAGTATGTATAGATGTTTGTTACCAAGTGCTGCAATTGCTTCATCTTTAGCCAGTGATAATGTACTCCTCTCTAGTTATCAATCTATTCGATGAAGTTAAGGTTAACAGAGACTAGTAAAATAAGTAATTAAATCCATAATCAAAAAACGCCAATATTAGCAAAAACAGACATTTGATACCAGCTGCTGCCTTCCAGCGAAAAGCAAAAAATCTATCACAAAATTATCAAAAAATAAAATTAAGTTTAGGAAATACTGTTTTTTTTAGTAAAATGAGTACCTTAACGCATCATCCTCAAAATTTGCAAAAACAGATATTTAATACCAACTGCGCTGCGTTTTTCTAACTTGCCTGCCACAATATGCTCCTCTTTAACTCTAATTATAATTAGACAGCGGTAAAAAGGCTCTGCGAATTTTATTTTTGTCACTATCACTTCAAGCGAAAAAACACGCAGTGCGAGGGAAGCGGATTCAGGGCGAAAGGGAAAAAAGTTACTTATCTATTTTCATTAAAAAAAAACAAAAATAGCTAGCAAAATTTCCATAATCAAAACTCTAGATATTGTTGAAACCAATGAAGTTTATAATACAAGACCATTGGTTGAAACCCATCTAATAAAATATTCTTGAGTTCTGTACATGGTTCCTATTCTTCAAACGAGGAGAAAAAGTGTATTTGAAGGCCTCATTTTTATAATTATTTCTATCGAGGAAAATTTATCCGAACATGTTTCCCAATTACATAATCCTAGATTATATAGATTATAGTTATAAATTTATTAAATTTTTCTGTGTATTTCATCATCAAGAAGCATCCGTATTTTTTATATATCGCCTTAAGAAGATGGCATACCCTAGCAACTTTTTTTATTACCCGTCCAGCACAATAAGTCCTACGGCAAAGACTTTATTTGCTTGTCATAGAGGCGATTATATGTTGGCTCTTTGGCCTCTTTTTCTTGAACGCGTAATACTAGTGATCACGCAGCGAAACAACAAATTGGTGTGTTTTTAGCTAATACTGAAAAATTTTGTAGGGAAAAAAATATTGAATTTAGGTGATATACCTTCATATTTCTATTACCTATTTTATGAAAAAAAAATCAAGTTGATCTCTTAACCGCTTTCTTGAAGCGAACGTTTGATAACCAAAAAAAGAGAGGGTGCAAAACATTTTTTTTTGACAAAAGTATAAATCTTAGTACATTGTTTATACGTAACATCCCTAGAGAAAAGATTAATAAACCAAATATATTTTTTTCAATACAAGGAGAGTCCGAATTTCTTCAAACGAATCCTAGACAGACTGGAGTTGGTCATGCTCTAGGCTCAGGTACAGGCTACAAAGGACAGTGCGCATGCGGCGCAGTCCGCTAGAGCGACTAGACTATATCGGACAGTATCCCGCTGTCAACGCCTTTAGACCAGTAGCTGTACAGCAATTTTCAAATTTTGTGCCCATTACACTTCGATGCATGTCCCGAGGTTTAATATTTTTAAATCTCAAGTTTCAGTTGCGGAAATTACACAATGTGGACACTAATCGATAATGTAATTCATAATTTTAAAAGAACACTAAAAATATTTAAAAAATATGTTAAATATTACTTTTTATTACTGCATAAACATGAAGTTAAGATTTTTAGTTGTATGGAGAAGGGATTGTCCCCAAATCAGCTAAGCTTGTACAACATTAAATTTTACGAAAAATATGTACCATAGGAATGTGTGTGAATGATGTCAACCTTAAGACGTGATTAGGGGAAGCATTTTATTACATTTCTATACACTTTAAAGGGTAAATACCTTTATTATTAGTTTTAATAAATTGTCCCTGAAAGTGTCCTCATGGTTACTGTCTTTTCATTTACCAATGTTTTGATGCCAAATATTATAAAACTGAACGAAGTTTTCTGTGTTATTTTTATAATGGCAACACCCAGCAATCAGACTAGCCGTCGCCATTTTGATTTATTCAGTCCAAAACAAGTTGCAAGGTCGTCTATTGTTTTGATGTGATATTTTAATTTTGTTGTTCTGTTCAGTTACCAACATATCTCGGTAAGTAAAAAATATTTCAATTACGACTATTTAGTATTTTGTAACAGTATTTACATTCCATAATTTTTTATAAGAAACTTTGTAGTTTTCCAATTTCATTGTACCAAAATAAATATTTGAATTTGCCAAGGTACAGTTTAAGTTACGTCTCTTCAGTTATTTTTCTCTAGTAACTTATAAGGGGACGAGAAAGTAACTGAATGGACATCTTTAGGGCCTGTTTACGTTGTTTAAATGTGAAGTTTTGTTTTGTTTGTCTGTCTGTAGAAATAAAAAAAATATATATCTTATTATAAGTATCATAAAAAAGTAATTAAAAAATTCAAAACATTTATTTTGTAATATACGAGTAGATATAAAGCATACACATATTACACGTTCAAAGTAATTACATTATTACAATATGAAATTTGAAAAAAAAAATGTATTTTCAACACACCCTAATGTACACTCATATGTTTACTGGTAATATATTTTGCAAATTTTTATAAAGTTTTTATAACGTATATTCAGAAAATCTTTGTTCATAAGTTGTTTTTCTTTTTTTTTTCAGGTGTATCTAAAAAGAAACTTGACTACTTGATTAAATAAGAACATTAAAATTATTGTTTTTTATTCCATTGTAAATAAAGGTTTACAATGTCTTTTCAGTTGCCACTGTGTCCATTCAGTTATTGTCCCCTTAAAAATATGTTGTTTAAAATAGAATTAAAAATCAAATATTCAATATCATTCAAACAGAATAAGTAAAAAATATAAAAATTATATTCTTAGATCAAAATAAATTAATAATACACAATTTTTCCCACCAGTTAGAGTGAAAATGAAACTTTCCAAAACTAAAATTGTAGAAAGGTAACTGAATGATATATAATAAAAATTTCTCTAGAAATTTGTTCTAAACATATCTTATTTTTTATTGTATCTTATTTAATTGTATATTTGGATGATATAATAAATTTCTGTTGAATAAATTTCAATTACTGAACCGATTTTTGGGTGTATGAAGATGGTAACTTAACGGAAAATAAATCTGTCCCTTTCCTGTAAAAAAAATTTTTTTTAATAAGTTCTGTTTATAATCATAATTTTAGACCACTTTTCAGAAAATATAAAATTAAAGTATCTCATTTCATCGAAGAAAATATAAAAAATAGACTATTTCTAAATTAACTTAATTTTTTAGAAGGTGGGCACAAAATTTGAAAATTGCTGTGTACGAGTCATACTTTTGATATTATTAAAGGGCTTTATCTTTGCACAGTGAATTAAATATATACTGGGTGTTAATATGATGTTGCGGAAGCCGGAAAGTACTCATCCATACGAACACCTTTTAATATGAAACCAACCGTCATTGCGAAAAAAATATTAATTGTTATTACAAAAGTTACACACCTACTCGACAAAAATGTATAGAACAACTGCTTCTTTTTTCGCGACTTCTCGATTTTTTTTCTTGGAAAAGTTGTTTGTTTTGCCATGTACTATCGCCAGTTTCCGGCTTCCGCAACTTCATCTTAACATCCTGTATATTTAATGCCTAGTTTAAAAAGTTAGAAACTTAGAATTTTGCTTTAGGTATTTGCAATTATTGAATTTGAAAGTTAAAAATTGAAGCCATTTCAGTTTACCAATGTTCCAAATTTGCAATCTTTCTAATGAATGCATAACAACAAGATACGCATTGTCTTATGTCAGATACAGTCTGAAGTTTTAACTCTAATTTATTATAATTACGCTTTTAAATTGAAATACCTAAATCATACCTAAAGCAAGGTTTCAAGATTTCTAACATTTCAAACAATAAAGCTTGAAATATGTATAACCTAATCCACTGTCAAAAAACTAAGCACTCGAATAATATCAATACTTACATCGCAATTAAGTGTCCGGCTATCGGTCTACTTCCCCGTGCAAAGCCATCGATGACTCTTCATGCGCGCTTTCAGGGGATCTAAAAAGGCCGACTTGGGTGAATCATAAAGTGATTTGAAAGTAGGATGGAGTCAGAGTTTTTTCACGCGTGCAAAAGAGACGGAATTAGAACAGAATCATAATGTGATTCATCTAAAGCGGCCTTTTTAGAGGACCTGTACTGGCCCGACCTCTAAAGAGGCTAAAATACTGCAAAATAGAATGACTCAAAGTAAATTATTTGCTAGGTATCAGGCGACGTGTATGCTGTGGATGAGTGGACAATCCTGCTGGTTAATTTTAACTATGATGGAACAGGAGATGACACATTCTTCTGGGCCGGAGACTCGGGACGGCCTGGACCACAAGGATTCATTGTACCAGACCAACACGGAAAGTGAGTATAAGATAATAAAATAAAAACGCTTAGGAGGCGGGAGCTATATGTTGGCGCAGTAAAATGTAATGTTTTATCAGCTTCTACTCCTACCCGGCGGCCGCACGCAGCCCAGACGTTACACAATTTCTTGAACAGTTTTGTTAACTGTTTTCTCATTGATGTTAACATATTTATTTCACTTGCAGAACCAATGTCCTGGAACGGTATTTTGACGAGGAAGTTCGTCTAACCTTGCCTGAGGGAAAGCGAGTCTCTCGTATAAAATGGTTTAGGTGAGTAATAAAATTTAAATAGTAAAGTAGTCTTTGAACTTTAAGAGTTCAACTAAAAACATCAACAGCCAATATATACAGGGTGGAAAAAATTCAAGGGCCCTGGAGGGGAACTACCTTAAATCCTTTAGTTAGCTAATTTTACTGAAAGGAAACATTCCTTTATTTTTTAAAAGAAACAAAACTGATTATTTAATATTCTGAAATTCGCTTGTCTCGCTTGGGAATCGAACCAACTAAAAATAAAAAAAATAAACCCTCGGTATTTTATTATACGAATCGGTAGGATTATTGTTCAGGATAAAATTCCAGGGCCCTTAAATTTTTTCCATCCTGTATATAGTAATAATTCCTAGTTCAGTTATCGCTATTTCAATTTCATTCATGTCGCAAATTATTTTGGACCTTTTTGAATTTCATGTATTGAATAATTGAAAGACCATGAAGTAAAACACTCCATGTTTTACTTAATTAATTTAAACTCACTGTTACCACAACATCAATCCTAGCTTCCGAACATAAGAAATAACACCCTTTTTATGATTCAAGTTGTTAAGAGGATGGCATACCCTAGCAACTTTTTTTATAACCCGTCCAGCACAATAAGTCTAATGACAATGACCTTATTTGCTTTTCATAGAGGCGATTATATGTTGGCGCTTTGGCCTCTTTTTCTTGGACGCGTAATATCGAAATCACGCGATCGCGCAGCGAAACAACAAATTGGTGTGTTTTTAGCTAATACCTACTGAAATATTTTGTAGGGAAATAAATATACGATTTAGGTAACATCCCTTCATATTTCTATTGCCTATTTTATAAAAAAAAATATCAAGTTGATCTCTTAACCGCGTTTTTGAAACGAACGTTTGAAAACCAAAACAACCGGCCAGGTGCGTGTCGGGCCACGCGCAGTGTAGGGTTCCGTAGTTGCCCTGCACAATATGCGGACTTCTTCTCCAAGTTCATTTTATAAGTTTGTCGACTAATACAGATCGCGCCAATCTTTTTCAAAATTTTACTGTACCACTTTATCGGCGTGATAAAAATTATACCCATGCCAAATTACAGCTTTATAGTACTAATAGTATCTAAGCTAAGCTGCGGACAGACAGACAGACAGACAGACGAACATGGCGAAACTAAGGGTTCCTTGTTGTTGACTACGGAACCCTAAAAAGAGGGTGGAAAACTTTTTTTTTACAAAGGTATAAATCTAAATACATTGTTTATAGGTGGAATCCCTAGATAAAAGATCGATAAATCAAATATTATATTTTCTTCAATGTGAAGAGAGACCTAGTTTCTTCCAATGAACCCTTAAAAACCTGGCGTTGTTGATGTTCTAGCGTCAGGTGTTTTATCAATCAACACAAAGACAATATAACCACTTTGTTTATAATAATAAAATATAATGTTACCATTCGGCTTTTCTTTATAAATATTGATATATATATATAGTGGTTTATTGTAAATTATAGACATTAATTAAATATAAGCAAGATATATTTCGAATCCTTTTGGACTCGGCATCAGTTGCATTGACAATCAATATGACATTATAAATATGAAAGACAATTTTTTTTTTCGTGTGTTTTAATGTTGTTTGTTAAGGCCTGGTCCAAAGTGGGCACCAAGCGACCAGATGAATGGAGATTCCCACGTGCGAAGCTGAATATCTGTGAGTGCCGGGTGAAATGACTTAATGATGCGAACTGTGAAACAATGGTTGAAAGGCGAATTGTGAGTGCGTGTGTGATTCGGTACTGGTAGAGTGTTGTTGTTCATTACATAAATCTGTTACGTTGGTAGCAAATTATAATTAGTCTTAAGATATACCCTAAGTCTGGTTTCAACACCATACAATTTGACACGCTCGATACGACCTATAATATTTAGTTTATTGCATGGGAGCTCTAAAAAAAATCGTACCGGCGCCAAGCAGTAACCTCTGCCAAATAAAATATACTTGAAAGCGTTTTTGATGCCTGGTAGATTGGCCCTTGTGACGCTGTGAAATAAGGTCGCAAATACGGCAGAACTATACCAGCTTGTAAAATCAGCTTTTATTAGTTTTCGGAAACTGTCAAACGCATTTGTTGGCTTCGTTTCGAAGGACCGTATGAACTAAATAAAGTGAAAAAGAGAAGTCAAGACTCACAATAACAAAACTCACAACGCGCCTCGGCCTTCAGCCTCGCCAAAGACACTTTAGCACGGGATCAATTTAGAGAACAAGAAATAGTTTTGTTTGGTAACGCGGCTCGCCCTTGACCTCGCCAAATACACTTTAACAGAGGATCAATTCAGAGAACAAGATTATACATTCGTCCGGAAACGCGGCCCGGCCTTCGGTCTCGCCAAAAACACTTTAGCAGAGGATCAATTCAGAGAACAATAAATATTTTAGTTCCAAAACGAAAGACACTTTACCCCTTGGGATCTTACAAGAGTTCAAGAAATAATTTCGGTCGGAAACGTGGCGCGGCCTATGGCCTCCCCAGACCGTTTTAAAGAGAATTAATTTAGAGAACAATAAATAGTTTCGTTCAAACCAGAGTCAAAATAAATACGTTCTATAAAATTAAGGGTCCGAAAAATATTGACAGATTCGATTGTCTTCACAAAAACTAAACTAACGTGGGCAAAGCCGCAGGCTAATAGTAATAGTTAGTATACTATAGAAATAGAGGATACAAATGGGCAGGTACCTTTAAATAAAACATTCCCAAACAAACATACCTGCGGAAATGAAAAAATGTTTTCACGTTTCCTTACCTAAGAATTTTGTATGGGAAGGCGGCTTTCTTTATCATTTGTGCGTTTATGTTTCCTTGCGAAAGTTGTTCAGTGTGATTGTGTAGTTTCGTTTATAGATAGAATAGAATAGAATTTATTTCGCAAGAAGGGAGTACAGTACAAGTTACAAGAATTTAAGCTTAAAATCTAAGATACACATAAAGTACTAATAACAAATGTACGCTGTTATCCTAGATAGGATTTTACGCCTGTGGAAAGGTACTGTATATCTGTCAACATCTTGTTTCAGTATCTACGACTTGGCAACTCAAAACGCGTTTGGTGACGTCTACGTGGCAGACGAGTTCGAAGCGCCGACCGCGCGCTCTTTGGGACCATTCGCTGGCACAGACGCGGTGTTCAGCCAGTCTATCAAAGTGCTGGATGCTAAGACTTTGCTGTGAGTTTACTGTTCTTGCAATCCACGACGACTAATCTGCTCTTTTTTTTGGTAGGTCGTCTAGATGCATGTGCGCTAATGTACGTGCGTACGTACAGTACACACATTTGCATATTTAATATCTCACACAAGCGAAGGAGATGATTAGTCGTGGCAAATTGAAAGAACTATATACTGGTCAATATTACATTTTATTTTGTGAAAAGTTGGCTAGTAATTATCTAATAGACACGGGATGGGACAGGCAAGAAAAAAGTGGCTTTGGAGCATGTTTTTCAGAGTTCAACATAGCCATTTAAGCAAGATTTTCTATATCCTTCTGTCATTGGACTATGTAGAATCGACTTTGCACACCGCAATCATGTTCGGTCAAGAAGTTAATATTTATTAGTAAATATTTCGTTCCAGTGTCCCTGGTTTCAAGTATGATGGCAGCGGGGAGGAGGTATACTTCTGGTGTGGAGTAGGACCTCAACCTTCTTCCAAAGGGAGCAAGATACCGGACGAGTACGGATAGTGAGTATTTGTTGTATCTGTTGCTCTCTCTTACATTTATTTTTATATTTTACATATTGTGTCGCCGGCGTAAACCCTAAGATACTATAGAGATTGTAGTCTCCCTACCTAGCCCTTTAGTAGTACAATTCAATAGTAATACAATAATTAATAATACAATAATTCAATTAGTAGTACAATGGTGTCGATTCGTCGCAACACAACTTGACTTATTTGACAGGACTCACCGTATTTTGAGCTTCCTGTCTTTGCCTTTTCGATACAGAAAGAAAAAGACAGCACGCGTAAATTAAGTTTAGTGTTAATTATACTTAAGTTAAATCGTGTTACACCGAATCGACACCAATATCATGTTAACCAAATAAGTCTGTATCAGAGTTGTTTTCCCTAGGCCTCAAGAAGGAAACAGGTAAGTGACAAACGATTATTTTGGACTTTAGGACTTTAGTCTAATATAAATGTATATTTAATATATACAAAGGGTACATAATAATATACTACATATGTAACTATGTCTCGTATAAAAACATGCTTTACGGTTTTTTGTCTTAAGAACCCGCTCCGTATTTTTCGTCCGTTTGATGCGAAGTATTTTTTAAATATTTTTCTCATCTTTACCGCGATGTTTTTGTAAAAACCAGGGACATACACCAATTTATATTGGCCGTCTAAATGAAGGCCTTAAATTTATTTGATTGAATTGTTTCTCCTTTGCGAATTATTTTGGTACTTAGACATTATGAAGAACTATTCGGAACGGGCTCGTAAGTACCAAAATAATTTGCAAAAGAGAAACAATTCAATCAAATAATTTTAGGCATTCATTTAAACGGCCAATGTAAAGTGGTGTATGTCCTTGGTTTTTCCAAAAACATCGCGATAAAGGCCAGAAAAATGTGTAACAAAATGCTTTGCATCAAAACTGTCGTCGTCGCGGACCGGGTTCTTAAGTCTGTGCACTCGTCTGCAATTCAATATTTTTATGTGATGTAGATGTTGTAACTTCCCATCTGATCGACTAGCCATTTGACTTGAATATTTACGAAGAAACTAACCAATACTTAACGAATTTAAAAAATTTTAGTTTCTTGCCACTGACTTCTCAGTAGGAATTAAGCTACAGTATAAATCAAGATCACGATATATAAGTATAAAACTACTGTATTTTTCACAGCCTGGAACCAATTGGCGCATACAACACCTCGGATATTCAGTTAGAACTGCCCGGCGACACCACTGTATTTGATATCAACTGGATCTCCATTTACGATGTCTCAAGGAAACAGAGTTTAGGTTCAGTGCTTGTCCCGGAAGGGTTGAATGTTCCTCCTGCATTACTGAATACTGATAATTATATGTGAGTATTAACGTATATATGTAAACTATATACCTATATGTGTAACTACTTGCCTTCGGGGCATGTACCAAATCAATAATCATAGTATTTGTACAATTACATTTTCTTTCGATGATTTAGCGATATTTCACGCTACACCCTTTCAAGTTGGGACGGAATAAACGTCGATGAAAGTAATCGGATTAACCCTTTAAACTCCTCTGACTCCCCATGTCCTCTAAAGTAATGTTTCCTTACCCAGATCAACGTTGCCACATTGTCGCCAGCTCCATCGATCATTACAAGTCAGTTGGGAGGTCTTCGGTAACCAGATCACGTTACAACTGGCAGGACAGGTAAAACTAATCTCCCCTGAATAGTCCGCCATGTCGCGTTTATGTCATCCGTCAATGCAGATGTACGGTCGCCAGCTCTGGAATCTACCCAAGTCAGACCTTATTACCCTTTCACAGGGGTTACGATAGTATATCACTAGGTAACTCGAATTGCAGGTGACTGTAACACCTGGTTTTTGTTTTGAATGATTTGCCTTGAAAAGGTATATATATTTTATTATACTCTTCGCTAATGTATAATTTACAAGACGTGTGGCTATACTGATGAAATGGAAAGTTGAGTAAAAATGTGAATCCATACTGCCAAATTATGCCTGATTTTTAATTAATTTCTTGGAAGTATATGCCTTAGTGTGCCGTACCAGGTTGCTTTATTAATAGAGTTAATGTATTCCCGAAAAACCCCATATTAAAAATGAATAACAAAATAACAATAACAAATGTATTATGTATTGGAATACAGGTGATAAGAGTAAGTGAAAAAAAAAAAAACGCGAGGTATTGGAGAAGTAGGAAAATCGGAACACACACAACAAACTTTGAGCCGGACCGTAGTATTTATTGGCTAGCGCCATCTATAATTAGCTTTGCCTGTGGATTCCCATTGGGTTTAGACTATTTCCAGCATTGTCCCTTCAGCTCAATTCATACCGCAACCATAGATTTAGAGGATATACAGTGAACTTTATCTAAGCCTAAGTTCTTTCGACCGGCTACGCAGAGCAAAGGCCTTTTATTTATGAGCCTTATAATGTCCTTATCTCACTTTTGTATTATTTTAGATTGGAGACGAAGACTACATGGCTTTCGGTATATCAGGGTCACAAACTCGATCTCAGATGATGGCTGCTGATGTGGCCGTCGTTTATTACGATAAGAAGTTGCAGAGGGCGTTTGCGACTGACTACAATATCACTGCTTTAGCTCCGGTAAGGCCATTTACATTTTTCTTTCGACCCTAGAGAAGTTAATATGAGAGCTAGAAATATTCCATACTGTACGAAATAGTTAGTTTTTATGTATTTTGTCGGCATATCATAGAATTGTGCATATCATGATCTGCCTGGGCGTATCATATTTCTATTAAAACTAGGAGGTCGCCGCACTCCGCTTCGCTCGGCTCCCCAAATTTATTTTCATGTAAATCTAACACACCTCGCTTCGCTCATCGTCGCACATATTTTTGACTTTTGGTTTTCGGTTTCATACTTGTTACAACAAGTTACAACAACATACAACAATAGTGAAGCGAATTGCGCATAGCATTAGTGCTAATCCATACATACGAGTTTCAATTGTGCTTTCAGTTATTATTTAAATGAATTATAAACTACATATCAATCAGAAACAAAGTTCAAGT
Organism: Ypsolopha sequella; assembly: GCA_934047225.1. NCBI lineage: Eukaryota > Metazoa > Arthropoda > Insecta > Lepidoptera > Ypsolophidae > Ypsolopha > Ypsolopha sequella. The sequence goes on along the minus strand of OW203983.1, from coordinate 34,328,097 downwards.
AAACAAATATGTTGAAAAAGTTCCTCGGGCCAGGATTTTTTCAAAATCTTTCTTTGCAAAAATAATAATTATATTAAGATTTTTATGAAAATCAATGGCGGTTAAAAAGCTAAAAACAGTAGCTATATTATTTTTTCGAAATCTCAAGAAATGACGAAGTAATTGGCAATCAAATTGAGCTTAAGGGTATGTCCCGTGACGTCATCTGACACGATTTCAAACTAAAAGTGACAAATATAGCTATCGCGAACATCGGTAACAGAAGGAATTTTTCAAAAATTCAGTGTTTTGTGCTTTGCTATGACTAATTAATTAGTTACTATAAAAATTTACTGATATTTCACTACAGGAGACGTGTCCATTGAAAAAGTTCATTCGCTTTCTTATTTTCGTCGTCTTTTCCAGTGCGTGCAGGTTCTCGGTCAATGGCAGGGAGTGTGTCGAGATGACAGGTTGAACTATCAGGACAGTAATCAGATGTTCACGGCTTCGAGGGACAGCGGCCTTACCGTTGTTACGTATAGAAGAGGATTGCAGCCAGGTATTATAATCTTGTACTTTTCTACGCATCTTAAACGCCTTTAGTTATGTCTGTATGTTCGATTATAACTAGAAAACCCCTAAACAGAGTATAATGTGGGTCTCACGAAGGATTTTATGTCTTAAAAGAGCTGAGCAGTAACCATTTTGGCAAAGCGGCTGAGGGCAGAGATTCCATTCAGCGCGGGATCATATAAGGCTTTCGGACCATGTTCCAAACATTGAATTCCGACGTCGAACTTAGAATGCTGGGAGGGGCGCTTCGAATGTCGATGGGTTGGCCAGACAAGACAAGCGAGACAATTGGCGTTACGACCACAAACGGCCACAAACTGGGTGATCCATGCCGAAATGAATTTTAAAATTACGCTATGATTTCGCTATGTTAATTAGCTACGTCTCTTGAAAAAGTCATCAGTTCATCGGCATGATTTGTAAAATTTGTGGCACTTGATAGAGTTTATTGTCTGTTGCAACTTGTAAAATAGTCTTAATTTTCTTTTTAGTTGAAAGCATTGACCGAGAATGGGTGGTAGACGTACCTATCTACGTAGTTTGGGCAGTTGGAATGTTAGACCACGAAAAAGAGCCAGCTTTCCACCATCTGTACCCCAAAAGGGACGTCAAATTGAATCTTGGAGTGAATCCGCCGGAAAATGACTGTTTTCCGTTTACTAGGTAAGTTTATCAAAGATGGTATGCGTATCGAAAAATAATGGGCGTGCGTCACCTAAAACACATTTGTTTATTTCTCTAAATTTGTGGGGGATACTTTTGAGCGAACGTGGTAGTAAGATTACAATAAACCTTTGAAGCATGCAGCTATTTATGTAATTGGTAATTATTTAACCATGGTTCTTTGAGAGACCATACGTGTCTGAGGCAAGAAATTATTAAATGCATAAAATTTCCAGTGGTAACCGGGCAGCTCTTCCTGTTTGGGAGACAGCGGAGCTATTCGATCCCTCGTTGCGAACGTTCACAGCGACGTTGGGCCCCGCAGGGGGACGGCGCGGGTACGGTGGCCGCGGGGGTCCCGTCCCTCCCGTAGTGTGGTATGTTAACGGACAGATGGCACCAGATCTGCAGATGAGGAGGGGATTGCAGTATAGCTTCAAGGTTTGTATAAATTGAACATTTGAAGGTATACACAAAACTGAATTTTAATTTTGATGGAGTAAAATGACATAACCCTCCAACCTTCCCATGGACATACCAACTCAGTGATTATAATGTTCAAACGTGCGGGGTATGTGCGGCTCTTTGGGAGTAAAATGACAGTGCGGAAAAGGGATGTAGTTATACGAATAAGGAAAAACGATATAGTTCATCTCGCTTACTTGCACAGCGTCATCGCTTTTCTCCGCCGTCACTTTATTTCATTTAATAAAAAAATCGACTTTAATATTATACGTAACACGATTAAAGCGAAATATACATTTAATTTTGACGGGTTGTAAAAATACGGCTATATTTTACCAAGCGAACACTTTGTTCACTATATCTATATCTATAATTTTAATTTTCCTCTTTCTTTATTAAATCATCTCACTTCACTTATCTATCGCAATTCATAGTCATTGTTGCATCTTTATGCACCTATTAAAGTATTCTGGTTTATCGTTTTTAAAATATTTATGATGTAGGTGTTCGGCGGCAACGATCCCCATTCGGCTACGCAGTACCATCCGCTAGTTATAACGACGGAACCCATCGGGGGTCTAGAGAGACTGAGCGAGGCTGCTCAAAGGAGTGTGAGGGTTCTGAGTGGTGTTCACTACACGCGGAGGGGACGGCTCACTCCTACTGCCGGTTAGTGTTATGCTGGTTATACTACTTCCATGGTCTATTGGTTTAATTTTAGACTACTAGTCCAGAAGTTGCGGTTCATACCCCGAAAGCTAAACAAATGTGCGTGTTTTGGCAAGTTTTTTTTTTTGTTTTTCTTTGGCTTTTATCGTTAAGTCTGACTGAGAGCATAATAAGTATTTGTTTATTTATAGCGGGCCCTCTCTGCCTTGCAACCCACGCCCCTGGCTCGGACCGTCGACGAGATGACGACTACCCGACATTCAGATCTTACAACAGAAGCCTAACCTGGAGTTGCGCTACGGGACCACCGGCTGAGTTAGCGCTAGCACCCAACACGAGTTGGCCGGACGTTGTGTATTACCATTCCTTTACGCATGCTGGTTAGTAACTAGCCAACATTCAGATCTTACAATAGGACCCTAATGCGGGGTTGCGCCACAGGATCACCTGCCGAGTTAGTGCTAGTATCCAACACTATAGGTGAACTACACAACTGAAGGAACGCCTGCGGTACGAGGGGAACGTCGGGCTATGCGAAACTAGAAGCGACCCTGCCCCGCGCTCGCACCCGCTCGAGTCTTACCTCCGTGCGGTACGAGGAGAGCGTCGGGCGACGCGGAACTAGAAGCGACCCTGCCCCGCGCTCGCACCTCCCCACCCCGCTCGACTCTTACCTCCGTGCGGTACGAGGGGAGCGTCGGGCGGCGCGGAGATAGAAGCGACCCTGCCCCGCGCTCGCACCTCGCAAAATTATAAATTATAGTGCAAACAATTATTTTTAAAGGAGACAAATTTTAAAGCTTAGTATTAATATTATAGTGCAAAGTATCAATTCCAAAAAGCCTTTTAAATTGGGAACCATTATTATTTAAGTTTATTTACATATATCCCAATTTTTAAGTTCGAACATGAGCCAAATCGGTCAAGGGGTTGCCGAAATATGGGGTTAGGGGTCTGCGAGCTCACAGTTCGGGTTGAACTACTAGTTGTAATTGAACGAGCGAGCGAAGTTCTCCGAGTCTACTTGAACAATCCGGCGTTTGTATGTATATATGAATGTTTGTCCGACGATAACTCGAGTATTGTTGATCGAAACGTCATGTGGTAAGCGAGTAAATGAAACAAAAATAATTTTCAAGTTCGAATCGGCATGGGGTTGCCGAGATATGGGATTATAAGAGGTGTTCACGACTTCACAGTTCGGGGCGAACTACTAGTAGTTTTTAAGTGTAATACGTTTTAGTGGATTTATTTATTTATAATATCAATGTCATTAAAAGTCGATTCTTCGGACTTGTAACAAAATATTAAGACATAATTATTACGTCCAAAATACAACGTGTAGCTAAGAGCAATGTATACCAATATACCAATATGCATAAACGTATATTTGAACGAGTGAGCGAAGTTCTCAGAGTCTACTTGAACAATCCGGCGTTTGGATGTATGTATGTACCTAGTATGAATGTTTGTCCGACGATAACATAGGGTATCCTTGATCGAAACGTCATGAAATTTGGTAGGCCAGTAAGCGAGACAAAAAAAATATCAAGTTCGAACATGAGCCAAATTATTCAAGAGGTTGCCGAGATACGAGTGTGGGGTTGTAAAAGGTACATCGCGAGTTCGCAATTCGGGACAAACAACGATTTATAAATTGTTGTTGTCTTGAACTCGCACTCTTTTCGTGTTCACATCAGTCAAGAAGTTTGCCGCTCTTTGTAACCCTACTACATTGAATAAATTCTGAAACATATAATTAATTTTCAGTAAAAAATTGTTTCAATTACTGATAGTTTATTTGGGCTGCAAAAATGGAAGGCTCCCGAATGTTGTAAACTGAGGTACAACCACTGATTATACCAAATACGCCCGGCGTAACCTGAACAGGCCTGAGACCTAACTACTGAAAAAATCTTTCTATTAATTCTACTAGTGCTAGGCTTCGGCCGTAGTTTGTCACCAGTCACCACCCTCATGGCGAAACCATACTGCTAGCGACTCTCGTTCCGGCGTGACCATGAGATACTGGTACTGGGAGTGCCGTACTGAGATAGTGGTGACAGGCAGCTGCGTAGTGTCAGTCTCTTTCTAGATTTCAAAGATGGTTTCCCTCAGGCGCGATAGTGGCTTAGCGTAAGCCCATACTTTATGTTATCCTTCACTGCTTCGGCCGTAGTTTGTCACCAGTCACCACCCTCATGGCGAAACCACACTGCCAGCGACTCTCGTTCCGGCGTGACCATGAGATACTGGTACTAGGAGTGCCGTACTGAGATAGTGGTGACAGGCAGCTGCGTAGTGTCAGTCTCTTCCTAGATTTCATAGACGCTTTCCTTCAGGCGCGATAGTGGCTTAGCGTAAGCCCATACTTTATGTTATCCTTCACTGCTTCGGCCTTAGTTTGTCACCAGTTACCACCCTCGTGGCGAAACCACACTGCCAGCGACTCGCGTTCCGGCGTGACCATGAGATACTGGTACTGGGAGTGCCGTACTGAGATAGTGGTGACAGGCAGCTGCGTAGTGTCAGTCTATTCCTAGGTTTCATCGACGCTTTCCCTCAGGCGCGATAGTGGCTTAGCGTAAGCCCATACTTTATGTTATCCTTCACTTTAAAAGAATTTCTAGTTCTTTACAGAATAAATGTTTGTTAAATAGTTCAATTACTGCAAAAAAAACTCGAAATCAAAAGTTTTTCGTGCCGCCCGCTGCCGTAAAGCTAGATAGACAAGTTTAAAATGAAAACGGAAAATCCTGACTGACATTAAACTATGTTCGCGAAATGCAATAAATCACATTTATTTTAATATCATTAATTCAAAAATAAGAAGAACAATCTTAAGTTGTGCGTTTCATAGCGGACACGAATCGTTCCCCCTTAATGTGCATTTATCTTCTAGATTTGTTGGGTTTACACTACGATCCGGTTACAGTGCGACAAGGCGCGTAGATTGGTCGTGGCCAAAATCGGAACTAACGCTATTATCCTTACAAAACGTAATAACTAGAGACCGGATTATATGCATTTGCATGTTGCATATGCATTTGCTGTTTAGCTTTTTTTCACTGGATATTGCATATTTTAACTAAAAAACTTGATTATGCATATTTTCGTGCTATTTTATTATACTATGCCAGAAACAATAAGGGCCAACAGAGCACCAAAATTCAAATACTGCCCAGTTAGTTACCTCTGTGAATGTTGTGTAGAACTGTTTTTTTCTGCTTAAAAATGTGAGCGATCGAAGACAATCTCACCACCAAACATTTGGAACAGTTTTTAACGTTGCATATTTTTACACTTTTCATGCATATTTCAAGCATTTTTATGCATATTTCTAGCTTTTTATGTTGCATATGATCCGGTCCCTAGTAATAACCATTGATTCGCAGCTGCGCTTCCCTGTCAACGTCATCTACGCGCCAAAAGGGCCTTGTAGCACTGTACACTATTTTCATGTAAGAGAAAAATTTACACATTAATCAATATTTTATTTATTACAGGAATGGGTGGTCGCATCCATATAGTAGACAGACACAAACGCTCGATTGGCAAAAAAAACGCAGCGCAAACGACTCAAGCTACTGTATCTGTAATACTTACTGTAGTTTTTACATACTTTTGTTTATGATTACTATAATATTTAGTTAGTAGCAGATATTACATGTATTATGTAAGCTTAAAATGAATTCCGTCCAGAAAAGACTGTTTCTGTATTTTCATGCAATTTTCGCTTAATATTGTAATCGCTTTGATTTTGATATATTTTTACACTTTACAATTTTTACATTTTTTTATTGTAATCGTATATTGTGTTTGATGCGTTAATTCATAATCCTTTACTGCCTTAATAAAAATCTGTAAATACTCATTCTTATTTGTATAAAATCTTTATAATATAATATCATTGTGTTAAATACATTGTTATAATGTTTTTTATAAGCGTAAGATCTCTTTTTTATATTTTAAAATAAATGTTTTGTTAGTATCCGCGAACAAATGGTATTTATTTTTATTCTAGCCTTACTAGTAATTTTCTATACCATATTGTAAGCGGTGCGATGGTCTTTTCTACTTATAGTAAATAGTAGATAGCAGTCAGAGATATATACTACTAGACTCGCAGTTCCTTGTTAAAACCATGCCACAATCAGGGCGTCGTTCCGTTTGATCGTCAGATGACGCCCGCTTATCTTGCCAACTCTTTTGCCCGCGTAGAATTTGTATCTGATATCCTGCTATCAGTGTAAAGCGGGCGCCTTCTGACGATCAAACTGAACGCAGCCCAGGGGATTTTTGCGCGTTAAGGACAAAAAGAGTAAGCGAGATGGATTTACGAAATGCCTACTGACCTTTTGTACGATAAAATACCGTTTCAATGGAAAATAAATACAAAACATATTAGTAACTTACCAAAATAAATATGAAATTACTATTTTTGTCCACTTTTTATATTTGCACCGTTATTTCTTTAAATAAGAACAAAACGGGCCGTATTTTTTCGACTGCAGCGTTGAGGTTTTTTTTTTGCGTTGGTGCAGGGTCTTCGTCCGCTAACGACAGACCCTCGCTCGCTTGATAACGAATTCGGAAGGAATTCAAAACATGTCGCGTATCGCGAAATAAATTCATGTAAGTCGATCCGTCCTTATACATAATTATACATAATTGATGTTTTTTTATAACTAGCGACTTCTCTCGATCGCTTGCAAGCGAATAGATGAGTTGTAGCCAATTAACCGAAACTTAAAGCGCAAAATTTTAGTTCGGAACACCATTTCTAGTAGAATGAATACATATAGTTCGATGATAGCTGTAGGTATTTTCCAGACAATCTTTTTAACATAAAGTTTTTAACAAGAAGATTCTTGTGTTGTACAAAATATATCTATGTACATAAAATAGTATTTTGTGCAACTGTAACATAATTTGAGACATTGGGATATAGTTTTGCACGAGTATCACAATGTCTAATTATGTTCAGTTGCACACAATACTTTATCTACGACCATCAAAAATACCGTCTTTATTTATAATATTTGCAACTAATATTTTCACGAAAAATAAGAAGAACACTCGTTCATGAATCTCGGGTGCGTCGTCCAATCAGGCAATCGTCCAAGGCCAATCAGGATAAAGGGGCTTAAGAAATAAGGTCGGGACTTATTTCTCGTCTCTGTTATTCATTGGCTCTCTAGCGGTATTATAATAAAGTGGGCCAATCGCAGTGCGGAATCGTGGTGTTATAATGTAATATTATAACATTGGATAACCAATGAAGGTACTTATAAAACTGCTTTTGATGTCTCTATTACCTTATTGCAGTATGAGAGTAGATAAACTTATATTACATACATAAACTCCACAACAGGTGGTAGAGCTGATGCCGGGCTCGACTGTGGATGTACCAACATCTTACTTGGAGACCTCCTCGAAGTAATTCGGAGGAGAGTAAGAGGACAGCTCACAGGTAAAAAAACCACGAGGCCCACCATGCCTGGGACTGATGGATGGTGGTATATCCATCCCTAATAGCCGGGCCTTATATGGAACAGACTGGTGACGGGCAGCGGCGTCACTGGTGCGGGCGTTCCGGCACCACGCTCACCAACCCGCCTGCCCAGCGTGTGTGAGTATGGGCAATTCTTCCAGGGTGACCACCGGGAGTGGCAAAGTCCTGGAAAGGCTTATGTCCAGCAGTGGACGAACTAGGCTGATGGATGAAACTCCATAATAGTGGTAGGCAGAGCCTAGAAATATCTATTTACTTCAATAGATTAATTTGGCAGTATTTTATGAGTCCCGTAAAAAATTGAATCCTTTTAAGGCTCGTTGTTGGTTATTAAGAAGTCTGTAAGAAGTTTACAACCTAAGTGGAGTTATAACCTCTTTTTAAAATAAATAACCTCATGAAAGATAAAGAATTTATATTCATTTATTTTTCGACTTGCAATCCTTGTGCCGGGGCCGAGGCAAATGTCGGAGCGTAAAGAAGCGGCATAAGAAGTACCCACTTACTTAATTTACGGTTGTATCTCTGACACAAGCCGCTGCTTTTGGTAGGTTTCCGTACCTAAAGGGCAAAACGGAGCCCTATTAATGTCACTCCGCTGTCAGTCTGTCTGTCTGTCCGTATGTATGTCACGGGTCTGTAGCTCTTAGACGGAATGAGATAGAAACCAAAAATTTTGATATGTCGTGTAAAATGTTAATCCAAAACTAAAAAATTGAATTTAATGAAAAATATAATTAAGTAATTTTTCAGGGGAATGAACATGGAGCCGAAAATGTTTTTTTTTTTGTTCCATTGCATGTGGGATGTCATTGTCTGGAACTCATTATGTAGGCTATAAGTATACGTATTATTTTTATTTTCAAATACAAGGTTACAGGTTAAGTCGACCTAGATCCGTTAAGGGCGTGTAGTGCTCATCATTTCTGACAGATCTGACTTAGAAACGCCCTACCCCAAAACCTAACCGTTTTCGAGTTATTCGACTTTTAATGTTTCTTATGAAAATTGCCGATTTTTTTAATATCACATAAAATATTTTGAAATTGGCAAGTTTTAGTACCTATTATTATTATTTGATTTTTAAATGTGGGATAAAATTCTTTATGACCTAAATAACTGAAATCCTACGCAAGTTACCTAAATAGACCGTTGTACACGATTGAAAGTTAAAAAAGTTAATAAAAAAATATTTTTCTGTAAGGAATATCTAAAAAAAATATTATGGCAGATGTCTTGCAGATGTGCCTAATAATATCTACGTTTTATCAGCTATCCAACAAGGTATAACAATCAAGGGTTTTAGTAAAGTTCAAAGAAAAAAAACTTAGTTTCATAGGCGAAAGTGGCGAAACTGTCTTGGTCATAAAGCGAAATAAAACAATAGGTAAGTACATACAAAACGATATTTAGTTAAATTTTTTATTCAACATGTCCACCTCTGTTTTGAATGCATCTCCGCATAACAATCTAGGGTTTTAATAAAATTAAAAATTAAAAACTTAGTTGGGAGCCCCCAGATATAGGTGAACCACATAACTGAAGGAACACCCTATTACCCGTTTCAATCAGTTTTGAAATATGGAAACTGAATCAATTTTTTAAAAGAATTATAATTGATATAAGAAATTATTTATTTATGTAATAAAAATAGTTTTCTCTAGTACGTATCTATATGTGTTGGTTTCGTTTCAATTTTTCAAAATTTTTACCATCTACATTGACGGAACTGAATCCAATGCAAAACTGATGTTTAGCCCCTGGAGCCCCTTAAAGAGGGTAAATACTCGTACATGCAAGTTTCTAATTTGGTAGGATTGTAGTACATACTCCAAAGTGAAACAAAAAAAAAAGTTAGGATTCCGTAGTCAGAGGCTGTCGAATTGTTGTCAGGTGCTACTTTTTAAGCTGCTTGTGTTTTGTCGTTTGTAAGGCAAATGAACATTTTACGCATGTTAATACAAGTGTTGTAATTGTAAAATAGATAGTTTTTATAGTAAGAATTGTTTTAATGTGTAAAATTATCAATAAAAAATTTTTGGTGCAAGCGATGTTAATTTAAAATTATTATAATTTGCTACTCTATCTTCGTACCGGTTAAACCGGTTAAGTGCGAGTAGGACTCGCGCCCTGAGTGTTCCGTACCATTTAAATAGGTAAATATACGTTAATAATTTTAACAAAAATCCCAACTTAGCTTTACCTACAAATTGAACAAAACTGCAAAATTAAGTTGCTTGAGTATTCGGGGACTTAACCCTAAAACTACATTATAAATCGGCGTTTTCAGTATGTATTGTTCAAATACAGCATATGGTACATAATATACAGAAATTACAAATTCATAACTACTTTGGTATTTGAGATAGACCCGTAACAAAAATGGTCTAAAGATGACAGCTTTGACAGACCACATTTGATTAAGAGTATGACATAGCCAAAACAAAAACCAGTTCCGGGCGTGGCTTATTCTATTTTACGATAGCGCGCGGGGGGAAATTCGTCCCGGTCTCTAAGCTCGCGTCACCATAGCAAAAATACGAATAGAGTGGACGAGGCAGGGTCAAAAGTAATACGTATTTTATTTTATCTAATTTATTAGTGTATTTCGATCATCGTCACATGGCATTGATCCTACTTGCTATCACGTCAGGACGTAAATTTATTATGGTCGGCTAAAAGTGGTTTTTTGAGTGTTTGATTTATCAGTTGACCCTCGGAACATTTCAGACACTCCTTTAGAGATACATAATAATATTGTGACGGTTAATTGTCACCATTACCCATTCTTTAAATATTTTTCGCCCGTTGAGCTGGTTTTACACTTGCGGGAAAATAAATTGGACCAAAAATTTCTTTACAAAAAATTTTTACTAAAGTTGTTATTACAAAAAGTGGAAACTAACAAATATTCTCAGAAGGAATGCACCACGTCACTATCTATCTCACTGTAGCCTATATCAATTATGCCTCTCTCATTCAACCACGTTTAACTGCGTTACTATCTCATTCCAACTCATTTTAAATAGCGTCACTATTTATCTCACTCTAACGCGTGTTAAATGGCATTTCTAATGAACGTCAAATATTTTTACTGCCCGCCACTCTTTCATTCTAAATTATAATTATTTTAAAAAATACGCAGCTCCTTTGGTAGTAAAATAGCAATAACTTTTTTTTCAAAAGTAATACACAGAAATTGCCAGATCATTTGAAAAACAATATTTGATGAGCCGTTATTTAAGACAATTTGCAAAACTAACATAGTACATTTTTTTTCAGGGTGTGGTATCGAACTAACCTAATTACAAAAAATTGCTCATAAATTGGGTTTTTATTTTTCTTCCTGATGTAACAGCATTTCAAGGTTTATTTTTGACTTTATCAATAGCATGACTATTCAGAGTTGCGCAACAAAAATTTTATTCTTAGAATTTAGAACTGGTTAGCTTTGACTCTCAAAAATCTATTCGAATTTATAAAAGTACCATCAACTCGAAGACTATCTACTTTTTGCTGAGGTCATAATTTGATATTCTGGTCAGTCATGAGCTGGCCTACCAGCCTTCCAAAGGAAAGCGTTGACTTTTGGGACACCTGTTTACCCTTGGGATAAATCGCCAAGTGCTCAAAATATAGAAATTTATTTGTATCATAGTTTGAAATGTTCAGGTCCCTTTACGCAAAATGAAAAAACAAAACCCTTTTAGGATTAATTTGTTGTCCCTATGTTTGTCTGTTTGTCCGTTTGTCTAGGCAATTTTTCTGGGTAAAATCAATAAATGCTAATATTTACAGCCCTGTAAAATATACATATTATAACGTTTTTATGGCCTTTTGTTTAACTTTTTCATACAAATTTTCCCCTTATGAAAATATAGAGATCAACACTTCACATAATATTTTGCATTTGAAAGAAAGCACAGAAAGGAACTGTAGAACAAATAATGTAAAAAATATAAAACCATATCTTTCTATTCTAAAGGGATTAATAATTTACTGTTTGTTCAATGTGGCGATAGCTTTGTTTATTATTTTTTTTTCTTTGTTACAAAGATAACTAATATTTTCATACAAGGTTTTCCTTAAGGGCTATTTCTCCGAATTTGTAACAAAATATTAAGAAATAATTATTACGGTAAAGTACAACTTTTAGCTAAGACAATTTATTGTTAAAAGTTTGCAATATGCATATACATATTTTAATGATATTTTGGTATCTTCAAAATAATTGGGTTTTCCATAAGCGTGATATCAGATTATTTAAGAAATGTACGGCTGGTATCACGACGACGGATAAGACAAATATTTTATTACTATTGTAATATAATTAAAAATATGTTAATGCATACAGCAGACTTTTAACTATAAGTTTTCTTAACTAAAAGTTGTATTTTTACTTATTGAAATTGTATTTCTCACCAAGAAGTGCAAGATGACAAGATATTCAAAATAAGTTAATTGAATTTGTGAAATGGTTTCAGGTCAAAACAGTTTTCCATGAAACGGTAATTGTTTATACTTAGCAAAGTGTGTAAACTTAGTCATCTTAACATGAACGACGACTGTATTTCTCTCTTTTTTATTTCCAGTATAGATAAAAATATACAAACTTGTTAAACTTTGTGTAAAAACGAGGCAATATTGACGATATCCTGACAGCTTTTATGATGGTGTTTTATCAAATTTTGCTTTTTGGGCTGTATAAAGACGTAGTTAGATGTCACTAGAATATACTCATGAAAAAAGATATGAAGAAAATAAGCTGTAGACTTCACATTCGGTTTATACCTATTGTATGAATTTTAAGAAAAATACAGGGGTAAAGGGACCTCTTAAGGAAAACCTTGTATTAAACTATTTGTTATCTTAGTAAAAAATAATTCAAGGAAAAAAATAAACAAAGCTATCGCCACATTGAACAGTAGATAATTAATCCCTTTAGAATAGAACAACATGGTTTTCATATTTTTTACATTATTTGTTCAACAATTCCTTTCTGTGTTGACTTTTAAATGCAAAATATTATCTCAAGTGTTCATCCCTACATTTTCATAGTGAGAAAATTTGTATGAAAAACGTAAAAAAAAAAAATTGTAAAAACCTGAAACGTAATATAAATAAAAACGTCAAAAGTATGTTTTTACAGCTCTATAGAGGGCCGTTTATATTGGTATTTATTAATTTTACCCAGAAAAAATTGTCTAGACAAACGGACAGACAGACAAACATAGGGATAACAAATTAATCCTAAAACAGTTTCATTGTTTTCATTTTGCGTAACAGAACCTGAACATGTACCGACAGGATTATCTACGATCTAATAATTTTGCCATGCACTGTAAATATTTCAAAATAAATTTCTATATTTTAAATGCTTGGCGATTTATCCCAAGTAAGTGTACCTATATAATTTGCAAAAAACTTCACTTATTGGACCTGAAATGGTGAGCCAATACTAGAGGGTAATTTCACGAAAAGGTCATTGACCTTTGTTACAGATCTCAGTAAGTATAAGTAAATTAATTTGGGTTTCAATAACGATCACAAAATTATTCTTTTAGAGTAACATATATTATTTTCCCGCATAAAAGTATGAATTCATTCCAAATTCATTCAGTTTTGTTGTTATGACTATGGCACGATGTAGCTAAATCACTCATACGCATATTTTGTTGAGTTTTTAACGGCAGGAATATGATGCTCCTCGAAATATTACTTTATAAAATTAATTTCAATGTGTTTTGAAGTAGTTTTGGGAGATATTTATAGCTTGCAAAAAAGGGCACAGGTTCCACGTCTTACGGGCGCCAACGCTAGGCGTAGACTGACAATATCTTGCTGCCGCTGACTGCATCAGTGGATTTACGTATTTTTGGAAAAAGGGGGTGCTTTTTTTGACCCGAATAACGTGGTATTTGGAAAATGAATAGATATCATTCACACTAATTTTATTAAAAAAAAACCAACAAAATCGCGAAAGCGATACCTGAAACAAAATCGATAAGAAGTGTGCAATAGAGGGTTACAAAAAATTCATTGACAGTACAAATATGAATCGATTAACGTGGTTTGTGGAAAATGAATACCTTAAAGTTCAACCAAAAACATGTATTTTTTTTATGGCTATACGTAACCTAATTATTGCAACAAAATCATCCGAAAGCTGACATTTTATTTCTGTTTGTATTTTCGTTCCCCTTAAGATTCTCACAGAAGGAAAACGCGATTGGATGAATTTTTCTCGATAGAATTTAATTCCGAAAAGACCTCTAAATTGTTTTATTTTTTCCTGTTATTCTGAAATCCTAACTAATTTCATTGTGAAATTGCATTCAAAATGTGGATATTATGTATTTGTAAAGTGTCTTTGAAAATCTTTTTGACAAAATAGCTTAGTAAATTTTATATTAATAAAAAACCGACTTTTTGCTACTTTTCCACGAATCCGTCCCACTCGCACTGAGGGTTTTTTCGCATATAGAGTAACTGGGACGCTAAAACTTTTACGTATCGCCTTAAAATACATAAATCAATTAAATCATATCTGCAAACTGCAAATACAACCGTTCTCAATGTGTAACTATCGATAAATTAAGTGGTAAGGATGATACACTATCCTTAAGAGTTTCACAGGGAAGTGTCTCAGGCCCGAACCTCTTCATAATTTACATAAATCAATTAAATCATATCTGCAAAATACAAATACAACCGTTCTCAATGTAAACCGATAAATTAGTAAATTACTAGTAACTTTTTATCTTTACTAGTAAGTAAGCGTTTGAACATTGTCCGTCACAGTTACACAAAGAAGTGTTTTAGTCCTGAACCTCTTCATAATTTACATAAATCAATTAAATCATATCTGCAAAATACAAATACAGCCGTTCTCATTGTAAATCAATCAATTTACTAGTAAGGATTTAAGCAAGGACTGTCCTTCAGAGTTACACAAAGAAGTGTTTTAGGCCCGAACCTCTTCATAATTTACATAAATCAATTAAATCATATCTGCAAACTACAAATACAATCGTTCTCAGTGTATTACTTAATATCGATAAATTTACTAGTAAGGATTTAAACATTGTCCTTCAGAGTTACACAGAGAAGTGTTTTAGGCCCGATTCTCTTCATAATTTACATAAATTAATTAAATAATATATGCAAAATACAAATACAACCGTTCTCATTGTAAACCTTTAAATTTACTAGTAAAGATTTAAATATTGTCCTTCAGAGTTACACAAAGAAGTGTTTTAGGCCCGAACCTCTTCATAATTTACATAAATCAATTAAATCATATCTGCAAACTACAAATACAACCGTTTTAGTGTATTACTATCGATATATTTACTAGTAAGGATTTAAACACTGTCCTTCAGAGTTACACAGAGAAGTGTTTCAGGCTCAAACCTCTTCTTAATTTACATAAATCAATTAAATCATCTCCGCAAACTACAAATTCAAAACTGTAAAGTTATTGCGTATGTTGCCGACACAGCACATCGGAAGATGCACATAAAAATTCCGAATGTGTTATTAAAACGGTTATGAAATGGTTCTCCGCTAATCTTCTGACACTTACTAACTATTGACAAATCTCAATTTATCACCTTCAGTGCCAGGGCTTATAACCAACCTTCCTTGAACCATATCAACTTAAAGCCCACAGCTGTGACCGTAAAATATCCAGTGTAAAATATCTGGGGGTTATGATTCTTATGATTGACAATACCTTAATCTGGAAACAGGAAACACTTAAAGCTCGCGCCAGAAAATTTTATTTAATTATTTAAGAAACTTCAACTGTTTGCTGACCAGTTGTTTGTCAGTAGACGCGCCTTGTTCGTCGTTAGTGAAAACGGGTATTTTATGATCAGACAAATGGCAAAGAATGAAAATAGTAGTTTATGCTACAAGGGCGAAAAGGAATAAATTACGAAGACGATTTATGAATTAGAGCAAGGTATATTTCGAACCCTCTGATGCCATCAGTTGAATTCAAGAGGGCTCGAAATATATTTTGCTCTAATCCATTTATGTGTAAATCTTAATAAAAACTGCTATATATACATATAATAGCTACTAGGGCGAAAAGGAATAAATTACTAGCGAGTGTTTTAAAAGTAACCGAGTAATTTATTGCTCTTACGCCCGTGTATCATACTACGTTTTTCAATGCATAGTGTGAGGAAATAAAACAAATATAATCTTGTGAACTTTAAATTATGATTGGCTCAAAAGGACTGTATCCAGAGCGGTTAAACAGTGGAAAAAAAGTACAACATTTATAGTACACAGGAAATCCTGCAGGTTAGCCAACCATTGTAAATAAATAAAAAAATAATAATAATAAAGCCCTAGGGCAAAATAATCGACTTTCTGTTCGGTTTTGATGCATAAAAAGTGGGCCTTTACGAGCACTTGCATTGAAAAAATTCTTAAAATAGTTATCTTTCTCTGCTAGATGGGCCGACGTGTATCTAGGTACATTTGATGCCCCTTTGCAACGAGTTACTTAGTTCATAACGTCCAGTACAATAAAATGGCTTTATGTCATTATAGCCACGTATTAGGAGGTCAGCGCGGACGAAATCGCGAGCAAAAGAAAGTAAGTTATAAAATTGAAACTACTGCGTGAAGCAGTTTTTATTTTAAATTATATGGAAGGTATTTTAAATTATATGAATGAAGACTAATCTGATATGAAATTGATTCAAAATGTCCGCCTCCATTTCTTTTTTTAAAGGAATTAAAATATTTGAATATAATTTTCATACATGGTATAAAATACCGTTCCAAATCGAATCGAATAAGTGAACCACTCTTTCTATATCTTTGTTTATTTCAGTACAACCCACCTTAATTTGAAAGCCGTTTTGCCAAATTTCGCTGTAAGGAGCTCAAGTATAATTTATACTTGCGATTGTCGGCACTTGATGGAACATAGACAGCATCTTGATTTTCAACACAAACACTAGTACGATTTGTCTCATACATTTATAAAATATATCAAATATATAAATTTATGAAACAAACACCTGACCTGTGTCGGTACAAATATCGATAGAAGCTATATTGAAATAAGGTTCATATCAGCGCGCATTGCATTACGACGTCGCTGAGTCTTTGGATCGCGCAAAATAGAAGACAATAATACTTTTCACATGGATGCGATGGACGGAAAAAAATTCAATAAATGATTTTTGTAAGCAATATTTTGCTTGTATTTTAGTGCAAGAACCATACGAATAACATTAGTGGTTTCAAAGAAATAACCAATTTTACTTAATTTTAGTCAAAAAACAGCTTGACTTTGAAGAGTATTTTCATGCTGTTTCTTATACGTGAGAATAATTTTCTAAAACGAAGTTGTTCTTTATAGTTTAACTAATAAAATATATAAAAAAAAAAACATTGTCATTTTAAGAGAAATATCTTTATCAATAGTCATTTTCGGATGACGCTGGAAAGAGGCACCTTAATCTGCGCGGCGAGTTATTGATCGCAGCACGGACCATATTCACGTCTATAATAATTAATAACCATTGCCCTTTTCAATGATGACTTCAGGTCCTTCAATTTTTTTAATAGGTTTAGCGCAGACCCTCTCTTCCAACACTTGCTATACGTGTATTTTATAACCCAAAAGATTAAGGCTACAGAAGGTTTTGTTAAGTCAAATTTGAGGCGCCTAACAAAGCCTGTTTGTGGCCCTGTGCGCCTGTGCGGAGTTCTGCCGAAACACCATAGGGCGCACTCTAACAGCTTGGTTAAGCTTTGGTACTGGTTTTGACACCCTAAAGACAAATCACCCGGTCGTTTGTCTTCCAGAAGCGCTTCCGAAAGGATTTGTTCTGACGTCAAAAAGACCTGCCGGAAAAATTTTAAATTAAATTAATGTTGCTGTTAGCTTAATGTTGTCACATTCAAACACACAAAAAAGATTAGATTTGGATTGGAAAAAAATCAAAAATGATAGTACTGCAAATTGAGTTCTCTTCAAATTCTCTATACAAAACGGACGGTTTGCACCTATTATTATTATGATCGAAACACGTAGCAAGCGTGATTAGATGCTGAGTGCGGCTGTAGTGGAGTACCATTGCGTGTCAACTGAAGGTCAGAAGCGAAGCGCAGTTGTTTTTGATTTGGTACCCACGAAAGAAACAAAACTTTTTTTTTTGTTTAAATTATTAATGTAGGTATAATTCACATGTCCCATGAAGTTTAAATCAGTGAAAGTAGCGTAGGTACTACTGGTAGGACCTAAAGTCCTACTTCTGTCATTATTAGCGTTTTCCCGGAATAAACGTCGTAAGTATTCTTTTGTGTTTTATTTGCAAACAACAAAAATAAAAATTTTGAAAAAATTGTGTCAAACATCACTCTTTGATTTTAATATTTTGGCCGTCTGATACACGATTACTTCCATTTTCCTGCATCCAATAAAATCACAAAGATAGGCCAATATGATAAATTATGATAAAAATATAATTCAATTAGCGTAGTATTAGTTTTTCGATAATAAAATTTGTACCAAAATAAACGCGTGCTGTAAGAAATATAATGAGGATAATAAAAACCCGGGATGGGTTTATTCCAAAATAGTAAATAAAACACCTTAAAATCGCGAGGTTTATTAGCGGCCCTCTTCCACATACTATGATTCAATGGACTCGTCTCCCGAAGTGAAATATTTGTATATTTTGTATGGTAACTGATTAATTAGTTTTGGTAAAAATCCGTTAAATTGACTTTTGTTGTTAAGATATTACACAAATTTCACGATTTTTAGTTCCGACTTAAACATAGATCTAGATAATGCTAATGGATTCAGCCTAAAATATTATAGTAACATTCCATAGACACCCCACAATGTGGTGATAGCGTTTGTATGGAGGTTTGGGTGTGATATTTGCAGAGCCATCAGTTTTTAATTGTGGACAAATCGACTAATCGAATGGGCGGAGGTAGGCATGTATTTATATATGTAACCTATTAGTATGTAGTATATAGAATGTGATTTGGTTGGCCGCCTGGATTCGTGCTGGGGGCTCGGTTGGTGATCATTGAACCTTGTTCCTGGTCTCTGGCCGGGTCTCCGGTATGGGTTCGGGCGGCTGATTGGATTTTACCTTGTATTATACCTTGTAATATATATTTTACCTATCATTTTAATCGTAAATATATTGCTACATAAATTAAATAAACCTTTAATTTAGTTCATGTACATTTATTATTTTATTACATATATTTTCTTTATTAGATTAAATTTGACGTGTAAAAAGTGCATATATCTATACCTGCTTTGCAAAATAAACTATTTGAATTTGAATTTTGAATTTGGACAGGATTTAGCAATAGGCGTCTTGATTGTTATGACTGCTAGAGTCCTAGCGGAACGGGGTCGGACGGCTCCTTGACTTGTCACCAACACTTGAATCTTCATTGTACCTCTTGTTCGTACGATGAACAAACCTTTGCTTGATATTCAATTTTTCGAGTAGCTTTGTAAGTGATATTAATTTATGCAGCCAAATTCGTTCTGAAGACTCGATAAGTGTTCAATATTGAAGTTAGATGACCCTTTTCGTGAAATTCGTATTTTTTTTGTCTTCCCTACAAACGCAAGCCGAGCCCCGATTCAATTAAGGTCAACATTTTAATTTCGCTAGGATTCGTGATATTGATCACTTACCAAGCCTCCAATATGAATTTGGATGCATAAATTGATGTCACCTCTGCATTAGAAGCAGAATGGTCGGCGAGTGGCTACAACAACGGTGTAAAGCAACTGCTACTAGATACTCTGTAAGAGGCCACTGTATTGTGAGAAATGAATAATTCCCATTTTATATTGTACTAGCCTTTTGCCCGCGGCTCCGCCTGCGTTTATTCAATCTTTGCCCCGTTATTGGCTTGGCGGTTATTTCATCAACACCTATATGTTGACGAGAAACACTATGATGATAGTAAAGGAAACCGCATACAAATCCGTTGAGTGGTTCGCGAGTTAAAACGGAAGTTATATACAGACAAAATTAAAAAAAAAATAGTTTTGGCCTCAGTACAATACTAATAACACATTTCATTTTAATTTCGCAAAAATATTCAATATATAGTTACAGACATGACTTTTTTGCTACTTTACTATAAGTATAGATTTTATAGATTTTAAAACAATAGAAAAACAAATGATTGCTTTATATTTTTTAAATCGGTTCTAAATTTAAAGTTTGGCTCATTATAGAAGGTGATTTATTTATGCAGCCAAATTAATACTGAAGACTCGGTAAATAGTGAGTAACAAGATTCGATGACCCTTTTTGTAAAATTCGAAAATATTTTTTTTCCAAACATAAACGCAAGCTCCTAGTCAATATTATAGAAAGTCTAAATTTCGTTTGTCAAATTTCGCAGAAAATGTTATTTGGCTGCATAAATAAATGCCGCTTTGTATATGGGCCAACTTAGGGTCTTAGGTACGTTTACACAACATAATTGTAAAAGCCTATCTATGTAGGAAGGTATAACATCAAAAATGTTCCCACAATTTTAATGATAGTCATCAATGCACACAAAGTTCCTACGATCATCAGCTGGGCTGGGACTAGTGATGTGCCATACTAAGTAATTAGATGTTGGCCATTTTCAGGAATATTCCCATAAAGGAGGGAAAATTACTAAATCAGCTGCAAATGTGAAAATGATGTACTTCGATATTATACAACAGAAAAGTCGCTTTTGCCAATGTTCTGTGTTCCCATAAAACACGCATAAAGTCTCTTTGATACTTATAAAATACAAGTCAGTCCTATTACTGTAACTGGAAATATTCCCAGTGCTGCGTGCCTAGCTGGGACTGCGCTTTATGCAAGCTGTTTGCATAACACGACCTCACAGAGAAGAGAGGCATCTTTCATGCGCGAGCGCACCAAAACCAACGCCAAGCCTCGCGCGCACACAGTAACGCGCCGGCTGTCGACCGAAACGGACGCCGATAAAAAATAAGAAATATAAATACGCTAATAAAAAAATACAAATATTTCATCAGGGCTTAGAAGATTTCGAATTCATAAACTGCGAAAATAAAAAAATCGCAATGAGCTCGGGAGCGGCCTTCGCGCTGCTGTTCATGTTGGGTAAGTATACTTGAGCTGTTTTTGCAGCTTATTTTTAAGGATATTAAGTTTATTAACTGCATGTGAATGTATTTACTGTTTTTTTCCAGATAAAAAAAGAACTTACAGCAAAATATTTCTTGTGCTTGCGTGTATGAATACAAATTAGAAACTTCGGTTAGCTGTCGTTTAAACTAAATCAGGCTAATCTTACGGTTATTTATGCGTCAACCCACATTTTATTTTCACTTTCAAATACAACTGGTCGGTAATTGTGGGTTAATTCTGAATCTCTACTTTATAAACAGGTTTTTTCGAGCCGATACATATTATGTGCAGGTACAAAAGTTTACGAGTAAATTTATTTTTCAAGTCGCTTTATATTTGATTGAGCAGCTCTTTCAAACCTTTTAAACTGGTTGGATTTTAGGGGATGAAAAGCGAAAACTAGAGATAAATAGTATGTACTGATCTGTATGAACAAGTTTTACTATGGGACCCACCTTGAAATTGCGAAAAAGATATTAGCTGTTCCATAGAAATGGTATACTGTACTTGACCAATATGTATCGAACAGTTGACATTTTTGCGGTTTAAAGGGTTGGCTTCCAGGAGCCTAGGCTAGTCCTTTGGCTCCATAGTAAACGATGCTCGTATAGACGAGTACTATCACTAGTTTTCACTTTTCAGCAATTATCAATTCAGCCAGTTTATTATTTAAGGCAGTAATCAGTAAAGCACAGCTTTAATGAATACGGCCTGACGTAGAGTTTTGCAATACGTAGAGTTGAAAACTTGAAACTAAGAAAATGTCAAGGAAATAAAATTGTGATTGCATGTGACCATGTTTTTTACAGAGCGATCGAAAAAATAAAAATAAATTGAATTAATAAAATAATGAGATTGGAACAGTATATTGTGATACCAGGGTGGTGAGTAGGTTATTACAAACGAGTTTACGTTTGTAAGCCCGAGCCGTAGAGGAACGCATGCGTGAGATTTGTTTTTAATTGTACTACAAAATAATTAGGTAAAGATGCTCAAACTTTCAGCCATTAAGATTTTTGCTTGATAAAAATAATTTTAGCTTGACTGCGCTTAGTCTTTTCTTCTAGTAAAGTTTTAAATTGAAATTGTAGAAATAAATAAAATCTGTAATAAATCGCACTACTGTGGTAAAATTAACTCTCGAGCTGTATTTACTACCACCATAGAAATAACAATTTTAGTGCAAACCTACAAAAAACAATTTTTTGCAACCCGTTTTGGCACCTCGAAATTGCAATAAAGAAATTAAAGCGAAAATTTTCGTATGATCTCGAACATTAGGTCAAAAATAAACCTGGTTTTTATTTATTTTTATTTCAAAAATAAATAAAAACCAGCTTTGGAATGTTGGCGCCGGGCGCCGAATTTTACACCTCCGAGACCAATAAATACATTTTATTTACATACATAAGGAGACATTTACGACACCTATTTTATGCTTGATTGTAAGGATACCAATAATTCGAATAAAGTAATTATTTTGACACTATTCAAATAAAGGATTTTTTATCAACATAAATATGTTACACGATTGCAACCTCGAGAGGATGTCAGAGATATTATATCTCAATCTTAGGACCCCGATTCATACCCTGCCAGTCAAGCATGCACCAAACAGTTTTTTCCGAAATTATATCCATAGTACTCGTATTTGTAACTTTCATTTGCTCAACGGTGATGAAGAATACTGCAATGAAACTTGCAAGCAATAAAAAGCATGTATAAATATACATTTATATATTATACATACATATATGTATATCGTCATGACATGAGTCCCCGAGGGGGTATCAGAGGTGTTCAGAGTGTGAACTGTTAAATGCAAGTCACAGTCCACACTCGGTACACTCGCGTTTCACCGACGATTATTACGTCCCAACGTGATGATCCTTATCGCCGTTCTTCGGGCTCAAATACATGCTTTCTAGGGCATGCAGGTTTCCTTACGACGTTTTCCTTCACCGTTCAGCAAGTGGCATTAAGACAAATACTATGCACATAAATTCCGAAAAACTCATTGGTGCATGCCCGACCGGGGATCGAACCTGAATCAACATTGAGTGGCCAGCGTTCTACTCCTGAGTTACCGTTGCTATGAATATGTAAAAAAAGCATGTATGTACCTAAAATATGGTTTTAACCCCCTATCACTTCGACGTATTTGTAACTTTCACTTGCTGAACGATGAAGAAATCACTGTGATGAAACTTGCACGAAATAAAAATGTATGTATGTACCTATGTACCCAAAATATGGTGTTAATTAAACCCCTATCACTTCGGGACGAATATGGTCTTGCATGCGAGTGGTAACTGTTTAAGTGATAGTCAACACCCGATTACACCCGAATTCATTTCGTGACGAATTTATGTCCTCTATTCAACTAATAAGAAAAAATGTTTACAACCTGTTTAAAAGAGAACGTTTCACAAAGTTTTTTATAATTGATCCACGATTTCTAATCGAAACTCATCGACATAATTTGTCTCAATTTGATTACTAACTAAACGTTCAATCGTCCAATTGCAGCTGCTTGAATAGTAATGAAAATAAAAACTTGAAAACGTAAAAATAATAAATACACTTAGCCGCGACGACGCGACGACTTCAATGAACAGTTGGTTTTTATATCTTACAAAAAATATGAAGTACACAGTAGA
Organism: Ypsolopha sequella; assembly: GCA_934047225.1. Taxonomy (NCBI): domain Eukaryota; kingdom Metazoa; phylum Arthropoda; class Insecta; order Lepidoptera; family Ypsolophidae; genus Ypsolopha; species Ypsolopha sequella. The sequence goes on along the minus strand of OW203983.1, from coordinate 34,304,398 downwards.
ACAGCGTTTCTTAACCTGTGGTCCGCGGACTCCTGGGGGTCCCCGAGCATATGCAGCCTAATCTATGGACCATTTAACAATCATAAATAAATGCCACCAAAAGTCTCGTAAATGCTATGCACGCCGGCTACTAAGTAACACGGCGAAACTTCATATAAAAAATAACATTCTCATTAACGTATTTTATATGAAAATTTATATATTTTTTTGTAATTTGTAGAAATAAAATAAATGGTCCGAAATTTGTAACTGCTTTTTTATTAACGGGGTCCTTAAAAGTGTGCTTGATTTCCTAAGGGGTCCGTGGACAAAAAAGGCTAAGAAACGCTGCAATAGAATGTTAACAAAAAGAACGAATTGTAAACTCTCAAACAGTTTAGTGAATAAAGTAGTATTGTGTGAAAATTAAGATTTTCTCTACATATACACAAAGTTCAGCTGATATGGGTTATATTGATACCCTTCTTGTATTTGCGTGGAAATTTATCTAAATTGAAGTTCTTTAGTGTGATTATTTAGTTTCAGTTGACGCTAATAGTCTATTTATACATCTCTACGTGGGTATATATGCCATCAGAAATCGCCCAATTAAGGTAGATCAAGAAAGCTACAAAAACGAAATAGCTCCAGCAAGTTCGCATTACAAACTTTCACGTTATTAAAGTGTATGTGGACTCATTCAAACTTAACCGCTTCAAATTAAAGATAATAACATGGGGACTCTGACATTTATATACTAAGAGAACAAGCGAAATTACATAAGGCATAACAAAGGAGATAAGTATGCAATATATATAGAAAATAAACGTCGAGTGTGAAATTGAACTAATTTGTTTATCAAATCCATTTTTCGTCTCTAATTTTATGTCATGTTGATAATGATTCCAGATTTAAACATATTTTATGAAGTCATTGCTTGTAGTCGCCTAGGAACGCGAAAATTTGCTTCTAATGCAGCCTGAGCATTCGCTACAGTAGAGCCACTGAGTGATGGCGCCTATGACGTTTAAGTGCCTACAAAGTATCGTAATTACTTATAAGCAAGTGTGAATTAAAAAATGTAATACTTCATTGTTGATAGTGATGTACTACTTGTTTCGGTTATTATTTTTTGATTTGAATGTTGCTTTATTGTACAATAGAATTCGTATAGAAACAAATATTTTTTTTTTAAAGTTTCTCATGTTTTATAGGTCGTGTTTGACACGACCTATAAAACATGAGAACTTTAAATTAAATTCCTACAAAGTACTTTAATTATTTATAAGCAAGTGTGAATTAAAAAATGTAATACTTCATTGTTGATAGTGATGTACTACTTGTTTCGGTTATTATTTTTCGATTTGAATGTTGCTTTATTCTGCAATAGAATTCGTATAGAAACAAATATATTTTTTTAAAAGTTTCTCATGTTTTATCGTGTTTGAGGTCGCCAAGTTACGCAATAATATTTAATTAAAAACAAAACAATGACGAAGTTAAACTAAACGAAAATAAATGATAGTAAAATACTTTTTTCGATTTAGATATTTAAACATCTCTTGGGGGCCCCCGGGCACTACACCGCATAGCCCTACGATAGCTACGCCACTGGTTTTGGCACATTTTCCTTTTGTATCATTATGTTGAATGTTGAATAACGTGTCTAATGTTAAGTAAACTCACATTTGATTTTTATTTTTAACCGAAATTTGAAATGTATCTCATCACTAAATGCAGCTGTCATAAGTGCCATCACTCAGTGGCTCTACTTTAGAAGATGATTGGTTGAGACGTCGCAAGTTTTTTGCGTGACTATGTATTTTACAAGTAATTCGCAAAAAATTCTAGTTTACCTCTAGTTTGACGAAACCCGTCCTTAGAAAGACAGAACTCAGTTACTATCTATGACTTGCATGTGAATGGTCTAATAACTATAAAACTACATGTCATGACGAGAAAGTGTGTCTGTCCACACCATTCACCACACCAACCACAATGTGTAGAAATAGCATTTGGGTATGTTTTATTTTATTACATATAGAAACTGCCTAAGTAATAGTGACTCCAGTGGTTCTCAAGTTATTGCAAGCTTTCTTGGGTCTACATACATATATATATGAAAAAATATAAAATGGTAATAATTTGTAAATGGCAAAAGTTTTCATTCGAATTCATTATGTGGTGTATCGTTGGCAAAAAAACCCAAAAACCGAAAATGAAGCACTAGAATCATACAAAAACAAAACAGTCAAAGGCCTTTGTTATAATACAACTATCTGTTTTTTATATGGAAATAAAACAAAGAGAAGTCCGATTTCTGACCTTACACAACACGATCGTGACTAGACCTCTCGGCTTAGATTTGACTTTATATGACCTCTCTCAGGCCCTTCGTACTTGCCCTCATTTTACTGTAGCTCGTCTGAGGTATCTATCATATACCTACAGGTCGTTGATTTCATAAGTTGAAAAGGCATTTTCAGCGATCGTCCCATCCTATCGCACTATAATAATATAAGGTGCCTATGAAATTGCCGTTTTCTGTAGAGAATTTGAAGGAAATTCAATTTTCAGTACTAACATTTGTGAATTTTGTTTAGGAATGACAAATCCAAATTATGTAATTTCTTTTGTGTATGAATGAGACAACATTAAGCTAACAGCAACATTAATTAAATTTTTGAATAGTTTTAGCTTTAAAAATTATTACGAATCTTATCATGGATCTTATTTAGGACGAACTGTTTTTGAAGATTTAATGTTGGTTGTCAAACTGACAATAAGAATAAAATTTAATACGTAGATGTAAAACCTTGAATTCAACTTTCAAACAAAAAACAAATTACAGGAATTATGAACTCATGAATATATAAGAAAATTTCGGCAATTTCATGAGTAAACATATTATTATTATAAATGCGAAAGTTTGGATGAATGTATGGATGGATGTATGTTTGTTACTCCTTCACGCCGTAACTACTGAACCGATTGAGCTAAAACTTTGCACAAATTTAATTCTAGACCTGGAGTAGGACATAGGCTACTTTTTATACCATTAAAACTTAACCAACTCGGGTGAAGCCGCGGGGAAAAGCTAGTAGCATTACAAACAAAGTAGATATTAGAGTTAGCTTGATATTGGTACCGATTTGGTGAAGCACATTTTAACTTATTTGACAGGACTAAACTTAATTTAAGCGTTCTGTCCTTGTCTTTTAGATAAAGAAAGAAAAATACAGAACGCTTAAAATAAGGTTAGTCCTGTCAAATAAGTGAAGACGTGTTATGCCGAATCGATACCATTACCTGCGATTTGACCTGTGCCCTACCAAGAATGCATAACCGTGTCAAAAATATGCAAAATATGCGTGCATATAATGTCTAATAGGTTTTTCTATAATTTTATAATTCTTTTCACAAAAATTATTGATTTTTTGCAAAAATAATCATATTTTATGACTTTTTTCTTTTTCATAATATTCATTATTATTTTCATAATTTGATAATTCTTATAACAAAAAATTGTAGATTTTTGCGCAAAAAGTAATCATATTATGTGACTATTTTATTTTTTGCTCTCTCCTTTATTTATAGGACTTTTTATTTACGCGAAAAGCTCGCGTTTGTTCTGGCCTAGAACTTAGGTTGTAGCGAATGCTCAGGAACACTTTCGATTTTACGAGATTAATTTTAAATTAATTATTGAGTAATCAGTTATTAAATGGAATCCTCACATTTTTTAAATAAGTTGTTTAAAATTTATACTCAGCAAGGGCGTAGCCAGGGTTTTGTTTAGGGGGGGGGGGGCAACCTAGGGAAAGCTGTAATAATACGCACGCTACATACAGAAACTGCAATATTTTAATGAATGTTTAATTAAGTGCAACCGAAGAGTACTAAAATTAAATAATTTTATATGAGCAAATTGTTATATTTAGTTTTAGGTTCGTAAATCCGAGCATCTGCTAGGGGGGCGCTGCCTCCCTATGCCTGCACCTGGCTACGCCCATGGTAAGCTTCATATTTTCGCGTCCCATGATGCGTAGCCATATTTTCATGTCCAGACTATGGCGTAGCGGGTTAACAAACCGGAAATAAGAATAAATTCGTAACACACTAGCAAACAGAGTGCGGGCCAGTTAAAGAGATACCGGTATCAATTGTATTCTTTAAAATAACTTTATTGTAACGTTATTTTTAACCCTATTTCAAGGTAACTTTACGCGAGTCTTCTGTGCACTCCCGAACTGTAGTTGCAGTGAACGTGTGAATAGAGAAAATAAATATAAATTAGAAAAATAATATTACGGTACGGTACGGCCTCTATCAAATCAAATCAAATCAAATTTATTTATTTCAGATCAAAGATCAATATAAAACATGTTAGTAATAAAACAACTTATGCTATTGTTAGTAACTTATGCTAATATGGTATGGGGCCGTCGTCATCGAGTAAAAATATTTTTTAATTGATTTGTTTTATTACTAATAAATCTACTAAATAAATTAAGCTTGAGAAAAGCACAATATACCTCTATATTTTTTCACGTAGTAATCGCACTTGCAAACGCTTATATTAAATAGATAATAAATACTTTTTCTTTGAATTTATCTTAATAAATATTTTGTAAAGGGCAGCACAGTTGGTGCAAATTAGAAATTAGAGAAAACAATGAGTTGAGATAATATATTTAGAGATCAGAGAAACTCAATTTAATTTGGAAAATTTTGTTGTTGGTGCTGTACAAAATATTTTGAGCCGAATGTAAACCTACCTATACTTTTGTTAACCACAGTAAGACCACAACAATATGTATTTTCCATGTATGGTCATAGTGAGAACGACTCCGTATAGCAAGAACTCTAATAAGATAAAGTTTTTTGTGTAGTCTGTCTGTTTGCAGCATAACGTAATAAAAACTAGGTATAGGTGTAGGATTTACACTGAGATCCTGGATTGATAATAAAATATAACATGACTTTTAATTATAATTTCTTAGTGAGTCTCGTACCAAAATAATTTTAGAAAGGAGCAACACTATGGCTATTTCGAAACAAAAATTTCTTGGTGCACAGATCTACTATTCTAGTTTATTGCAGATGTGAGTTACCTTTTTAAATTTAAAATGTTATAATCAAGGACTAATATGTACTGAGGACTGAGGAATATATCCTATTAGTACATAATACTCTCTAATTACTCAAAAACAAAGAAAAAATAATAAACATAAATATTTTTGTATATTTCTTTACCCATGTCCTCTTAAATTTGCATTAGACAAAAAAATATTTGCGCCGTCATAATCTATGGCAATAAGATGCCGACAAATAAGTTTTGTAACTATTAATCCGAATTTCAAGTTAATAGTCCATTTCGGAGAAAAGTGGCTGACAGACAAAAACAGACAGACAGACAGACAGACAAAAATACCCCCCAAGTCTTACTAGTCTTATGTTTACCGGGAGTGCCTTTTTCTAATTATTGAGAACGGAACTCTAACAACCGCAACTCTTCAAGTCTCCAGCCTATCTAGACTTGTAAGCTTGTAACTATAGGACTCTCCAGAGTTATCTTACAAACCTAAAGAAGTGGTAAGTTCAAACTCGTGAGTAAGAAGTTATGGTAATCTCTAGGTTCCTACGTGATACCAAGTATTTAGGCTTGTGTAAGGGATTTCTACCTAAGCAAGGCATATTTGTGATGTACTACAAAACATAAACCCCATATTTTACTGATTAATGTGGGGAACAAAAACATCTGGTCCTCTAAAAAGGCCGCTTTGGATGAATCATATTACGATTCCGTTCTAATGGCGTCTCTTTTGCACGCTTGAAAAAACTCTGACTCCATCCTACTTTCAAATCATTTTATGATTCACCCAAGTCAGCCTTTTTAGATCCCCAGAAGTTTTTGGGAAACTTATTATAATAACATGAACCACACTGCAAAATTGTCCCTAGCGGGGATAGAAATTTCTTTTATTTTACAGTGATTATTTGAGTTCTTTTCATGTAGGTAGCCAAGTAAAAAAAAAAATTTGAAATGAACTTACAACTTGTGTTAAAAGAGCCTGAAAAATAACCCACAAACAATCTTTACCTTTCCTGAAAGGTAAATATTTAGCTTCAGATGCCTTTCAAATACTATTAACCAATGCATTCAAAGTATCCTTTCGGTATTAAGAAATAGCACCTCTGCAACAAAATTACGCCTAACTGCAGTTAAAGATTACGGACGCTTTAATATAATTCCAAAGCCATTCCTTGAATGCCGTACATCGCCACTTTACTACCAGCTAGTTTTATCATATCGAAAACAGAAACGGCATTGGATATACAACTGATTTACTCCACATTCCTACCTCAGTAATCGGTCAAAGAGAACACCATCCATTGCTTCGCTAATATCGTGTTCAAAGTTAGGACTCTATTATTAGCGAGTGATGTAAAACGTACACGTCCGGCCACATTCTTTAGCGCAGTGGGTCAAACTGCAACGGTACTCATACCGGTACGCCGTACAAACGTAATTCTACCTTCAAATCACGCAAAAATTTGCTTTATTGCTTGAAAAATATGAACGAAGGAAAATTAAAAGGTATATACGAGTAGTAATTTTATAGTGTTACAGATAGATAATCTTGTACTTCTTTCCGTCTCCTTCTACCATGCAATGATATATCTAAGATTGAGGTGAATTTGCATAAGAAAAGAGGTAATTCTCAGGGAAATTTAATTGGTTTCATAACTCTGATTTTTAACTGCAAATATGGTTTAAAATTCTATTGAGAAAGTTTTGCTACGATATTTTATGTTCACAGGTTTATGATACTTCATTCATTATTGAACATTTAGTTTGAACTATTTATTTAATGTTTATAGTTGAAGATGATGAAATATTCAAACATATAAATGTTTGACCATCCTTGATAGGGATAATTTGTATGTTGTTTCACCTAAATTAATGGAAAACACATATTAAAAGTGTCTGTGAAAAGTTTGTGGTCCGAATTTGGGTCTTGCAGTCTATTGTGTTGTGTCGTGATGTAAGTTCACATTATGGTAGTTAGTTGATTGTCCTGTTTTTTTGGCCAAATTCACACGGGTCTGTTTCCAAACGGTTGCGAACTGTTTGTTTTTTTATGACGAGTGATGTCATAATGATATTGATCGTAAATAAGGTCGTATTTGCAACAAATTAGGTAATAATGACGTTTAATTCGATTTTAGTTTTTTTGATAGCAAAGATCATAGAAAATCAGTTAACTAATATGTATGTAGAATAATGTAGCCTTTATGGGCTATGAGAAACTTTGTTTCTTATTTGAGAAATAATTAACATTGCAAATTGCTAATGCTTTGTCTAAATAACTCACAATGGCGTTGATTTAAGAGGATAGGTTCCGCTTGCATACTACCCTGTTACTCCACACGGAAATAATCGCAGTGCGAGAGGGATGGATTCTGTAAAAAAGTCAAAATGACAACATTTTTCACTAATTTTATTATTTAAAAAAAAACAGTGGTGCTATGAAATATCTGTCCTGTTAAGAGTATAATAATCTTTATAAAGGATTGAATCCATATATAATATGAACTTTTTTTAGAGTGTTCCTTGGCACTTTATTTTTCAAAATTGGAATGACTTCTGAGGATTCTGTTCCGATATGAGTGTGTATTATATTCCCGAAAGAAATATATTTTTTTCTTTTTTATGTAGTATTGCTAGATTCTTCAAACCAGGAAGAATAAATTATGGTTTTGCGGAAACTATCCTCTTAAGAACGGTCAGAAAAAAGAAATAAAAACGTTTACTGAAAAACAGATGACGCTACCTTGGGATCATAGACATAAATGAAACAAAACCATAAATATATAGGTACTAAGAACCAAATATATTCAAAGGCGATGACGGTAACGCACTATGGTAACGGTACTAAGCGTCCGAAAACAAATGACGTCCGAGCGCATTAGCAACTTGCGAAGTAAAAATTATTGTAAACGAAACGTCAAATATTGAATTGAAAACGTGCTATCTTTACTGTGACAAGGTTCAATTGCAACTCAGTTTTTTTAAACGTACATTTACAGGCAACGGCTCTTAAATCCAAGTCTAATGATATTTATCGGACTTTTTACGGTTTATTTATTAAATTTCCAAACTGGTCTTGCGTTTCGTGAAAAAGAGAAGAGTTTTTACAAAAATAATAGATTATGATATTCATCGTAGTAACTAGTAACGTTATGAGGTCATGGCATTAAAATATAAACTAGCATAAAATAAACGAGTATTCCCAAAGTAAATGAAAATAAGAAATACATTTTGTTATTTATTATTGATCAATTAAAATACTATAAAACTACCAGGTGTGTCTTGGACTCTGAGTATGAGTCATATTGACATATGATATGCTGTCATCATAGACCGTCTAATATTAATTATACTATTAATTAGTCAATTTGCAAATATTATGATTATTGAACGTATACCCACTCGTAGGTAGTATCAGTTACAAGTTTGGAAATATCATCATACCACCAAAAACATTTCATGTAAAGTAGGTTGCCAAGACTCATAACTTAAGCTCATAACGCTTTCACTGTTAAAAATATATTAGTACTTAACGCATGTAGAGCTAAGATCCTAACTCTACAAGGCCTAAATATACAAGCCTTGACTCCACAAACTCTACATCTTGGTCAAGTAGATGGTGTGGCCGTTTTGCGGCCGTCACACAGACATTCCCATTATGGTAAGTAATGTTGTGTCATGCAGTGGTTCCATGAAACGGCCAAGTTAAACTTTTTGAGCAAGATGTATAGGTAGAATTTGTTATGGCTTGTAGATTAAGGCCTTGTAGAGTTAATGGCATGGCTCTACATATCCATCCATCCATCAGCCTAGTTCGTCCACTGCTGGATATAAGCCTTTCCAGGACTTTGCCACTCCAGGTGGTCATCCTGAAGTATTGCCCATACTCACACATGCTGGGCAGGCGGGTTGGTGAGCGCGGTGCCGGAACTCTCGCACCAGTGACGCCACTGCCCGTCACCAGTCTGTTCCATATAAAGCCCGGCTATTAGGGATGGATATAACGCCATCCATCGGTCCCAGGCATGGTGAGCCTCCTGGTTTTTTGCCTGTGAGCTATCCTATTACTCTCCCTCGAATTAATTCGAGTGGGTCTCCAAGTAAGATGGTGGTACCTCTATAGTCGAGCCCGGCATCAGCTCTACCACCTGAGAAGCTCTACATAAGATCTGTATAATACAGAACCCATAGGCCACTTAACCGTTAGACATCTTATCAACCAAGGATAAGTGAGATTTTTTTCCGCCACTGCAGGGGTGTTGCGAGTGTTTTATATATATATATATATAATTAAAGCTATTCCTACTAAGCGGCTATAGACGGAAGTCAATGAGATCAAGATAGCTGCTAGAGTTATGTTGTGTTATTATTAATTCTGAGGTCGTGCACATATACTCAATTAAATTAGTGTTGCACGAAATGATAGAAAGTTTCACATTCTATCTCTTTAATTTATCTGATACTTTAGTTTTGCACGAAATCATGAAATCTTAATATTAACATTGTTATGTTTAATTATTTCCTTATTCGTTGATTAACACTTTTTCTGGTGTCAACATTTATTTACATATTAACCTTAACCTTTCAAATTTATTTTTTTTGTTTTATTTCACCTCGCTTCACTTGTAAAAACTGTAATTTTTGATTAACTTTGCGTGTATAAAGGAATCTTAGTTTACCTAATCCTAAAATTCCCACCAACCCACACTAATTAGATCCTGCAATTTTCAATGATGAGATGTAAAAACTTGGGCAAGTGCGAGTCAGACTCGCGCACAAAGGGTTCCGTACCACCTTACAATACACCCTAAAAAACCTAACGGAACCCTAAAAATATCAAGATAAATGGTGCCTGGCAAACAATTCGCGGCTCACGGACAGACAGGTCCCGTTTGGTACCCTTCGGGTACGGAACCCTAAAACGCACAAAGTTTTAAATAATGTTAATCGATAAATTTGTTTTTTCCAACTACACACCTTGTAAAGCAACATATTTTACATTTTCCTGCAAATCTCCCGCAGCGCGATCTCAAGTTACGAGGGTGATTAAGTCAGTCAATTAAACTATCGTTTACTTACTGTGGTGTCACTGGTCCTGACACACCTGAGCTTGTTTTATATACAAATGATGTCATGAAGTCATTTGTTGAAATATAATATTGTGATAACGAAACAGATGTTTCCCTAATTAATAATTCCATGAGGGATAGGATACATTTTTTTCAATGCATGTGCTCGTAAAGGACCACTTTTCATGCATCAAAACCGAACAGAAAGTCGATTATTTTGCCCTAGGGCTTTATTATAATTTTTTTTTAAATTTATTTACAATTGTTGGCTAACCTGCAGCCTTTCCTGTGTACCATACATGTTATACTTTTTTCCACTGTTTAACGGCTCTGGATACCTAGTCCTTTTGAGCCAATTACAATTTAAAGTTCACAACATTATATTTGTTTTATTTCCTAACACTATGCATTGAAAAACGTAGTATGATACACGGGGGTAAAAGCAATAAATTACTCGGTTACGTTTAAAACACTCGCTACGCTCGTGTTTTAAATCGTCCTTGTAATTTATTCCTTTGGGCTCTTGTAGCATAAACTACTATTCTAGCTCAACAAATCTTAGCACGGGCATGCACCGATGAGTTTTTTGGAATTTATGTGCAATATGTACATAGTACTCGTATTTGTTTTTACTTACCACTTGCTAAATGGTGAAGGAAAACATCGTAAGGAAACCGTATGCTTAAAAAAGCGTTTATTTTTACCCGAAGTACGGCGACAGGGCTCACCATCCATCACGTTGGGACGTAATAATCTTCGGTGAAACGCGGGTGTACCGAGTATGGAAACTGACTTGCATTTCACAGTTCACACTCGGAACACCTCTGACACCCCCTCGGAGATTCATGTCGTGACGATATATATCTTATAAAACGCAAATTATTGAAGTATTGATGTAATAGAAAAGACATCAACGCGCGCGATTAAAGGAAGTTCTCAAGAAATAGAAAAGCTTTTCAAAATTAATTTTACGGTGGCAACAAGATTGCGTTAATAAACGAGTAACTAATACACAATAATATATCATTCAATTAAAGTTCCTTTGTCAATGTTTCTACTTCTCTGGTAAACAATAGGCCATTCTTTTAATTCTATATAAAATTTAAAGACAAAATGAAAAAAAAAAAAAATTTTTTAAAGAAATAAGCACTTTTGGTACTAATAAGTGATATACGACGTGTAACAGAAAGGTGTAACCATATTTGAAGAGCTTATTCAGTTAATGGTATAGAACGACTTTTACTATGTAATAAAACATGTATCCCGAAAAAAAAAACTGTTTCATAGAAAAATGAAATGCCGCTTGGTCGAAAGGGCAGATTATTTTTGTTGAGATGTCAGGGTTGGTTCCATAGTAAAAGTTGTTCTATACCATTGACTGAATAAGCTCTTCAAATATGGTTACACCTTTCTGTTACACATTGTATATAAGTACTAAAAAAGCTAAATTCTTTTAAAAAATATATCATTTGCAACAATCGTTCCACATTGGTCGTTTCTCAAAGGGGACAAATGTCAGTGTGCTTGTATTCATTTCAGAACCATTTAAAAAAAAAAAACCGGCCTAATGCGAGCCGGAGTCACGTACGCAGGATTCCGTACCATTATCTATAAAAACGGCAAAAAAAATGTGTCTGTTGTATGGGAGCCCCCTTAAATATTTATTTTAACAGAAATACATAATCTGTGAAAATTTCAACTGTCTAGCTATCACGGTCCATGAGATACAGCCTGGTGACAGACGGACAGACGGACAACGGAGACTTAGTAATAGGGTCCCGTTGGTTACCCTTTGGGTACGGAACCCTAGAAAGGACAATTATGGATGTTTATAATCTGCAAGATTATAATATTAGCATGTGATTGTTTTAATTAATTAATGCGATCATGTAAACTCAGTTTTATATTATTTTAGTATCAAATTCTATTATTAGTAAATAATAGAAATAATGTAATAATGCTGTTCAGGTGGTAGAGCTGATGCCGGGCTCGACTGTGGAGGTACCACCATCATACTTGGGGACCCTTTCGAAGTAATTCAGGGGAGAGTAAGAGGACAGCTCACAGGCAAAAAACCAGGAGGCCCACCATGCCTGGGACCGATGGCGGTATATCCAGCCCTAATAGCCTTGCCTTATATAGAACAGACTGGTGACGGGCAGCGGCGTCACTGGTGCGAGGATTCCGGCACCGCGCTCACCAACCCGTCTGCCCAGCGTGTGTGAGTATGGGCAATTCTTCCAGGATGCCCACGGGGAGTGGCAAAGTCCTGGAAAGGCTTTTGTCCAGCGGTGAACGAAGTAGGCTGATGGATGGATAGAATAACGACCTTGAAAATTTTCCCTGTCCTTCAAATGACGACTTCAATAAAGAATAAAAGTGTTAGTCGAACAATATTTTTTTAAATTTCTCTAAATTTGTATGGAATACTCAATGAGTGATTTATTCTTGACAACTATTATTTTTTACCAACATGCATGATGCGTGTGTCGACGCAAGTTTCAATATTGAAGGAGCCACAAAAAACATACAATTAACTCAGTATTCGTGATCGAAAGTGTGTCTTTAAATCACAACAAACAAACATAAAACGAGTTATTATGTATCCAGTATGTATTTGGGTTAGTATCTCTAATTATTATCTTGATAACTGTCAAGGACACGCACTTGATGATTTTTTACAAGAAACCTCTCTCGTCAAGGTAACCCTTCTTTGCATGACATTTTTTTATATGAAAGTGTGATTTATGGTAGAAGAGTGATAAAAATATATGGGAAAAGTAATTTAAACAATCTTTTTCGTTGCTAAAGGGGTAAAATTAAACAGAATAAAAAAGTAACCTTTCCAAACTAAAGAAAAAAAATATTTTAGATTTCTTTTTTCATCATTTAGAATGGTTATTTGGCACTAGTCTACTAAAAACTAAATAAAAAAACAAAAGCATGAACTTTTCATGATTTTTTGTCGCAAGCTCCCATTTTCATCTGATTAGATTAGTCCGTCAAATATATTCTATTCTAGTTAAATTTTCTTTACAAATAGTGCAAAAGTATATATGCATATTAAAAAAAATTATAAAACTTAATTTTACATTTTTTGGATCCTTTCAGTTTCATGAAATAGCCCTGTAGGAAGTTGCCAGCAACAAAAACATATATCAATGTATAAAAAATACATAATATCTTGCTTGCATGTTATGATGGAAATTTTCATCACTGTGCAAAGAACGGTTAAATAAAGGACGTTTATTGGCTTCACTTTGCCTCTGAATTAAAACCACCGAGAATATTTATTAAAGTGTTTAAACATTCAATAATTTCACAAAATATAAATACAAATACGTCAAATGAAATAGTTCAGTGTCCTCCTGTTATGGAACAGTTAATATTTCAATGTGTTGCTCTCCAGACACATGATATAAACATAATTACAGTAACATTCCCCCGATGCACTGAAACGTAGGTATCTTCTTGTAATATTTGTTGCATAAATTACTGCAGACCGAGAGACGGTTTCTCTGACTCACTAACTGCACTAGGGACTTATTCATAGTCGTACTTTTACCAAACACCTATAATAATACCATCACGTTTATCTTTCGGAAGGTTAGGGAGTAGTATAATTTTCATTTTTAATTTCTACCGAGTAATTAATGCAGTTATTCTAAATTCCTTCGAAAAGTTTATTATCCCCGATCGAAAAAGCATTGGGAATTCGGTCGTTTTTTTAACTTCAATGTGCAATTATTGTCTACTTTTTTGGAATAAATAGATCAATTTAGGTATTTAATTTCAATTATATCAATTTTTGTGCTTTTAAACCGATTTCATAAGTATTTTAATATTTACAGGAAGTGACGTAATCATATTAAGTTGAATAGTCAAGTGCTTGTCAGACTTAAAGATGAGTCATGATGACGTCACTGAAGGTCGAATGAAAGACATCACTTTTTTTTCATTAAATAAAGAATAAGCATGCTAATTTTAATAATTTTAATAATTTAAGGAAAGCTATTCCTCGAAACGATTTTCGAATCATAAATATTGACGAAAAAAAGAAGAGGCCAAATAAACAATTTAAAGTTATCATAAAGTTACATATTATAAGGTTTAAAATTACTCAGCGAGTGTGGTAGGGCATTTGTGCACTCACTCGTGTTCATGATTTGTTACGTAAAACTTAAAAATGGATCCGAAATTCATCTACGAAAAAAACACGTAAAAACACGAATACGAATTTTTGAAATCAAACTTTGTACCTATAACTACGGCACTAGGTATCCATTCTCCATTGTCTGACTGTACTCAGACAGTACTGTCGCGAGGGAGTTACGAAATGACAGTCAAGCACACTCAACTATTTGGTAATACTGCTAGATAGTGGTAGATGCATTGTCGTTCTATAAAGATAAAATGCCTTAGTGTATCTTATACATATATATGCACCTTAATCCTACAAAGATTATGAATCCTTAAGTCAGCTTTTGTGTTTGATAAACACAAAAGCTGTCTTAAGGATTCATACTTAAGGATTCATACTTAAGGATTCATACTTTATAATTTAGTGCCTATCTAAATCAGCGAATCGCGAAGAAGCTTTGGGAGTAGGATAGATCGTTAGTCAGGTTAATACTTATGCCACTTTATTTATCCACACAGACGAACCGTAATCAAAAAGCTAGATTTTTAGACTTTTTAATCTTATACCTACTTAATAAGTTGGTGTCCTAAATCAATCTTTTTAAACGCTTTGTCAGAGTGTCACGTAGTGGCAAGCAAAACTACAGTGATTATTATATTTGAGCTGTATTATAATAAAAAAACAAGTATAGTTCACAGGGCGTGAGTTTAGCAGTGTCAAAAGGCCACCAAAAGCACATCACTTTACGTTTACCGCACTCTCCTGGTCGATAAGGCTCGCAGTAGGGTGGGTACTGTGACAGGATTCCAGGTGGTCCTTGCTGGTCGTCAGGAGGGTGAGCAGTGGTCAGGCCCTTATTGATAGTAGAAGCATTGAAACTTTTCTGTCGCTGTAGGTGAGGATCAGCTGAGAATTCTTACTACATAGGTAGTTCCTGGCAGGTCGCAGACAAGAAAATCGTTGCCACAGGTCAAGCAAACGTGGCGTCCCAACGTGGTATCGTGGGTTCAATCCACGCGGAGCACATTAATTTGTGTTAAAAGTCTGTGTACTTCGGAAGGCACGGTGAGCTGTTAGCCCATTTGTGAAGTATGGCGATAGCACCCATCACGTTTGGGACGTAATAATCGTAGGTGAAAAGCGGGTGTACCGTGGCTGGGCTGTGACTTTCATTTCGCAGTTCACAGTTGGGAACACCTTTGACACCCCTTCGGAGATACATGTCGCTACTATATGTTGTTCTTTAATTGTTTTATAAATGACAAGTGATTTTTCTTTTCTGAAACACAATATGGTTGCCCGTCTTACTGAAGTATTTTATTAGTCAACGGCTCAATAGAGAAAATGCGTTATCATTGGAAAAAATATTTGTTAGGAAAAAATCAGCTGACCAAATTTTCAGCCTTATATTTATTGGGTCTGCGGATCTTATATCCTGATATACATCACCTAAGTGCAGTGTGTGTTGTCACCGCGAGTGAGTGCATTGATGGCGAGCATGTTAGTACATACGTAGTTACTAATTTACGTAACATGTCACTGCGCACGGATGTGCACGCGCATCCTGTCTAGCTTTCTACTTTACACTTTTATGTACACATTGTCAAACAAACAGGCATTATTTTGTTGTAAATTAACATTAGTCGTTATATAGTACTTGTATACCTATATATGTGTCAGTTTGGAAGTATACATCGGCTTTTGTTTGTAAATGAAACTATCAAAATCGTACTGTGATGTAAAAATACTTAAGTGGTATTTAGTCAATACTCAAGTGGTATTTAGTCAATATTAAAGTGGTATTTAGTCAAAACTAAAGTGGTATTTAGTCAATACTAAAATGATGGTCTTAGTTTTGAAAAAAGGAGTTCACCAGTTTAACATTTATTATTTCTTGACTAATGTATTGAAAATCTCTACAGCTAGTTACACAAGTTAAAGCTATCGTTATACAGATAGCCAATAAAACAGGAACTTGGGGTAAACATAGGAAGCTATTACAAGGAAGGAAGCCTTGTAAATTATATTCATAGCTTAATCTATTAGTCAAGCCAAATTACTCTTTGCTTCAACGCTGTAAAGCTCAAATCATTAATGCTCTATTGATGTTATTCTAAGATTTCATTTAGGAATACTCAAGCTATAATTTCATTGGCATACCAAGCATTTTATTCGTGACGCAGTCTTAGGTTATGGGAATAAATTGCAGGTACGAATTGTATTGTGATATAATGTTTATGATTGTCTCTCGGTAAAAATGGCATCTTGATAGGCACAATTATTAGCAAAACTTGTGAGTCACTTACTGAAGATAGATAAAAGGTTATCATTTACATTTGGGCAAGAAACTTGTTCAGGCCATGGTCTATCTATGCTCTATGGTCATTCGATTAGAAAATGAAACGGAATTTTTGTGGTCCTCGAATGAAATCATTATAGTAGTTTATGCTACAAGGGCGAAAAGGAATAAATTATTAAACGTAACCGAGTAATTTATTGCTCTTACGCCCGTGTATCCTACTACGTTTTTCAATGCATAGTGTGAGAAAAAATCATCCATCAGCCTAGTTCGTCCACTGCTGGACATAAGCCTTTCCAGGACTTTGCCACTTCCGGCGGTCATCCTGGGAGAATTGCTCAAAAGGACTGTATCCAGAGCCGTTAAACAGTGGAAAAAAAAGTATAACATTTATAGTACACAGGAAAGGTTGCAGGTTAGCCAACTTCTCGTAAATAAATAATAAAAAAAAATAAAGTCCTAGGGCAAAATAATCGACTTTCTTTTCGGTTTTGATGCATAAAAAGTGGGCCTTTACGAGCACTTGCATTAAAAAAGTCATATTAGCTGGAGAAATAATTATACGTTTAAATTAGTGTTTTGAATTAATATTAACTTAACTTTATTAATAAACTTTGCTTGGTTTCAGAAATAGTACAATAATTTTCTTTTCTCTCTGATATTAAAATGGTTTATTACACTCACAGCAAAAATTAACTTCTTTCTTGTAAGCTCTCCCATCAAAGGAAATTGTAAGAGGTACTCGTCTCATAAAATGATATAAGACATCCCCGTAATAAATTGAAACATGCATATGATATTTTCCTAAGGAACATAACACAAGTTAATATGTTATCGAGTTACGCAAGCCATGTGAAGAGAACTGGAAACCAATAACATTCAGTTTTGTAACACAGTAAAAAATCCGAGTTTGCATCTACAAAAATGGTTTTGAAACTTTTAAATTACACTGCTAACTTAACAGACAAAAATAGACCAAAAGATTTTAGTTTCAACAACTTTCACACAGTATATTGAATTTTTCACTTTTCATTACAAATTTTAAACAACTTCTGTGAATTTATTATGGACAACAATAACAATACAACTTTATTTATACACCATCAAAAATGAAACAGAAACATAAATTTAACGAACTTCTTATGTAAACACAAACAGGCGGCCTTATATCTTATCTCTTTGAGACAAATTCTGGGTGGAAGAAATTGTTTAAAGGGATTGCTGATACAACAAGATACACATACTCGTAATAATAATAATTTTATTTATTGCACAAGTTTAATTTTTGTACACAGGCGGGTTAATACTATTTAGTATTTTCTACCAGCTAACCTTTGGCAATGGGTAAGTTGTTGGGGTAGTGCCATGATTTTCGAATGTTTACAAATTGTATTAATATATACAAGGTGACTTTTTGATCATCATCCAAATTCATACTGGAGGCTTGATAAGTGATCAGTATCTTGGATCAGTAACAATATTTTTGAAATTCGAATAATGAAATTTCGGCTTCCCATATAAATTCAGCTCTAGTCCCGAGTAAATCACTATGGGGAGTCGAAATTTCATTTTACGAATTTCAACAAAATTGTTATTGATGCATGATACTGATCACTTACCAAGCCACCAGTATGAATTTGGACGATGGTCAAGAAGTCACCTTGTATATATTATATTTAAATACTCAGTAAATTATACTAAAATTATTCTGTAAATTAAGAAAGTGTTGTTTTATCGAACTCTTGAAGACTGACATGGACGAAGCTTCACGGATGTGTAGCGGCAAACCATTCCACAAGCGTATTGCACTCACGGTGAAAGAATTTGAATACATTCATGAACATGTGCGAAAAAGAAACGGTTTGCTGGGACGTTGATGATGGTCGAGGGACGAAAGGGATACGAAGCCTACATACATATCGTCACGACATGAATCCTCGAGGTGTTCCCAAGTGTGAACTGTGAAATGCAAGTCACACGAGTATAGTAGGTACACCAATATTTTTTTGCGCGGATATGTTATTTGCAATAGTTGTCCAGTATGATCAGTGGACTTGGTAGTCTAATTTATTGAAACGTATCTATTTGCACGCAGTTTATAAGTATGCTTTATATTGTGATGTGAATAAGTATACATGTGCCCCCTTTAATGTTTACCTATAGTTTGTTGGCTTAAATGTGAAATGAGATATAAAAAAAGTTTGTTGTGAAGTGTTGACTAATTAAATAGGGAAGAAAAAGAAGTAGGAAGATTAAGATCCCGAAGAAGGCAAGCCCTTCCCACAATACACACAGAGATGCAGATAACGATCAAAATGGTATTTTAATTGTTTTTTTATATTTACTATATATATAACACTTGTTGTGGTCGGCATCAGTTACATGCATATTACCTATATATATAATATTTACAATAATATAGTTATAAAAATGCAAAAATTCATAATTATAAATTATTAGTAATGATAATTGATTATGTTTAATATATTATTATTTATTATTTTTAGATATTATGATATACGCGGGCGACGATGTATTACAGGGGATAAAATATAGGTAGACTGCTTCATTCCTTCCTTTGAACACTCTATTTCGTCATTCATGCTCATTATTACACAACAATTTATTAGCTACTGAAACGTTACAAAGTCGTTAATAGCTTAGATAAAGTGTGCAAAAATGCGACGAAAGTGAGAGTGGGTAGCAGACAACGACGGTGAGGCAAGAAGTGCGAGGCGGGGGGAAAGTGGTAGAGATTTCATCTCACGCGACAGCTGCCCGATTCAGTTAGTTCGTGAAAAACAATTACAGCAGTATGAATCAAATGTAAGTTAAGGATATTTAGAGCAATGATAGATAAGGTTGACATGGCAGGACGTTTCTTATAAGTAAACGTTGTTTTGTGACAGAAAACGTGGAAAGTTTCGCTAACCCTATTATAAAAGGACGAAAAAACAAGAAATTGTCCATCCATGCGATAATAAACTTTAGTACGTACATATAATATACCATACGCAGTTTGCGAAAAGTCATTAGTTACGTATTTTATTATTATTATCTATATTTATGAATATTGAAGTTTTCTTTTTCCTTTACCGAATCGTTTCTATTTATCGTAATGAGAAGTGAATGAATAATTGTATAAAATATCTTTTATAATTTCAATTAGTCATTAACCAGCATTCAGTATGGCGTCTTTCAACACAGAGATATATACTCGTATAGTTATATGAGCTTAAAGAGAGGATTACTGAGAGTAGAGTGACAAAAGAAATGAATGATGTGCAAGTGGAAGGAAGGTGAAGTGGAAGGACGTATGCTGACAGAATTGACGACATACCGAAGTAGAGCAGAGTCAAAAGGACCCGGACTATTGTATTGTATGGCTACATTGATGGATGTAGAAGAAGTGAAAGGGTTGTGTCAGGATCGTAGCAGATGTAAATCTGCAGTTTTTGTCTTCCCCTCTGGGAGACAGGCATAAGTAATATGTTTAATATTTCAAAGGTGTCGCAGCTGTTCCCATGTATGAATTGTGAAATACAAGTCTCAGTCCACATTTTGTACTCCCGCTTTTCACCGATGATTATTACATGACAAACGTAATAGGTTGTTAGCCCTCTGCCGCGAGATGTATGTAATTATTTTTAAACAATAAATATACTCGTATTTTGAGTAACAAATTGAGTAACATACTCAAAGGAAATAATCTGTATAGTTCGTAAAGAGGCACTGGTGTGATTTGAGACCGGTGAATGTATATGCAATAATGCGACCTATTTCATAAAAAATTTATGGAGTGGCAATAGAATAGATTGTGCCGGAAATCTATTGTAAATAAATTGTTATGAAATCAATAATTCTGAAGCTCAATCGCCTTAATAGGTCTCTAATTCCACTATCGGCACAAATGGGTTACTGGTAAACATTCTCCCTCATTTTACGGTACCCGGATTCTATCGTGTACACACTTGCTTGACTTTTTAAGGCTTTTCGAGTAGGAAAGCAGGAAAATGGTGAATGGAAAAAGCGGTTGCTTTAATTCCGTGGAACCTCACGGGAAATCTATTTAAATCGGTCAATGGTTTCGGTCCTTGTACCTTGTGCCTTATACCCAATGAGGTAGGTATGTACTATTTAATAACATTGCTTTTACCATAAAACAGGAATAAATTGAAAAAGCCACCAGGGGCCCACCATTTAAAAACCTATAAGGTGACATTAAATATACAACCAAATCCATACTGGAGGCTTGGTAAGTGATCGATAACACTTTTTGCTAATTTCGCAAAATAAAATGTATACCTTCCATAGTAATTGACTCGGGGCTGATTTGGCGGTAAAAAATGTTTAAATTATTTATTTCATATTTATTTATTTGCACAACATGTAAATTTCACAGATGTAGAACAATGGTGTATACATTTTGATCATGTTTTTGTATTTCATATTATAGTTATACATAATTGTTAAGTATTTATATTTGATTTTTAAATTTATATTATTTATATATTATAATTATACATGTTTAACAAAGCATTTTGATTTAATATTAGATTTTACATTACGTTAGTATAAATAAAAGGAACATGATTATAATTTAATAGATGTATATTTTTTTTAGTTTTGTATCATGATTTTAAAAGTTGCTTGCACGTATATATATATATCTAAATGCGAGATCAGCGAAATTGAGGAAAATTAAATTAATTTCATGAAATTGAATGGTTTTGTCCGTGAGGTAGTCATTTATAGAATACTAGCACTTGTCTACTGCTACTTGTTTGCCAAATAAAGTCTTAAATTACATAAAAGTTAAGCCAGTAAAGAGAAGAGCAATATTAAAGTTTTTTTTTTTTTTATATTAATAAGGATAAGTTATCATAATTAGTTACTATAATTGTAAGATAAGAGTGATGTCATGGATCATGGATAAACCCTGAGGGATTTTTGTAAACCATTTACTAAATTAATGTGTAGTATTTTATTGTTGAATAAATAAACTAAAAATATATATATATATCTATCAACGTCCAGACCAAACGGCCGCACCTAGGAACATGAAGTTTGGACTGTAGATTCCTCGTATGACGTAGAAATAAGGGATTTTAGAAAATTACTATGGTATTCAAAGAAACGGGCACCACGTGAGCAGCGCTGCGAGGCGTCCGCTGGTGTTTGAATAAATCTGTACAATTCTGTACAATCTGCACAATGAATAAATCTGTATCTTCTGGCATGTTCGTGCCTCCTGCCACTTTACTAATGAAATATAAAGTTTCAACACCCAGAATACATACTGTTTTCAAATACCCCACGGTGTGAACATCGCGACAAAATGATGATTGTAAAATAATGTGTCATTGTGTCGTTATTAACAACTTTATTGTTTTTCTCTTCTAAAGCGTGTTATGTGCAAATTTGCTTTGTCATTGATGATTAATATCTGAGGGATATAATAGTAAAACCCGGGAGTACCTTTTCTCGAAGCGTTTCGTCGTATTTTCGAACCCTCATGGCTTCGGCCTGGTTAGTAATAGAGAGCTACAATTTTCAGGATATGATGCAATTAGCAGGCTCATGAAAAAAGCTAAGTTTCATTTGTCTAGCATTTCGTTTATACGTTGGATTTTATTTACCTAAAATACGTTGATTTCGTCACTGATTCACTGGCTGACTCACTCATCTGAGGTACTTGCTGAGGTCCTTTAAAGCTGAAATTTGGAATGCACGCTAGGATAAGTACACAGACAACAAAAAAAAAAAAACTGTAACTTTCACCCTCCAACCCCATTGAAAAGGGGAACTGGTTATATAAGAATTTCTTTTCAAACTTGAAAAAGACCAAGAACTCTAAAATTTGGTATGCAGGCTAGGATTAGCAAACAAACAACAAAAAATGAAGAAATCTGTAATTTTCACCCTCCAACCCCTCATGAAGGGTGTCTGGTTCTGTATTATACAACAATTTCTATTCCAAACTTTCAAAAGTCCTAAAAATTTGGTAGATATGCAGACTAGGATTTATACATAAACAAAGGAAAAAGTTAAAAATCTATAACTTCCACCCTCTAACCTCTCACAAAGAGGAGTGCAGGTCTATATATAACATTTCCTTACAAAAGAAATGGAATCCCACCAAAAATATTTCATGTCAGGTAGTAGGTTGCCAAAACTCATAAGCTCATAACGCTTTCACTTTTAAAAATTCATCAGATTTAATGTAGAGCCAAGCCCCTAACCCTAGAAATCAAGTCCTACATCTTGTTGAAAAAGTATGACTTTGCTTCGAAACAAAGATTTCAAATTCTGAAAAATCTTTTATTAAAACTACAACAGGCACACTTCACAAAGAAATCATTTCAAATAAAAGGCAATTACAATACTGATAACAAGAAAATATTACGACGCATTGTTTTCTATTATTATAGAAAAGCTTCCTTTCAAATCAAAGCAGAGTATAAAGGTGTAATTAACGTATCATTTTGAGTTTATATAAATAATTATCGTCATTTTAAAAAGTCATTCATTATTACAGACATGGTTACTACATTTATTCATAGTAAGCGAAGTCTGCTTACAGCGTTTATGTTTTTAACTGAAAATACACAAAAATATGAACGAAACATGAAAAAGCCTGCCAAGTCCCCCAGTGAGTTCTCAAAACTCTTGTATAAAAGTAAATAAAATACTTTTCACTTTTTGGACAGTTTGAGTGAATGTGCGCTAACGAGTCAGTCGAGTCAAATGAAGTAATTACTGTACCTATAGATATAGTATTTACTAAAGTGAGGTACCTACTTCATGTTGCATCCGGGTCCTGTAAAAATCTATTTATATTTTTCTATTTCTTATGAAAATTGTGTTAGACCGTTAATTCATTTTCTTTTCTTTCAATTACACGTAAACACCAAGGTACAGAGGTACAAAGTACAGAAAACTTATTGAAATTGAACTCTAAGGTCTCAATAAATAACTAGTGTTATTAATATAGTACATGTAAATAGTACTTGGCAAAGTTCAATTCAAGTCTAAACTTTGAGTTTCCAAATTTTATTTAACGATATGGAGACTAGATACGAGGGTGAATCCAAAAGTTCTAAGCCCGACCGTGAAAATGAAAGAAAAGTGGGTTCAAAATTATTTTTATTTTTCGACATAGTCTCCATCTAGATCAACACACTTCTTCCACCTGACCTGCAACTTATTTATACCCTCGAAAAAAAAATGATTCCGGAAGGTCATCAAAATAGTCATTAAATGCGACTATCACTTCTTCTCTAGTCGAATATTTAGATACCCCCAAGTGTTTTTTAAATTTGGAAAGAGATGATAGTCAGAGGGGGCTAAATCCGGCGAATAAGGTGGGTGGTGCAGCAACTCGTAACCACATTCATGGATCACAGCCATCGTTTCAACCGAAGTGTGAACTCGTGCATTGTCTTGATGAAACAAAACTCTCTTACGCAACATCCCCGGCCGTTTTTCTTTTATTTCTTCGCGAAGTTTTCGTAATAGGTTACAATAATAGCGTGAATTTATAGTTTCACCTTCAGGTAAATAATCCAATAAAATAACTCCCTTCGAATCCCAAAAAACAGATGCCATGACTTTGTTGGCTGACAAAACGCACTTGGCCTTCTTCAGCGTGGGTGAGCCAGATCTTTTCCACTGTTTGGATTGCTGTTTTGTTTCAGGAGTATGGTGATGAACCCAGCTTTTATCTATGGTAACAAAACGAGACATAAAATCCTCAGCATCTGCCTCAAAAAGTTCCAAACAGTCACGCGAAATTGTGAATCGAACTCGTTTTTGGTCAGCTGAAAGCAATCTTGGGACCCAGCGAGCAGAAACCTTACGGAACCCCAATTCTACAATTATAATGTTTTGCACTCGGCCATAACTGATGCCTGTGATCTCAGCTATCCTACTAATGGTCAATCGTCGGTCTCCTAGGATGAGATCACAAATTTTGTCAGTGTTTTCTTTAGTGGTAGACGTTGAAGGCCTTCCGCTCCTTGGGTCATCTTCAATGGTCTCCCGACCGCGTTTAAATTCAGATACCCACTTTTTGACAGTGGAATACGATGGAGCAGATTCCCCTAATGTTGTTTCCATATCTTCATGAATCTCTTTAGGTGAAAGACCTTTTTTATTGAGGTACTTAATCACAGCACGGTGTTCAATTTTCTCCATTGTGAAAAATCCCGTCAGACTGCGTTAAAAAAAATATCACAAAAAAATAATAGCTTGCAGTATCGAACTTCAACTTCACACAATCACGAAAAAACATTCTAACAAATGACGGTAGATTTACAAAGATTTGATACCTCTTTGTAGGTCGGGCTTAGAACTTTTGGATTCACCCTCGTACATTTAGCCACATCTATAAACAGCTGAAAAAAATCACGAGTTTCAAGTTCTAAAACTCTAGTTTTGAAGAACAAGAACAAACAATCTTGATCCACAGAATCGTAGCATTCTCGTAAAAAAGTTTTTAATGGAAACATTTTTTGCCGTTTTTATAAGCGAGGATGTAAAACGAAACTTTACCAATCTGTTTTATTCAAAAAAATACTTTGGAAATTTACAATGTTTCTTCTAAATATTTGCATCATCAATCTTTTTAAAGTATTTTAATATAGCTTTATGCTGAGTATGTTTTCTACGCCTTTTTTTATATCGTTGTTTGTCTGTCTTTTACTTTTTATCCACTAAATTGAACATGATTTAGTTAAATATTATTAAGAGTGCATTACAAAACAGAAAATATCAATCAGAAACAAATCCAAAGACAAGAATTTGAAAATATTCCCCAGGCCAGGATTCGAATCTTGTTATCAAGACAAGCGCGCTACCAATTGCGCCACCGAGGTTCCTACCTAGACCGGCGAATTCTTCCATCATACTTGTCCACTGTTTTTTTTTTGCATGATTTAGTTAACCCAAGATGTCCCTGGACGAAACTTGAATAGAGATCATGTTAGTTAAATAAGTAAGATATATTACTCACATCCAACATTAACATCGCTCTGTCAAATAAAATTTTCACTTAGACTAATTTACATAATAATATAATATAATATTATAATAATTCTTTATTTTCGTTACAAAAATATTCTTAAAATTAGGTACAAGACTGATATATTTTATTCTATGTCTTAGTAATTATCTGAAGTACCCAGGGAGAGATCCTGTTCCCTAGTTTAGGTAATCCTGAATCTTAGGGTCACAGTGTCATATCCCCTCGACGAGATACAGACTTCGATAGGTGATGTTTATTTTGATTTATAAAATATGCTATAAAATATAATGTTTACATCTATATATACATTTAACATGCATGCAAAAGAAATAAAATTAAAACTATCTTAAAAGGGCTAATTTAAAATGTTGGTTGTGTGTATGAGAGTATGGATGTGTTGTAGTGGAATAGTGTTAGTGTGAGTAAGAGTGTGTTTGTGAAGAAATATGTGTAGTTTGTTGTCCTTTTATGACAAATTTGCGGCACATCCTATTAACAAATTTTCAACATACATACATACATACATACTTAAGGTGAAATTTAATCAACCGTCGGAATTCATACTGGAGACTCGATTAGTGATCAGGAACAATGTTCTGATCCTTCAGGTGACATCCGATTTTTTTTTTCTCTCACTTCAAATAAGTATTTTTTTATGATTCCGAGAAAAAGGATCATTGAACTTTGTTACTGATTACTAAGCGAGTCTCCAGTATAAATTAGGGCGGTTGATTAAATTTCACCTGGTAGAATTTAATTAATTTATAAATGACTTATGCCGACCATTAAGGTCGAAATATTTTTTCCAAAATAAAATTTAAGTGCGTTTTAGACTTTTATTTATATATAAATATTAAAGGAAGAATATTGATCACATAATTACTATATCTGTATAATAAGTAAAAGAAAAGCGATCGCCCATTGAGAGGCATCGTTACGCGCAAAACTCCATACCAACGCTATCACCACATTGTGGGGTTTCTATGGAATGTTATAATATTTTAGGTTGAGTCCATTTACAATATCTAGTTTTAAAATTAAATACACTGTAAGAGCTTTTAATGTTTTTTGTTTTAATATAAATAGGTAATGATATATATGATAATTTAAATATAAATACTGTTATCTCAAGATATATTTCGGGTCCGACCTGGACCCGACATCAGTTGAGTATCTTAATATCTAGATCTAGATCTAAATTAAAAATCGTGAAATTTGATTAATATCTTAATATTTTACCAAAAATGTAGCCGAATGTGCTTTTATTATTTAAGATAAAATCAAAAAATGTATACGGGTCAAACATCGAAAATGTTGTCTAGATTAATAATTTAATTACCAAAAATAAAGTGTGAAAAAAAAATTTGAAATCGGCACGATTGTATTGTCTTCGCAAGTTTCATGGAGCGTGCACCTTATAGCGAAATGAAACAACATGACATTTAGCCACGCCCACAACTGAGTTGGTCGCCTCATGACGGCCATCCCTAAATTGATAAAATGAGGACAAATTAAAAATTTCAAGTAATGTTTCTTTTGAGTTAAATCTGATATCATAAATATTTGAGGTACTTTCTCTTAATATACATAATTTTTTCCATCACTTAAATTAAAATTTGCTAGTAATAAGGCAACCTACTTGTATATACAGTCAACCAACAAGGTATTTCCTAATTTTAGGATCTGATGTTGTTTTAGTTTTTCTTTAAATTTATTACCAAAACCTCCTTTGACAATTCAGACTGAAATCTCATGTTAACTGTTTTAACCTTACACTTTGCAGTGCCATTATAAACCGGTCCAGCTATAAACCATGCACGACCGTAATAAAATTTACTTATCTCAACTAAAAGAAATCACCTTGAACTGAAAATAAACCTTAAAACAAGAGCATTAAGAATCAAGTGTGCGCCAACTTTTTCTCGTCCATATAAGGCAACTTGTCCACTTTCGTATGTGTAGATCACTTTCACGGTCGTTCTAGATATACGTAATAGATCAACCAGTGTTGCTTGACCTTTCATCGTTATGGATTGCAGAGAGGCTAGTTTTTCATGTTTATAATGCTGTTACGCTTTAACTATGTGTTCTGAACTTATTTTTTGGTTACGTTAAATATATAAACATCATGGTCTGACTAAGGACTTCTCAGCTCATGTGTTTCTATTGTCTCAACCCCAAAAGGAGAAAACATGTAGCTTGAATTAATTAAATTACAATTACTGAGTTATCTTTTACGATATATTGGTTTTTTATATAAATTTCATTAGATTATATTATCTATTTGTTGATCGTTTTCAAATAAATATACAATACAGATAATAACAGGTAGTAGAGCTGATGCAGGGCTCGACTGTGGAGGTACCACCATCTTACTTGGAGAACCCCTCGAAGTAATTCGGGGGAGAGTAAGAGGACAAAAAACCAGGAGGCCCACCATGCCTGGGACCGATATATCCATCCCTAATGGACCGATATATCCATCCATATATCCATCCCTAATAGCCGTGACTTATATGGAACAGACTGGTGACGGGCAGCGGCGTCACTGGTACGAGGGTTCCGGCGCCACGGTCACCAACCCGCCTGCCCAGCGTGTGTGAGTATGGGCAATTCTTCCAGGATGACCGCCGGGAGTGGCAAAGTCCTGGAAAGGCTTATTATGTCCAGCAGTGAACGAACTAGGCTGATGGATGGATGGATACAGATAATTCTAATCGCAATCACAGTGAAAATATTATGCCAAAAACAAGTATTATGCCCAGTATATTTTAGCTGTATTGCAGACACATGGGAACGCAGATAGAAGAGCAAGGAAACATTAAATGTATCAAGGTAACTGTTTCTATTCAGTACCCTGTGAATAACGTTTTAGAGAAAGTTTCCAAGTAATAAACCTAATAGCTCTTTTCTAACATATTTCCTCTAACTTAATTATCTTTTTAAAACTCCTTTATCGGCTTACTTAAAGTCCTGTTCTACCGTATTAAGTTGGAGAAGCTGCTGGCTAGATTCGTAGACAACTAGGTTGGTGAGTTGGCTAGAAGACCACCTTGCAAGTTATCACGCGATATTTAGATATCATGGACGTATTTAGTACCTTATTAGACTTGAGTAGAGGACCACCGTGCAAGTTATCAATTTAGGTACCATGGGGGTATTTTTAGGAAACTTATTAGACTTAAGGTATTCCCTAATCTGAATAAGCTAAAATTATATAGTCTGATAAAGATTAAAAGTACAGTGGATCCCCGAAAAATATTGAATTACGTAACACGCTGAAAATATTTAAAAATTTATGAATGTATCGGATGGCTCTCGAGAGGTGTTATATGATCATAATATAGTTTGGATAAAGTCAACTTTACAATTAGCTAAAGCCTCAAAATTGGGGTGCAATGAGTATGATTAAAAGACAATGATCGTGGTGTGAGGATGAGAGGCAGGTATAGATTGCTAGGTTTTATTATTCGTACTACCACCGTTATTCATTTCCAAGATATTAAATCTTCCGCGTAAACCGAAGTACCAATTCTATTGCCTAAGTTTGTACTCGGATTCTTCTCGAGCTAAGATAAGCTTAGCTTTACCTAATGGGTTAAATATCCGGCTAAACGCCTGTTAAGGGTTAAGAAAGACGTTAACGAAAGCGTAAGCTGGAAAAATGTTCACGTTGAGTGGTCTAGAACCCTAATATCAAGTTATTAATGAAACGCGGAATCATTTTCCTTTGTGTCTACTGCACGTTTCTCATCCAAGTAAACAAATTTTACCATGGGGCTTTTATTAAACCTGAAATGGTGAAAACATTCAGCTATTTCACCTACTGGACCAAATTAATGAAACAGATTATATTTTTTTCAATGCAAGTGCTCGTAGAGGCCCACTTTTTATGCATCAAAACCGAAAAGAAAGTCAATTATTTTGCCCTAGGGCTTTATTATTATTATTATGTTCAATTTATTTACAATAGTTGGCTAACCTGCAGCCTTTCCTGTGTACCATAAATGTTATACTTTTTTCCCACGTAGTATAATAGTATGATAGACGGGCGTAAGAGCAATAAATTACTCGGTTACGTTTAAAACACGAGCGTAGCGAGTCGCCCTCGTAATTTATTCCTTTTCGCCCTTGTAGCATAAACTACTATTTGCAATTTAAGTGTTGACTCAATATAAAAGTTGTCCGTATAAAGGATGCTTTTATTATCACCAGAATAATTGTCAACATACTGGTCATTTGGGGCAAAAGTAAATTGATAAAAGTAATGATTGGATGCACATTATTGGATGCAATATTCCATGGAACCAGTTAAACAATTCAGGTTGCTTTTTCTGTTTCATTATTCTTTGTATATGTTTCTCTGGTGTCGTTGGCTTCGTGCTGTGAAGATAACAAAGTCTATTAACTAATGGCTATGTCGTTAGGGTACAGCCCGTCCTCTATGTCTCTAGGTAACTGCCTGTCCCCAGGAAATAAAATATAGCAAATGGCTAAGTGAAAAGTCTAACTGTTACAACAGAGGAAGAATTTTCAAAATCTAATGCCTGTGTCCCTAGGGAACTGCCTGTCCCCAGAGGACAAACTACCTACATGTATAGCTTATAGCACTTAGGGATAATTTAGCTTTCTATTAATGAAAAAAAATCCCTTATTGGATATGACAATGTCCAGACATTACTCCCTACATGTCTTTAGGGAATTTCCCGTTCAAAGGGAATAAACTATAAACCTGATTCAAATGTGTCGAGGGTTATTAAAACTTAATTTATACTTTATTACCTGGATCGTTTTGATAAACCAGAACTCGAGGTGTTGATTTGAAATCTGTTATTTAATTGTCTATCCCTTGTTCCAGGTTTCTGCAGCAGTGAGGCCGCGTACTTTGGCAAAGACCTGGGCGTTTTATCCGAACTGCACCATGGAGTGAAGGGCCGAGTCTACGCAGTAGACTCCCGGACTCTGTACCTTAAGGACTTCCATTACGACGGAGAGGGGCCTGGTGAGTATTAACCACTTCGCTACCACGATCATAAACCGCCTCTGCGAAATACTTGAATGCTCTGTTAACAAAGCAATGTTATGATTCTCTTGTATACTTAGAACCTTTTTAACACCAGGCCTGGTGAGTCTATTACGCCTGTGACCGGCAAAAGAAGGAAGCAGCCAATGTCGGGAAACGAATTCAGGCTTCTCAATTGCTTGCTGAGCGTACCTTGATCACTAACCGCAACTGCGAAATACTTGAAAGCTCTGTTTAAGTAGCAATGTTATGATTCCCATGTACATAGAACAAGTGATTGCATGTTGTGTTAAGGTGCCTCTTCCCAGCGTCATCCAAAAATGACTCAGTTGATAAGTTATTTCTCTTATATTCAAAATTCAAAATTCAAAAAGTTTATTTTGCAAAGTAGGTATATATAATACACGTTTCACAAGTCAAATTTTAATCTTATAAAAATATATGTAATAAAATAATAAATGTACATGAACTACTTAGATTAAATGTTTATTTAATTTATGTAGCAATATATATACAATTAAAATTATAGGTAAAATATTATTATACAAGGTGAAATCCAATCAACCGCCCGAACCCATACCGGAGACCCGGCCAGGGACCAGGAACAAGGTTCAATGATCACCAACCGAGCCCCCAGCACGAATCCAGGCGGCCGACCAAATCCCATCCTATATACTACATAGTAATAGGTTACGTATATAAATACATGCCTACCTCCGCCCATTCGATTAGTCTTGCTAAGAAGAACGGGCAAGAAACTTGGCAAGATCATGTCTTTTTTTTAACATAAACTTAAACTATACATTGAATTACTTATATCTACTTTAACCAAGGGATAAGAAAATACAAGACAGCAGGAATTCAGGTTAATGAAAAAAGAAAAACATATATATCTTTGCCTACCTGTCTCATACAGTCTATTTCCTTTTACAGTCTGTAATTAATTAATGTTAACTCTTAAGAGGAATCAAAAGTTAGGAAATTATATTAATTAATTAAATTATTACCTACTATCATCAAAATCAGTATCACTATAACACCATGCTTCACCATCATCCAAATATTCATTTATTTTATAATATGCCTTTTTCAGTAGGCCCTGCTTAATATACTGTTTAAAATTATTCTCTGACAAAGTAAGGACCTCTTTTGGAAGTTTATTGTAAAATCTTATACCATGTCCTACGAAAGAGGTACTCACTTTGGCGAGTCTGATTTTTGGAAAAGCCAGTTTATACTTATTTCTGGTTTCCTTACAATGTTGCTCACCAAGCCTCGGGAGAGACGCAACATTTTTTCTAACATATCTAAGGACCTGGTAAATATATTCACAAGGAACAGTTAGTATATTGATTTCTTTGAACTTTTCTCTTAATGAATCCCGGTGCTTCATATTATAAATAGCCCGAATTGCTCTCTTCTGCAAAACAAAGACTGCGTCTGTATCCGCGGCTCTACCCCATAACAGCATGCCGTATGACATAATGCTGTGAAAGTAACTAAAATAGACTAGTCTAGCGGTATCTACATCAGTAATTTGCCTTATGCGTCTAACAGCGTATGCGGCCGAACTAAGTCTACCACATAGGTTTTCTATGTGGGGACCCCACTGAAGACGAGAGTCTACCGTAATGCCCAAAAACTTAGTTTCGTTAACTAACTCCAGCTTGGACCCCTGCAAAAGCAAATTACAATCCACTTGAATAACATTTGGTAACGTGAATTTTATACATTTTGTCTTTTTTGCGTTTAAAACTAAATTATTTACAGTAAACCAATCAAGCACCAGCGATAAAGTTGTATTCGCGTCGTCAAGGATATCTTTACGTCTATTAACTTTAAAAATAAGTGACGTGTCGTCTGCGAATAGTACTATCTTAGTTAAGTCTTTAATTAAATAGGGAAGGTCATTTATGTAAATTAAAAACAGCAAAGGCCCCAATATGGAACCCTGCGGGACACCCATTTTAACTAATGCTCCACATGATTTTACCCCATTAATGTCTACCTTTTGAATACGATCACTAAGATACGACTTCATTAACGCCAAAGATTTGCCCCTCACTCCGTAGTGATCTAATTTACATAAGAGTGTTTCATGATTAACGCAGTTGAAGGCTTTCGAGAGGTCACAAAATACACCAAATGCATCCTGCTTTTCTTCCCAAGCATCAAAAATGTGCTTAACTAAAGCAACTCCTGCATCTGTGGTTGACCTCCCTCTAGTGAATCCGTATTGTTCACAGTGAAGCAACTTATTTAAATTAAAATGAAATAACAATTGATTAAAAACTATTTTTTCAAAAACCTTACTCAAAACCGGTAAAACTGACACAGGTCTATAGTTTGATGGGTCACCGTTGTCGCCTGATTTAAAAAGGGGGATCAATTTACTAAACTTCATTAAGTCAGGAAAGATACCATCATCTACACATTTATTAAAAATTAATGCCAAATATAAACAGTATGTTTAAAAAATTATGAAAAAAATGTATATTGTTAGTTAAACTATCGCCGATATTTGTACCGAAAAGTTGTGAACTGAACTAAACCATCAAAAATTGTTTGTCAAATTTTGTTTCTACAACCCACCGTGATCCTGATTCGTTAAACTCAAAGCAATTCCAAAGTCCCAATTATTAGAAAAAAAAAAAAACTGAAATATAAGTAAAAAATTGAAATGGTTGTCCTAGTTTTTATAAACCACAACTGCATGATATCTTCTGCATTTTAATCCGTATTTGACGAAAAATAAGCGAAGTTTTTTCATTTATGCGTAATATTTACTGTACCTTAAAAATTTTAAATATGCGACAACAGATTAAGGATCAAGGATGCAGAATTACAATTTCCCAAAACATCGACATTTTAAAATGTCAAATTTCACATATTGACAGAGGTAGTCGCCTTAAGTGAATCCACATAGATAAGATAATGTTCGTTTATTGTGTATGGCATAATATTTGACGTCTGCAGCAAGTTTTGCATGGTTTATGTTGAAAGAAGGTCGAGAAAGAGATGGCTTGCAGTCATGTGAAACATCAGGCGTAGCGTAGCCCATATTTCAAGCTACATTTACAAGCTACACAACATTTCAAGCTACACACAATCTAAATTGCCATTCTACGGGAACAAACTTGACCACGAAATAAATTTGTGTTCTATACTGTAAAGTCGAAAACTAGAGATAGTAGTCGTCTAGAACAACTTTTACCAAGAAATCGCGTAAAAACAAACAGCTGTTTAACATTTTGGTCAAGTACGCATGTTTGTTTTCTATGGAAAAAGAAATAGTAAAAAGAACGTAAAGTATGTACTATCAATACCTTTCGGTTTTTCAGCGACTGAAAATCCAGCCTGTATAATTTTTCTTTGTCTGTTAAAATGTTCAGGAAAACAAACGATACTAAAAAGTCGTGTATAAAAATATTGACTATTTTTGCAAAATTTTAAATGAAATGGTTATTAGTATTTTACTGAGGCCAAAACTACAAGTCTTACAAAATTTTTAACTCGAGAACCACTCAACGAATTTCCATGCGATTTTCTTTATTATCATCGTAGTGACGCTGGTCAACATAAAGACTGTAAGAGGTGTTGATAAAATAACCACCAAGCCAAAAAGCCGATTATAGTTTTTATCTTACAGGCAAATACAAGATACATTGATAGATATATATCATACATTGATACCGCGAGTGAAGCTGCGGGCAAAAGTTAATAATACATATAGGCATACGTCTATAGTGACTATTACACAAAATTTAACAGTTTCCACGCTCGCTATCCACTGCACTAAACGCAAATTACCCATTAAAATTCACGAACGCGCTCAGATGTGAAAGCTCAATCTTCCACGAAATAAGGATGTACCATGCGAGTGAGTTCGGAAACCACTTTCAAGTGTAAGTAGTTCTGGTTTGATCACATTTTGATTGGTCATTACTTCGTTGAACTCGATTGAACCGTCGGTCGATCAGCCTAAAGGCTTACGCTGGAAGCTAGCAATCTCATTTTAAGAGACAGTATTTTTACCGAAAATGCTTTTAATGAGTCTCTATGAAATGCTAGACTAACTAACCGTTGTTGGAAATTCAGGTTGGTCATTATTTTTTGTTTCATCAAAGAGTTCTGTTGAAAAATGTAAACGTGTCATACCGAAGTGAAGTTTTGTGTTTACTATCCTTATCGCATATCTAAGAGTATGTATATATTTTACGGTGAGAGTAATTCATTGAAAATTATTAATAATTTTCGGTGGGCATTAATACACACCAGCTCAAACGGTGAAAGTAAATAATACAACTAATTTATTAAGTTATTAATAATTTTCATGTACCTGTGGTAATGATTTTTGAATCAAACTATCGTTACAGGCCGACGAGGGATGCGGGGTGGGATAGTCATATTTTTTTCAATAATTATCTCGTTGATTAGACGATTTGGTGATGTGATTTACATTGGTGGTGTGATATGTGTTATAAGTTTAGTCTGTGATTGTCAAAGCTTTTAAGTTCTTGATTGATGATTTTATTATGTTTGTTTTTTTACGTCTGTGAAAGTTTATACTTATGTGTGTGATTTCAACTATATTTCGTAGTTTGTTGATTTTTTGTTTTAGATAAAAACAAAGATTTTTTTTTATTTCGAGCAATCAGTCGAGCTTATTCATTTGTTTTATTTATTTATTTGTTATGAAGTATTTCAAAGTTTATACATGAATAAT
This sequence comes from Ypsolopha sequella, assembly GCA_934047225.1. Lineage (NCBI taxonomy): Eukaryota > Metazoa > Arthropoda > Insecta > Lepidoptera > Ypsolophidae > Ypsolopha > Ypsolopha sequella. Next base: position 34,269,041 of record OW203983.1, on the reverse strand, counting down.
TACGTGATTTTATTGATTACATTTTTCATACTTAATTATTTTTTATGTTCAGTTAATTGATATCTTCTTTTAGTGGTTGATTTAGAAGTTGAAAACAATTTTGTTGATTTAATTTTACAGACCAGTGTGTTTTTGTTTTTTATAAGATTGGTTGAATTAAAAATTGCAATACCTTTCAATTTATTCAGTAAGTTTAATTGATTTGTTTGTTTTCTAATTTTTGTTGTACAGTCTTTTACTTTGTAGGTTCAACTTGAATGGTAGTCATTTTCAGTTATAAAAAGGTAAAGTTTCCAAACTGGGAACCGTCTCATTATCCTGTTTGCCTCCAAAAAACAGTGTTTATAACTACATAGGTGGAACATGACTATTAAATATCGCGAATAGCCCTTTATAATTAGTTATGATTTTCAGTTTATTTCAAGGTCCATTATTTTCACCGATTAACTATTTGTTAAAAATTTGTTTAATTTTCAAAGAATGTCTCTTTATATAATAATAATGTTATTATAAACCAACAAAAGAACGATAAATTAAGCATAATCATGTGCGTTTTATTACTTTCATCAAAGCCGTAAGAAAATTATTAATAATCGGTGGTGAAAATGATTAATCTACCTGAATTTATCATATTCACCAAATGATCTGCTAATTATTAATACTCACCGATAATTATTATTAATAATAAACTGTATACTTGCGATTGTCGGCACTTGGTGAAACTTGAAACACATCTTGAATTAAAAGCACTTGAACAGTAGTTTCACTTTATTTATGATTTCTTCCAACCGGCTTCGGATTTTACACCATTTTCAAGGGAAGATGTTAATTTAAATATATTTTATTGACTCCAGGCACAGGCTCTGAGGCTTTAAATTAACATCTTCCCTTAAAAATTGTGTAAAATCCGAAACCGGTTGGGAGAAAACATAAATAAAGTGAAACTACTGTGCAAGTGCTTTTAATTCAAGATTTTGAATAACTTAATTTATCACTTTCACCGTAACATATATACCCGATTTATCTGAGATGTAGATACGGTTAAAAATTAAAAGTAATCTCCCAAAAATAATTCAATAGTAGTGTCAATGTAAAGTTTTATACCTATCCGCGAGGACAATCGGCGGAGTAGTCCTGACTGCTGAACCAGTAACAAACAGGTCTCAAACAATTTGGAAAAAAGATAATTAAATAAAAAACAGTTTGTTAAAACCTATGTACAGTGGAGACCACATTAAGCTAAATCAATATAGAGGCTCATGTAGGAGTGTACAACTTGATGTGATCTCCATTTACATGCTTACGAAATAGACTACGTACTCACTTGTCCAATTATCCAAGTATAAACGAGTGCTCGACGAATCGTCTTTGCTCTGGTTCGTTTTGTCATCAGACCACATCCAAAACTAAATCAACCTCTGAACCAAAAATCACTTTTATCTCCGGTAAATAAAGTTCGGATTTCTCTAGCAAAAAAAAAGAAAGAGCATTCGTATTGTTGAAAAATTTAAAACATAAAATGTATTTCAGAACTTGTGCAAACCTTTTGGGGCATTTTCTTGAAACGCTCGGCTTGGCTACAATAGCTTTTTGTGGCTATTTTGCTTTTCTGTTTTTGTAAATAGCTATTTTAATGTAATGACGTTCGCCATTTTTACTAAAAACATATTTCTATGTAGCCAGAGATTATAATGATTTAATTAGCTCATCATGAAAATGTACGTTCGATAAGGTATTTCTGAATTCTTTATTATACACACAGATAAATAAATTACAATACTGATCTACAATTACGAGCTTATCTCAAAACTGAGTATTTTTCCAAGCCTGAAAGTGAATATTGGTTTAATAAAATATTAAATAAAATAAATAAAAGTAAACCTAAAATACCAAACTAAGATCATGTCGACCTCCAGAGATACGATAAGTAATAAAATTATATACTACTATGTTATATATGGAAAAACAATAGGTACTTTAAAAATAAATACAAAAATATGCTAAATCTATCGGAGAAAAGAGTAATAGGTACCACGCGACAGGCAGGAGTGCGGGCGATTTCATATTGACTTGTATGTACTCGCCCGCACTATCGCCAAGTCGCGTACTTTATATCGATGTTGTACACAATGAAAAATTCTGCTACTGTATCGATGCGATAGTTTGAAACATGACTTGCACTGCACGAAAGGCTGTTTTTATATTTAGGATGTGAGGTGACTTACGTTATAGGTAATAAATATTTGTTTTAGTCACAAGTTCAGAAACTATTCTAGGTTCCACTTCAACATAAATAAGCCACATACCCTCACTCGCAGATTATATGTGCTTTCACGTACTTTGAGAACTGTCTCCGACACGAGTTCAGAATATTAGTGCAATTTCCTGCATAAAGGCCCTTTGTACTTTGTACTGGTATTCCTGGACCCCGCTCACCTCGCACCCCTTCAGAGCGTCCAGTCCATAAGACTCTACTCCGCAGATTATATTATACAATAAATTAGATGATGTTGTCGTCATGAATAACGAGCTGTACATATCTACCACCTACAACTAGACATTTTAGATACTCAAGCAAGTTCCCTAATAAAATGTAGGGAGGTAGGGAGGGATGTATCGCGACTATTGCAAGTCAGTTTGACAACCCGTGCTACCTCTGTTAGTTGATTTAGCTAAGCGGAAACTAGATTTAACATGGTCTTAATTTTATCAACGAAACAAGAAGCAACATTAAATCGTCTTATATAATACTATTGTATGGAATTGAAGAATATGGCTCTTAATTAAGATTTTGTTGCACATTTTAAAAATGGAGTATTTTCAAAACACAAAGGGGTATCATTGAAAATTTATTTAAAATATGCTTATGGATTCGTCTTATAAAGTAGTCAAGATTGCCTTTTTGTTTTTATAAGGTAGCTGTGTGGTTTGTGCCCTCTTAAATTCACCTCAACCCCCTCAGGTGGTATGCTTTGTCCTCTATAAAGGATAAGGATATGCTTATTGTATGTAAAGCGGTCGCTTTTATATGCAAAAGACGGAGAGCAATGCACAGGTTTTATTATTTTATCGCTTTCTTTGCTTTGTTCGCGTTATACAATAACCAGATTAGTTATTTATACTAGTAAAATATAAGTATTTACTTATATGAAAACATAAATGCCGTTTATAGTGTGTAAGCGCAGGCATATAAATTGAATTTTTATACTAGTTTTAAAATAAATACGAGTTCAAGTGCATTGAACTGTAAAACGAAAGTGCCTGAAATTGTTCGTTACTTTTTGTCTCAGTGGCGCGTTTAATCTAGATTAATCCGTTTCGAAGCTGATTTTCAAGCGTTCATTTGGATTAATACAGCTGATGGCTCTAAGAAACACAGTACAATAATGTACGTTTGTTCAGCTACAATAATGGCCGGCATATCTTCAGATTGATCTAGTCTGTTCATCGCATGTAGGTCCGTGGCACGAGATAACGGGCCGTGTGCATCGGGCTGAACGATTATACTCTGTCTAACTGTATTATAATTGTGGGTTTAATTTGTGTTGTTCTTCAGATGATGCACTTTTTTTAGGGTTCCATCAAGGAAAGAATTAAATTTTTAAATACGTATCTTAATGCCTTGCAGTTTGGCGGGATATAATATGTATCTAATGAGCTGTTAAGAAAGTGAATAAACGATTATTATTATTATTATTATTATTATTATGCACATACGCATGACCGAAAAGTGATAATTATTCCACAAAGGAGCTGAAGCTGAATATAAGGAACGGGTAAATTGTGACAATATTTAGTGTTAGTTTTGGATTGATATAAAATTATAGTAAAATATTATCATAACCAATAATAATAAAATTGTTGACTTCATAAGGCGTAGTGTAACAAAAGACGGTTTCCAAAGCTCAGTGAACATATGACTCGGATGCACTTGACAGACAAACCCAATTTATCGAAGTACAGAAAAGCACCATTTTGTAATCAAATTTAAAAGTCGAAACAATTCTGTTTAATTAAAAACATAACTATTCACAGTATTACTGGAAGCAACATTTCCTATAACAATGTTAATTAAAATCACAATTTTCCACCTCGAAAAGCTGAAAACCAGAATAGTTTAAAAATTCATTCCCTGAGGTGCGCAATGAGGGCTACTATCGACGTCAGGTGGCGCCACTGAGGCGACAGGTATAGAGAAACGTCAAATGCCCGCGAAACGGCGAAAGCTATGGCTTTTTGTTAGTTATTTGTGTATTAGTCGACATAAATTCATAGTTTCAGGTTTATTATTCAAGGTACGGTGCAATAAAAGTAAATGAATTAAGATTAGAGCTAAAGAAAAGAGGGACTAAAACAAAACTTAAGTTCTCCTTTCGTTTTGGAACATAACGGAACTGCACATCATTGCGGCCTAGTTTATTCGCATTTAAGAAAGAAAAAAAAATAATATTATATGGATAAGCAAAACAAAAAATCGAACTTCTATGTAAATCTAACCTTGCAAACCTTTGACATATACCTTACGTGCCAGTGGCGCCAACTGGTGGCCTTTATAAAAGTAGACCCCATTATCAGCGCTATCGGTTAATAACGATGGAAGTGGCGGGAACATGCCGTCAAGTGTACGGCGTGCACAGTGTGCGGATTCCGTCAAACTAAATTAAGTCCGTTTCTAGGGCAACTGGAAAAACAGTGCGCGTCAATAGAAAACGCTACGTCAATCTCGCCAATGCAAATTACTGCGTTTCGTGGTACTGGGTCCAGTCGAAATGCGCTAAGTTCATTAGCGGATTTTCCATCAGCCCTAGAGATAGACTTTAGATATAACGGAAAAGCTGCTCGACTATATTCACGCTTTATTATAAACAGTGCGTGAATTTTAAAATCACACATGATCGGGTATTAAAATGGTTTAGTTTTATTCAATTCAGCCGACTTTGAGTTATGTTGGAATGACGAACTAAAATACATCCTCGGGGCTTCGCTGTAAGGCGAATCAAACTTTACTGATGGAACCGTAACATAATTTAAGAAACAATCTTCTCTTAGATGAGATATAATCAGTGATAGAATGAGACTTCTGATCATCTTTGCTGAAGGCTAGAAGAGAATAGGTCACTAACGAAGACTAAATTTATTTATAGTACGGAGAAGAGAACGAAGACCAGGAAGAAGATTTACGTACCGACTGATGAGAGACGATGTAATCGAATCGAGTCGGGAAATAAAAAAGTTTTCATTAGACAGAAGTCAAAGGCGAATTCTACTCTGACAAAAGCATCGTTCTATAAGGGGGACTTCCTACACTCTGATGACTTTTTACCGACTCGCTAAGAAATTCATTATGAAATAAAAAATAACATTCAGTTTCTGAAGTTGCACAATTACTAGCGCTATCAGTTAATAATGCTGGAAGTGGCGGAGCGCCTTGGCGAAAATTAGACAAAGACTCGTCAGGATCAGGAAACTGAACATGCAGAAACAATACAAAATGTTTCATGAGACTTTGCGCTTCATTCTTGTCACGCCAATTTTTAGGCCTCCTTCTCACATTTACCTCCAGCAGTCTTGACGATATTATGCCATCGGGCCCAATGAACGTACACTTTGCCCTAGTCACCACAAAGTTACTAGGTCAGTCTACTCAGAGCTCCGAGAAGGCAAGCGCAAACAGGGAGGCCAGTTTCTTCGTTTCAAGGACGTGTTCAAGAGACATATGAAGAGTTGCGATATACCCCATGAGACCTGGGAGGAACACGCAGCTCAAAGACCAGAGTGGAGACATCTTGTGCAAACAAATGGTTTTAGCTTTGAAGCACAAAGACGAGCAGATCTCGACTCCAAGAGTGACCAACTCAAGGCCCGACCACCTGTGGCTATTGACTACAACTACGAGAATGGAATACTCAAATGTAGTATATATGCGGACGAACATTTAAAGCCAAGATTGGTTACGTCAGCCACATTCGGGCACACCAGCGAAGCCCATCACACCCTCACCAATAGCAGTCGCCGTAGCCGTGTCGGCTTGGAGACCATCATCACTAGGTCAGTCTACTGCCCATCTTCCCTTCAGGTCAGAAGGCTTGCCTGAACTTTTCTTGTGACCCGATCCGCAAAATAGGTCCAATAAGTCCAAACCTTATCTTCTCCTATGAAATAAAACTGGAATTTAATTATCCGGAATATCCAGCTGATTCTAGCCGATAGCGGAAATGTTCATTTTCCGTTTTTAAGGTTCCCCAACGATACTGAAATCCATTTTTCGATCCTCCGTCTAGCATTTTTTAAATATTTGTATCATAGTAAAAATAATAGGTTTTACATGGGAATCCTAAACAAAATACATTTGATGATGTCGCATGATGAAAAAAACAAAGCCTCTTTTAAACTAACGACGCAACCCGTAAATTATTTAACGACGAACACTTAACGATTTTTTATTAAGTTCAATTCATTGTAAAATGCATTGTGAGGAACTGTTCAAAAGAAAGAATAAAAACTAATGAAAAAGCTTTGAAATGAAAATGATAAAAATGTAGAATCATTTTACGTTTATTCCAATTGAGTAAATTTTAGTTATTGCGTTAATTAAATACTGATATTTTATCGAAATAATATTTTATCTATAAGTATGAAGTTGAAACTTTTTGATTTCCTCTGACCTGTCCCTGTTACTTCCGTCACTTCTGGGACGAGGTTTTTTAACGACGGATAATTTAATTTATTATTACAGATTATTACTTTTTTGATCGTTAATTATTCCTTATTAGTTGTTATTTATGATAAATTAATCCTCATTTGATCGGAATAATAAAAAATAATTAAATGAACTCGGAAGTAAATGCGCTGATATCACTGGCTTTTTATGATATCTGACTTCTGTGTGACTTATTATGGCCGCCATTGAGTAAAGAGGTCGCACAAGAAGTATCCACTTAAATAATTTACGGTTAAATCTCTAACACAACCCGCTTCTTTTTATACTTACGATAAAATAAAAAAAAAAACGTAGTCTGTTCCTCCTTCACATCATCAATATATGTACATATAATAAAAGAGTAGAATCCGGTGTGTCTGTACATTGAAGAAAAGTAATAAAAATAAATAAGAGTAATAAAACACAAATCAATGATTTTTAGAATTCTTTTCTGTATGTCTGTTTGTTCGCGAACATCTCCGAAACTACTGAACGGATTTTGATGCAGTTTTCACAGATTGTTTTTATCACGGCCAACTGTATGTGGCTTGCTCGCGTGTCAATGCAAACAATTTTTTCATGCTAGCCCAAGATGTAATAATGCTAAATGTTATGTATAAAGAAATTCTTTAATGTGGCTTAAATATATTGAAATTGAAAACGCAGTAACCTATTTTCATAGCAAATCTTGAAATAGCGTTGGGAAGGTTATCATTTGTGAACATGAGAAAACTACTACGACTGTCCCAATTGTCAGATTACAATATTCAAAATTCTAAATGATGCAAGACAACACTAAATTCCACGCGGACGAAATAGCGGCCAACAGCTATGATAAATGGTTTTTTTAATAACACTATAATAACTGAAAATTGCAAAATATTTAAAATATTATTAAAAACTGTAAAACAGCCGTGTCTATTTGTCTGCACAATGACGATATTCCAAAAAAAAAATTACGATGCAGGATACTGAAAGAAAAATTTTTTTTTTGGTATTTTTTCGGTATTTCATGCGTCACGCAAAAACTACTGAACGAGTTTTGGTATGGTTACCACTGTTCAATCTTCAGCAGTGAGGCATTAATTACAAATAAAGAAAAAAGGAAGATCACAGTTCAATAACTTATTATCTAATCAAAAACTGGATACTTTCTACTGCGGGAAACCCACTGTGGCCGCATTATCTTCTTCCACGCGGACAAAGTCACGAGCATCAGCTAGTAGATCAAATATACAAGAAACATTTACTAAGCTAAATACAAAAAAAAACTCGTAAAGTATTTTTAATGAACATCAAACACAACGAAGTTTACTTCAAAAATGTGTTTTTTTTCGAAAATAAAAAAAATAAATAAAGCATGTGGAACCCTAAAAATTAGAGTTCCGACATATAAATCTTTTTATAAAATAAAAGAAAAGAGAAGAAATCGATATTATATATATAAAAAAATACTACAGTTTTACTTTCACTGCAAACTAGTTGTATGACTTGTGTGCGCTTGTTCTTGTATATTACGTTATATTATACGCCCAAAGGTGTAAACAATCCATTATGATACATTACACCTTAAAGTACTATCGGAAAAAAATGCTATGAATAACTTTTCGCCTATAATACGGGTTGCAATAAGAATGAAGGGTGTGTCAGCGTGATTTTCCCCGATAGTACCTATGGTATACCAACTTTCGCTGTTCAGTTCTCACGCGCGTGATTGATGATGCTGCCTGCTATCAGGGACACCGTTTTGGATTTTTAGGGCGATCTTACACTTATCGTTGGAAGCTAATAAAGCTAAGACTTGATTTCTCATCGCAGGGAAAAACTAGAAGACACTTATGCGAAAAAAGCCGTTACTATGCGATTCTGTCTACCCGTTAAAAGTCATGAAAATACTGTTTCTTCAAAAAAAAAACGCAAGAATGGCTCCGGTCAATGGACTATAAAGAGATTGAGAACCTTCTAGAAGCAGTAAAATAATACTTTACATTCTACGCATTTTTACCTTTTCTTGATAATCTTACCTATTATTATTGAAATAAATGTATTAGTTTTGAAATTGATCTCGATCATAAATTACACACACACACACACCCTTACACTATTACACACCCACATACACCCTTACACACACATACACCCTCTTTCAATACCTATCCTATGCCAAATAAATTGTATCAGGGTGAGCTTCAAAATCTTAATTTTAAATTTTCAAACTGTAATTTTATTTTATTTTAATTATTACTTTATTTTTATTTTGTAATCCTAATTTTGTATCTTAATAATTTTTTTTTTATCTTAATTCTGTGATTAATTTATAATTTGATTGACATTTTTAACTTAATTTTTATTTAATTTTAATTCAGTAACATAATTCATATTAGATGTAAATTCATATTTTAATCAATTTATTATAATTTTAAATTTAATGTAATTAATGGTAACTGAGTAATTTATTATAGCTAAGATCTGTGTTTTTGATTTTGTATAACGCAGCATGGAACACCAAATTTATGAGACGAGTAAAGGAAGCTAGTCCCCACCACCCAGGGAATCCTACTGTGGGGACTAGAGAACGCCAATCTTTGTTTTTAAACTGTAAATAAATAAATTTGAATTTGAATTGAATTTGAATTTGACTGTGTTATTTACAAACATGCTACTTATACCACGGACAAAACAGCAACGTCCAAAAATATTCATCTACTCACAATATGAGCATCCAGCTGTAACACCACTATCTAGCTCACTGTAAAGTGGGTATCTATAGATATCATTGCAGTATGGGAAAGCACATAGTTTAATTCGCGAGTTAATTTTAGACCTTGATAGCTCAGTTGGTAGAGCAATCGCCTGTTTAGCCAGAGGTCGCAGGTTTGAATGCCGGTTCAGAGCTCCTCACATCTAGATTTACTTTTCTTTCTGCGTTTCTATACTGCAATTATATAATTAAGCGCTTGCACTATTTATTTGATACATACGTACCACAGTATAAAAATATGGATTTTAAACTGTGGTACTTACGTTGATGTACGTACTTAAAGGCAGGTATATTTATATCTACACGCCGTGGCACGTATAGATGGACACGCAGCACCGAAGTTTTAGTATAAGGTTATCTATTTTTTGACACAATCCTACAAAGTCATCAGCAATGCACGTCACGCAGTCATTTAGTAGAGACCTACACTACATTTCATATCTAAGTTTTCCGAGGACGCGGGTACACCATGGCGAACTGTCAAAATGTGACGTTTTATATGAAGGCGTTAATTCGTCATCTGTCCACCCCGCTTACGCGATTAATTTTTGGCAATTATCTTCAGTGGCAAATGGCAATACATGAAAGAGGTTTAAATACCACATGGCCTCGTTTTCCACAAGTGTCCACAACTCAATTTGCATGGCTGTTTTTGAGTGTGTATAGTGCAGACTAACAATTTAATCCCTTTGCAACTGTGGCCGAGCAAGATAATGGATTCAAATGCAATGGCAGCCATTTGTAGGAACATCTGCTACCGCTGCGAACTGTTGTAGGGAGCGAAAATGTAGGATTAAATGTGCATTGAGACTCTCGGGCTGGTGTTTACTTATCTAGCTTTAGATTGTCGGTTTGATATTGTATATATAGCTACGTTCATACTTACAGGTGTACTGAAGGTTATTGTAAAACTTTTTCAAGTGTTCTTATTGTGTTCTAATGACCGGTTCTCATAATCTCGGTTCGTTAATCTTTTCGTATAAATAGTATAACGTATGGAAAAGTAATTTTAAATGGGGTTGTAATTAACTGGCCATCAAAAAATACAAAAATCACCATCAAAATTACTAAGTTGGCATCAAAAAGAATATGTTGAAACCTAACCTATGGTTTAAATGTTGCTACAAAAATATTTCGTGTATTATATTCTCGAATCTCCATTTAAATTGGTCCTGTGACTTGTGCTGTACACAAAATAACGACGAGCACATTATCAGTTCGGTATTTTTTCAACAAAATAAATACATGTTCTATCGTTCTGAAATCTATGATAAGCTGGCTTATCAAAACATAGCATCACCAACGAACAACGAAATTATAGCTTATTGCTTACAATGAATTGTATACCTTACCTTATTCGTAACATATACCATTCCTCACCAAATCGTTTAGATGTATGAGTTTACCAAAATTCACCCCTATTACTTATCATTAAGATGTTTAGCATGTATCTAAAAGTCTTGGTAGTACCTTCACACATCAGAGCAGTTACGTTCATGTTGTAATTATCTGGAGGATCATAAACACTTTCCTATTTTATTGTTCTGTTGATGAGTTCTTTACGAATTGATAGATCGTTTTGAAAATTTTAGAGGTGAAATGAATATATAGAATGATCCATTATGTGGTGTTACAGCTAATAAAGAGATGATTGATGAACGTCTTCGAGATTTCTCTTTATGACAACTTTACTGATGATTTCGATTACTTTTGGAAAACCTTTGCTTTTTGAGTAACTATCAGGACAACAATAGGTCCCCTCGCACAGAAATATTGTGTGTTGTGTCCTCATGATACATAGGGTCAAATTTTATAAATAAATTACATAATTATGCATTGTTTGTTTGTGGTATATCACCTAAATAAAATAAAATAAAATTTAATCGGGTGTACGTGATTAAAAGTTTTTATCTGCTTTTTATCTGCTGAGATGCTTTCATCTGTAGAGGTAGATTTATTAGGATGCTGGAAAAATATGGCTTTTGCCGTAAAACTTTGAGAATACGAATTCTTAGTTTACGACACCATCGACGAAACCTGTAAGAAAATATTTTTCTTAAACATACGCGGAAATATTATCATTAATTTTGAATAAAGAACACGCGAAGTATCATATTTACGTAGACTGAAAAACCAAGATCATTTCCCGGCGCATTCTTTGAATTTGGAACGAAGAGCGCAACGACAATGTTGTATGAAACGGTGTGCTGTTTGAATTTAGAACTCTTTCATCTATCGTACACATTGCGTTCTCGTGGCTGTATAGCCACAGATGCGTTTACCTTTCGGCACAAACTGTAAAAAAAAAAAAATTGGCTGTAAAGCGGAGTGCGTTCTTATTTGGTTAATAATAAATTAAAATGAGTTCCGATGATTCTGAAAATAAAAATGAAATGAACATTGACTGCACTCCACCAGATTTAAGATCGGAAGCTAAATTAGCGATGGAAAACCTGCTTCCAGCGAAATCAAAAGAAAAATATATGAAAGTATATGAAAATTTCATGTTCTGGAAAAAAATTCCTGTTTTGTTCATGTTTTGGCGTATTTCAATGAAACTGCTAAAACTAAAAAGCCATCTACATTATGGGCGATTTATTCTATGCTGAAATGTTCATATTAAAAACAGCATTGACTTGAAGAACTACGGAAATTTATTATGCAAAAGGCCCTTTTTATTTCCTTGCATTTTTTTAAGAAAACACTATATATGCCTCGGCCGAAATGGCAATTGCCTGTCTCGTATCATTGAAGTCCTCACCTGCGGCTCGGCCTTCAAACTCATACTCGACCTGCAATTGCCTATTTCGCTGCCTTTGCAATAATGTACTATTGACTTATGTCTCTCTCCTCACCAGCCGCCTACTTCTACGTGGGATCATCGAAAGCACCGCACGCGACCGGTGCGGTCCGACTGCGAGACGAGCGCGGTGCGACCAACCCTCTTCGCCGCTATCGAGGGGAATCTGTGACGTTGTCGCTGCCCGAGGGAACCTCCTTGAAGGATGTCAAGTGGTTCAGTGTGTGGTGCGATGAATTCTCGGTAAGATTATCATGTTTACTGATTAAACTTGCCCTTGTTTGGATATATTTATCTACACGACCATTCCACAGTCCTTAGCATCGTTTAAGAGGACCTCTTGTCATCAGTGTAGAGCACAAATATACAGCAATACTTATCCTAGATCTATGGTGAAGAGCGATAAGTTGTCTCAGCCAAATTCAATCATTGTGGTAAGCTTCTTCTTTAACTTATAAAGTAATCCGTTCGAAAACGTAATAGAAATAACACTTTCAGTATTCGATGCAACTAATGATGTCAGCAAAAAGAAACGTATTTTTTCTGGTTAATCTTCCACAGTGATAATCTTACTTCCGTAAATCAAAATGTACATTTATTTTGCACTAGGTAAACTTTGGTGACGTCAAAATCCCTCGCGAGCTAGATTACCCGAAGCCAGCCAAAATCGGGGCCCTTTCCGGAGTCCACGGTGTGTCGTCAGATCCCATAGTGGTGGTCGATGCGCAGACCCTATTGGTGCCGAACTTCTCTTATGATGGCGAAGCTCCTGGTAAGTGAACAAATCATATTGTTTGGTATGATATGAGCAGAAGTCTATTCGTTGTGCCTGGGAGAAGAAATAAAATATATCCTTACAGCGAGGTGTAACCACGCATATATCGACAATTCGAACCAAAACCATTTTTAGCGTACACTGATAAAAGTCAAATATTATACGTACAACCTTTTTTGCAGTAGTAACCTAATAGTAGTAAAAAGTAAATAATTGTTTGTAAGTTAATTTTCAAAATATTGACTCTGTATCCCAATTTCATGACTAACTCATGATACCAAGTGTACAAAACGAGTTCATTATTACAAGTATAGCATTTTGGATCAGGGGTGCAATTGTGTAAGAACATCGTTTACATTTGACAGCTATTTGCCTAAGCAAATTAGTCAGTGTGTCAATTAAAATCGTACGTTTTACGTCGTATGTTTCTTAGCCAATTCCACAACTGATCCAAACGGATTGACTGACCAACACATGAAAGAAGCAAAATAAAATCTTGCAAAAAACAGCTTTCGAAGCACTACCCTTGACAAGTTCTACATCACCAAAGGTTAGCTGGAAGAAAATGCTAATTAGCATTAAGCTCGCCTATGTACATGTTTTTATTTGTGCAATATAAATTTTTAATAATAATAATAATAATAGCTTTTCTATACTATTGTAAACAAGGAGTTGGTTTGCTATTTAAACTCTCATTTTTCTTTATCATGAACCTGAAGTATGAACACAAAAGTTAGACAATTCCGTCAATACAAAAAAAAAACATACTTGACTTTTATAATGTGGTCGTACGTGATGTGACCCTAAGGTTCACTTAACCCGGCGAGGATGTGGTGCAGAATCGCACACTGAGGATGAGGAGGGTCATTATGACCCTATATTTCATTTTCCATTTCAATTGACCCCTCCTCCTCGACGGATTAATATTATATTGTTATTTCTTGATAAACTCTGACCTTTCAGCCTTTTGATTGTTTTCGTTTTGTTAAAATAAATTTCCAGAATAGAATTAAATAATCATTCAAATACATTTATATAAATTTTATACCTCATAATGTAGATAATGCGACATTTCAATAACAGGGTCAAAATATTTATTAACGTAAAGAATAAGCGCGACACCTTCATAAATATGTAAATAAAACAAATAAGCATCTTGAATACGCATAAAAACGGAATTGCAATGAAACTGTGCACAAAGTTTATGCGTAATCGTTAAAACTTAAAGTTACTTAACATTTACCTAAATAGTTTTTGCTAAGGATTATTGGAAATTGTTCGAATTGTTCGCTTTTAGGTATCCGTTGCTTGGATACTTAACCCGTCTCATTTCACAAAATCGCGATCCATATCTATTGTTTGGCTGAACCAGTTTTAGTTTAGCAAAATCAATTCTAATTCATGTTTCACCAGCCTTTCGCCCGCGGCTCCAACGCGTTTATTCAATCTTTGCCCCATTCTAGGATTGGCGGTTATTTTATCAACACCTTATAGCCTATATGTTGATCAGGGTCAATACGATAATAATAAAGAAAAGCGCATCTGAATCCGTTGAGTGGTCCTCGAGTTAAAACGGGCCACGAGACAGACAGACAGATATATTTCTATACCTATAGAAAGACAAACAGACAAAAATTCAAAAAATTGTACTTTTGGCCTCAGTACAATATCGCAAAAATATTCGATGTACAGACACGACTTTTTTACTATTTTATTATTAGTGTTTTGATGGTGCTTATCAAGTTGTCACCATGTAGCCAAAGACAGTGTTTTTTTTGTTGTTTGAGGTAATTTCAAAACCCATAGGAATATTATTTAATGTGATCAGTAGAGCATGTAGTCAGAGCTAACTTAACGCGTCATTGAAAAAAAAAACAGTATTACACTGAAATAAATATATTGCCGATTAAAATCAAAAAACGTCTGTTGCTTGTTTACTGTACATTTATTTTACTAAGATATTAAGAAAAATTTTAACACTGGTTACATGTTTTTTTCGTAAAGTTTTTTGTCCGCGTGATTAAGTTTGTAATTATACTGCAACAAGTGTATTGTTTATTCTCTCAAAATAGTACGAAGCAAATGCACCATTAATACAAGTTTGATTATAGTAGTTTTTATCAATAAAAACTTGAATAAATAATTTAAAAGATAAAAAATTTGGTCTATGTCGCTGCCCCGGCGAAGGGTTCCTAAGATGCTGATGAGATAACAGTGTAATTAATAATATATATTTAGTGAAAGCTTTCCCAAGTAATTCACCATGTGTAATAGCACCGAGAAAATATTCTTAGTCAGTTAACCTGAATATAGTTCATTTAAACAGAAAACACTGTACTATATGCGACGTATATATTTATTGTTCAGTTTACTTGAACAATGTTCAGTTTACTTGAACAATCTAATGTATACAATAATTCAAGTTAACATAACATAATTCTGTTTTTGTTAACCAGGTATTTTTTACAAAACTATCTGGTAGTATTGTTAAAATATTTTTTCTCCGTGAGATTTTATCACATCGTTTATAAACTTCTTTCAGTGTATGTATAAGTAGTCCTATAAACATTCGATACTATTTTGTCGCAAGTCCACGGACGACCTTGTCTCTATTCAGTGAAATAAAACGCCGTCCCGTAATCACTTTGATTTTCCACCATTCTATATTTATAAACAACCTAATTTTGTTTGAAGTTGTTCGTCGGGTGAGTTTGTTTAGCAGTAAATTATAAACGTGTCTAATTTGTAGACTATATTTTATTAGTTTAGGTCAAGCATAGCGACTATTACCAAGTTTGCTCATAGATAGTAGAAACAAACTTAAAACAAATTTGCTTTGTGGACGCTTTTTGTGAGTTTGATAAACTGCTGTACCTAACTAGGGTGTCATTACTCATTACAACAATGTATATTACAAATGCAATGAAGAACTTTGAACTTTGAACATAACAATTTGGCCAATTGCGGGTCGGACTCGCGCACAAAGGGTTCCGTAACACCACGCAATACGGGTACGGGACCATAAATATTATGCTAGGTAAATAATGACAATACACATTACGTAGCAACATCAAGGCAGCAAAAAACAAGGCGCTAAAATGGTAGCGCTTGACAAACAATTTTTGGCACCCTAATTTTTATTATTTTGTTGTTTTAATTTAGAATAAATCAACAATCTGACCAAATTTGAAACTTGTCTGTATGACTTTAAGATAGAACTGTAACATTAAACGCAACTTTTTCGAGGTTTTTTTGTATGGGGACATACGAGTAGTTCATTTATTTTTATTTTCCTTATTCACCGTGTTAAGCTGATAAGTCCAAATATTGGCTTACTTGGTTTGTTTCAGGTATAGTCAACACATTAATTAAATAATTAATTAATTCATTCATTCATTGACATACACTATTATTACAGGCTGAGCCTAATTCAATAGGGTAGTAACACATATAATTTAACACATATAACATGGCGTTGCTAGTGCCAAAGATGCAGTTATCTATTTTCTATCTTTTTAGTTTGTTAATGTGCAAACGAGGAAGTATTTATGGAGAGACTTGTGTCTCTAAGGCGTTTGCTAAACCCCTGGGAATTAACGAGGTAATAGTGCATTAATACATTATTTATAGGGTGAACAATGAATATTTGCTAAAAAATAAACAAATTTTAGGATAAAAATATTATGAAACGACCATGCAAACGTACCTTCATACGGTGATCGTCGTTTCCAATGGCAATCATGATAAATAATTCAACTAAACACCCCCCTAACCCCATAATTTTACCTAAAGGAAGTCATTTGAAGCTCATAATATGTATATCATATCTAATTTGAGCCTTAACATTAAGAACTTAAGGTTTAAAATGAAACACCACGTCAAAATGATAATCTTCGCGCGTTGACGTGCGTTCTACATCATCCTTCCTTCCTTCCTACTTCCGAGAGATTGTGGTCTTCGCCAATTTTGTAATGCTGTTTTACAAACAAAATTCAACTCTGATCCTTCATAATTAAAGCGATTTGTAGTAGCAGTTCCGTTCTGAGGTTGATTTCTCATGTGTTTCCAGCGTTAATTCAACCACATCCAGTTGTATTAAGAGTGCTTCTCGATTGCAATAGTTATCTAAGGTTTCCCAGTTGACAAAAGCCCAGGTGCTGGTGTTTTCTGTGATGGATGAAAGTGGTTGACGCCGTTGGTTTAGCGGGAACATATCGTTTATCTGTTAAAACTATGGTTGACCTATATATAAATACAAACATACATTTTGTTACGTATCTATGTAATTTTGTTTTATAGTAGGTCTTTACATAAGAAATTGCCGAAATTTTCTTACAGATTCATGAGTTCATAATTCCTGTAATTCAATAGCTATTTCAATTATTTGTTTTTCGTTTGAATGTTGATTTCAAGGTTTTCCATTTACGTATTAAATTTTGTTTTTATTTTCAGTTTAATTATAAAAATTAAGTATTCAAAAATAGTTCGTTCTAAATGCAACCCATTTCCATGATACAATTAGTAATATTTTTTTACAGCTGACACTTTTCATAAATTAAATTGATGTTTTTTTTTTTATATTAATTTAAATTAATGTTGCTATTAGCTTAATGTTGTCTCATTCAAAAACATAAGAAATTACATAATTTGGACTTGCCGTTCCTAAAAAAAATGCAAAAATGTTAGTACTGAAAATTGAGTTTCCTTTAAATTCTCTATAGAAAGCAATTTCATATATAAAGACCCAATATTTCTGATTTGCTGTAGATAAAAATTAATTCTGTTCCTTTTACTACAAGGCATGGCTTTGATTTTTACGGCCAAATTAATTCTGTTCCTTTTACTACAAGGCATGGCTTTGATTTTTACGGCCAAATTCATACTGGTGACTTAGAGATTGATGACTAACAAGACACCTCTACCTCCTATAGGGGTCAATAGACTGCCATCTTTAAATATTAGGTCTTTACATATGAAATTACCGTTTTCTATAGAGAATTTGAATTTTCAGTACTAACATTTTTGCATTTTTATTAGGAATGGCAAATCCAAATTATGTAATTACTTTTGTGTATGAATTAGACAACATTAAGCTAACAGCAACATTAATTTAATATTTGAAAAGTGTCGGCTGTAAAAATATATTACGAATCTTATCATGGAAATGGATGGCATTTAGGACGAACTATTTTTGAAATTTTAATTTTTGTTATCAAACTGACAATAAAACCAAAATATAATACGTAGATGTAAAACCTTAAAATCAAAATTCAAACAAAAAAGAAATAATGGAAATAGCTATTCAATTACAGAAACTAGGACCTCGTGAATCTGTAAGAAATTTTCGGCAATTTCATATGTAAGGACCTATTAAAACCACGTACTCGACTGATCATACTGAACTAATTTCCCAAAGGAACGTACACGCGCGAATAAAAATTAATTTTCACATGCCAATAAAAAATGTACAGTAGTTTGTTAAAGTTGTTACAATTTTTAGGATTCGGTACGTCAAAATATAAAAACGGAACCTTTGTGGGATCACTTTGTTGTCCGTCTGTCTGTCACGACCCTTTTGCTCGGGCCCCGTATGAGATAACAAGTTGAAACTGATACCTCATACAGAAATATACGGCCCCATGGTGCTGCTAACTCAACGTGAAAAAAAGTTATTGCACTTTCCATACTCAAATTTCAAACAAATTTTTGACACTCGCAAGGCAATCAAAACGTTTAAAGACTTCCAGTCGACTTAGAAACTTGAAATTTAGTTTACGGGTAGGTCTTATAGCACACACATAGAAAAAAAATCTGAATATTACAAATATTTAATTATTTAGGTAGTATCCTTGACCAACATAATTAGACGCTTTAGATACATAGAGTTTAATAGATCGTAAGTGTCAATATATGAACACAAAATGACAAAATAAATATTTTCATCCACTACGGAACCCTAGGCACGCGAGTCTGACTCGCACTTGACTGGCTTTTTATATATCACTAAACATAAAACCTGAGTTGCTTACGAGGAGGTCCAATTTCATATGGGCCATATTTCTCATCGTTTATTGGTTATCAAGCCCCTAGTATAAATTTTTATGAATAAATTAAATTCATCTTTTATGATTGTAAAGTTCACACAATGTCGAGATTCAACTTTGTCGTAAAACGTTGAATTATAACAAAAACTGCCAACAAAAATGGTGGAACATAGACGTGGTTCATATCACCATCTACCCGCAAACTCGCGCAAGTCATTATTACCTTTTATTACGGATTTTAGTTCGTAAAATATGAAACATCAATACTTTTGTCATATCAATAATAGTAGTTTATGCTACAAGGGCCAAAAGGAATAAATTACGAGGACGATTTAAAACACGAGCGTAGCGAGTGTTTTAAACGTAACCTAGTAATTTATTGCTTTTACGCCCGCGTATCATACTACGTTTTTCAATGCATAGTGTGAGGAAATGAAAACAAATATAATCTTGTGAACTTTAAATTATGATTGGCTCAAAAGGATTGTATCCAGAGCCGTTAAACAGTGGAAAAAAAAGTATAACATCTATGGTACACAGGAAAAGCTGCAGGTTAGCCAACCATTGCAAACAAATAATTAAAAAAAAAAAATAAAGCCCTAGGGCAAAATAATCGACTTTCTGTTCGGTTTTGATGCATAAAAAGTGGGCCTTTACGAGCACTTGCATTGAAAAGATAATTACAGCTATATCCAGCTTATTATTTATAGATGTAGGCATTAAATATTAACAATAAAAGTAAACTTCATATTTTATGAAATATTTCGGCCTATTTAATGAGGCAAAATAAAAACTCGACTGATGACAGCCTCATTAAGGAGGCTGAAATATTTCGTAAAATATAAAGTTTACCTTTATTGTTAATATTTGATGCCATCTTAACCTTTATTAAGTACATCTATAAATAATATTTTCATCAGAATTCTAATTTTATAATAATATTTAGAAATTACTTTTTATCTATCTTAAAAAAACTCTGTGTTGCTTTGAAATAACAAAATGTATGGTATGTTATACCACGCGTGTGAAGCCAGTGACAATAAATCTATCAAATTAAGCATCTGAAAACCAGAGTAGTAGAATGGTTCCATTTTGTCACAAGTATAAAATGTGAAAATACTATGCACATAAATTCCGAAAAACTCATTGGTGCATGCTCGACCGAGGATTGAACCTAGATCTCAAAATTGGGTGGCCAGCTACCGCCCGCCACTTTTTCATTCGAGTAAACTTACATATATCTATTTGTTCAACAGACGCCAAGTTCTGGGTGGGTCGTGGAGAGAAGCCCTCCCCACAAGGTATCCGGATCCCGGACGAGAATGGCAAAGAAAACCCTCTGAGACGATACGACAGGAAAACCATCGTACTGACCCTGCCTGGGGTGAGTACCTAATCGGATTGGGATCATTTGACTCTTCAAGAAAGCCAGAATGTCTTAATTGAAAATGTTTTGCAAATTCATGGACGTCGACAATAAAGCGTGATTTCAAGAAACATAGAGATTAAAAAAAAACGAGTTTAATCGGCTTTCACGCGCGTTTGATGTGTGTACGTAGTAAAATTTTCGTGAGAAGTTTGATTAAAGATTAGAGTAGTAATTTTTGTTGCGAAATCGATCGCTTTGAATACAGTTCTAGCTATTATCAGAGTACCTTACAAACAGATACGAACCTCAGCAGCGCAGTCGGTAGCGCGCCTGTCATGTAAGCAGGAGGTCGTAGGTTCAAATCCTGGCCCGAGGAATTTTTTCATAAATATTTCTTATTTTAAATTTGCTTCTGATTGATTTCAAGTTTATAATACACTCTAATAACAGCTAGAGTATTTCAAGCGATCAATTTCGTAATAAAAACATATAGTCTTTGTTAAGAGAACTGTGAATTTCATAACTTTCTTATGCAACAGTTATTGTAGCGACGACAGCGCCTTGTTTAGAATGAGCAAGGCGTGAAATCACATAACGCCCTTGTGAGCGTTCAGTCTGTGCATTACAAACTGGTACATCTAGTAGTCACACAAAATTTGGTATACAGGTGTGGTGGAAAGATTCGTCGTTCAGAGACGAACCTCGGTAACACAGTCGGTAGCGCGCCTGTCGTGTAAGCAGGTTCAAATCCTGGCCCAAGGAATTAAAAAAAAAATATTTGTGCTTTTGGATTTGTTTCTGATTGATTTCAAGTTTGTAATTCACTGTAATAATAATTAGAGTAGTTACCTATATAAGGTATTCATATGAGTAGTCTATGGGCCGCCTATCACAACTATGATATATTTAAAGAAGTTCCATCATTTAAGAGGGGAGGGTTAGGAAAGGGTAAAACATAACATTATAATTTCACATCCTGCCGCTATTTAGGTTTGCTAGGATGAAATTTTTTTATTTTATTGTAATTCCGGCTTCAAGTCGAAAAGACGCGAACTTACAATATACATATATATTCATATATATTTATAATAAATCCGTTATAACTATAATATAAGAAGTATTGATAAACATCTTCATTCATACAGAATAATGAATACTCTGTCAGATTCAGATATTCATAAAACATGGTTTATTCAAAGTATAAGTATGAATAGTATTATAATAACTATCTGGAAACTCAATTGCAAGACTATCGACGTATAAATTCGATTTTATTTATCTTTCATGCCGTTTGAGTTTCTAGAGAATTCTAATATTTTATTACATACAGATCAGATGACTTTCGAGAACTTTTAGTATTAAAATGATTTATTAGCGGAGATACCCAGGATTCTCTTTCATAATTTAAAGGTCCAAAAGGTTTTCGAGAAGGCACGTACCATTATGTATTGTTGAGTTAAAAAATTACAAATTCTCGTAAGCTTTACTATCCAACAATGCACATTTACTTGCTCTGTATAGAGCACGGGTTCCCAAATAGTGGGGCGCGCCCCATTTGAGGGTTACCTAAGTGGGGGCAGGCGTCTCAAAAAATTAATTGCCCAGTGGAGATCACATCAAGCTATACAATTCCAGTACAACATAAGCCCCGATAGCGAAGGATATAAGATTGATTGTGGCTGATGCCGGGTTCAGGATAGGGCCCGAAATATATTTCACATAACTTTTCATCATAAATGTTATTGTATTAAGTAAATTATATAAATAAATCAGCAATAAAATAGCAAGAAGGATATAAGATAGGTACACAGTCAAATTCCAATCCAAATTTATTTTCTTGGAAAAATGATTTTACGCCAACATACCTGACGTAGCAGTGACCTGTCAAATAAAGTTACGTGACGATTAAAAATAAATACGCCCATTTATATTTTAATCGTTTGTTGTTGTTTTGCTTATGATAAAAATAGATGATGACCTATGTAGGACAATAATGACCAGGCGTGTGTAGAGAATTTAGGTGAAAGTTGGGAGAGCCGCGTATAGTAAAAGCTTGGGAACCCCTGGCTTAGAGGGACCACAAAAATTATTTCTCTGAGTATTTTGTGACATAAAACATGACTGATTGAGCTGACATTTTGATTCTACCAAGAAGTGCAAATGCAAGAGGAATAAAAAAAATATTGATTATATTGATTATGTTTGACTAAGCACTTTTTAACAATTTCCTTTCCGCAGGAGTTGACTATATTCGACATCGGCCACTTCTCAGTCTGGTGCGAAGCTTTCACCGTCAACTTCGGCCACGTCACCCTCCCCAGGTCCAAGATCTCAAATGTTCCACCAAGCCTGAAGATGCTGGGAGTCTCTCCACAGGTATGTGAACTTCTTGTCGAATTTGTGAAACAATCTTGATTCCACGTTTGTCCTGTTTTGAGATTTATGGCCCTAACTTGATGAGAAGTCTTGTGCCCTGTAATGAGCGGTAAAGTGAATGATGTTGATGATTTATTTTCAGCCTTAGGTAATTTATATTACAAAATATGGCACTGACAAGAAATTATTATTGAAGATGGCGTCCATTCATTTCTTGCAATAAATTACATTCTAATCCTTTGAACTCAGTGGTAATATACGTAAACCAAATGTTAGTAAATGTTGTTTGTACACTCGCACCAAAAATTAAATTCTCAGATAAATACGTTCGGCCAAAGAAACCCAATTGAACTATAATGACCGGGTGCCCTATTTAAAGTGAACGAATAAATAAATTTTACGAAGTGATTATTGTAATCAAACTTACAGCTTATTTAGACTCACCATATATGTAAGATTGATTACATTCACTCTGTCTTCTTTCATTATTTCATATTAAGCTTTATCATTAGTCGCTTGGTACAGAGTGCACAACTTAATTTTGTTTTCTTGTTCAGAACTTAAAAGTGAAAAGATATTGGTCTATGGCAATTCTTGCCAATAGTTCAGTATACGTTAGGTTTATGAATCAACAGTTTGAAATAAAATGTTCGTCCAAACAAGCTTAAAATTGGTGTTTTAAGTTTGTTTCGACAAAAATATAACATTTAAATTTGAAGCGGGAATATAAACATTTAGTCATGCAACATTTTTTCAATTATCCTTGAACCGTTAGTTAATTATACTTTCACTGGGTTTAGAGGTTTTAGCCCAGTGAGGGTTAGGTTAGGTTAGTTTATAAAACAACCTCACAAAAAACGACTTTGCCAAACCTGCGACATATATGAAAAATTTTGCAGCGCCCCTAGCGGTTTACGAGACGGACCATAAATTCTAATACAGAATACTTTACGAGTATCGATAATTCGAGAACCAAACTCATGCTAGACCTGCTGATCGTCTCTCCAAAGCCTTCTCCAGTGTTCATTTATCTAACCATTTTAGTTTATATGCCATTACAATAGGCCTATATACCATGAGTTTGTGTCTCGATGCTTTTTAGCGATTGCGTAAAATATTTTGTATGAGAAAATCGTAAGCTAGAAGCGCTCTTCAATTTCTGATATCAAGCAGTCACTAGCGAGTACTGTGGTCTAAACTCATGGTAGGCGTACAGATCTAAGTTGACCAATAATAACTTTATTTCGAAAAATACAAATATTTTCATTTTATTAATATACTAAATCCCTAAGACTAAAACACGAAAATTATTTACTAATTAAAAATATCTGAAATTAAATGAAAAATTTAACAAAAAAAAGGATTAGTCTATCGATTCAACGATATAACGCTACCACTCTCTTGGGTACTCTCCCCAGCGGCAACGATCTAAATCAAATTTTTCATTTATTTTAAGTTGACCTACATTAAAAGTCTATGTAACATTCGTACAAGACAAGGTATCCATTTCACAAGTATGTACATTTGATGGTACTGAGCAAGGCAACTCCACCATTTAGCATCTCGTCTCTAGCAGTAAAACGAGTCGTAAAATGCGCCTTCATAAAGATTTACTGGCGTTCTTCTTGAATGCAATACAGGATCGTAGGGTTTGGCTTTTAAAATATACGTTTATGATTACATTGAAGACACAGTAAAGCGATATGTTATGTAAATGCACGAATGCAAGAATTACAAATAAACAACAATCATGTCCTAGCCATTTCAGGGCCCGTAGCATAGTGTTCAATCGCGCGCGACGCCACTAGTTGAATCACAAGTGCAAGGAGCGTGACGTACTGTTTAATCGCAAAAACATCGTGTCACGCTCCTCGCACTTGTGATTCAACTAAGTCGCATCGCGCGTGATGAAACACTATGCTACGGGCTCAGATTCGGTTATACATGATATCCCTTGTTAAGAAAAATAAATAATTATAAACTTACTCTATATATTTTAATAATATTGAAAGATTATTAATAATAAAATGTTTGTTTTTTGTAATATGCAATGTGATTCTGATTACACATGATAAGATCTAGGATGAAGAGCGTTCGCCCAGAAAGTACATAAAATATAATTAATTCCATACTTTACCTAGGTATTCTATACAATACCAATACAGCTGGTAAAGTACGCTCGAACCAATGTTTTGGTTTCGGTATTTTTTGCGTTTTGTTTCATTGATTTTGCACGTCATCTTACACAATAGTCCGTCATTTTATATTTTACCTGATCCCCTAATGGCAGTATATATAATTCTTAGGTATTTTATATGTCACAGTCAAATGTCAAAACCGGTCAAATCAAAATTCTGATCGCGAAAATCAGTCAAAATTGGTTTTGACTAAGGATGTCGGTTAAAAGTATCTTGATAATTTTCTTTACGACAACCTAGAAATATTTTCAGTCTAAACTTCTTTTGACCGACGTCCTTAGTCAAAACCAATTTTGACTGATTTTCGCAGTCAATACTAGTTTTGACCGGCTATGAGTTTTGACTGTAACACAACTTACCTAGGTAGGTAATGTAGGTGCAGTATGTAATAGTTAACGATAGATAAAATATTTTATACATTGCCTTGACGAAACCGGTATTGTATAGAATAACTAAGTATTTTATACAAAGACTGAGTTATACGGCAAATTAGTTAAAATTTGTGTAACAAATTAATGGTTGAATTCCAATTTACAATAAAAATTTATGAGCAACCTATTCAATTAAATTTACAGAAACTTTCCATTATATTCAAATTGAAGTAAAATTATTAACAGTAGATATTTACAACGTTCAAAGTACAAAAGTACAAAGTTTAAGAGAAGGCTAAATTCATTTGCGAACAAAGAATTTCTCTTGGAACCTCATAAAGTCAAACAAAAAAACCATGAACAAGTCCCGAAACCGAATAGAATAAATGAAACAACGAACAGAGTTCTTCAGTGGCTCTTGCTTGCTTTTCGAAATTGAGCAGCTAAGTCTTATTGGCTGAAAAATTCATTAAAGGCTGAATCGAAAAGCGGCACATGGTTCACTTTTTGATCCTTGCTCGATTAAGGATCACAGGCTTCGTTTATAACGAAGTCAGCAGTCCAACTTCTTGGATTGCATAAAGTTCCGGACAAGAGCTATATTTCAGGATTAGCAGGTGGTCGCAGGTCACCATTGTTGTCGAATTCCTCTGTGAGGCTTGAGCTGCGTTCTCTCTTCCTTCTTCCCCTAAATACCTAAAATATAGGTTCAATTTTGGCACCGATATGAGCAACAGGAATCTTCGGCCCTCTCATGATCTTATGTTATCTATACCAACTCATTCCACGGAACGTTACTCTGGATCTTTTACAGTGGACGCTGTCCGTCTTTGGAATGATCTTCCACACTCCCTTAAAAGTCTTCCCTCAATCGCTTCCTTCAAATTCAACTTGAAGAAGCACTTTTTGTCCTTTCAGCAGCTCTAGCTACTAGTATGTATGTAACATACGTATTTATGTAGTGTATCATATTTAAATACATATAATATATATATATGTATATATATATATATATATATGTATATATATATATAGCCATATATATATATATATATATATATATATATATATATATATATATATATGGCTCTTGGCCAAAAGAATTTAAAGAGAGAGAGACGGTACATCCCTATTTATTATTATTATTATTACAATCCCACGTTTTCCGTGCGAGTTAAAGCTCACGTCCTAAACAAAATAACCTCATTTCTTCCGGAAAGAAATTTCGACTGTGAGTTGTTGACTGAGATATCTCACATTGTTTTAGCTGACCCCAAATTTAATCATCCAGGCCCGATAGACATCCTTCTGGGAGCCGAAGTCTATGCTCAGGTTTTGGATGTTGGATTGATTAAGGGACCATCTGGATCCCTAGTAGCTCAAAACACTAAGTTTGGCTGGATTTTGTCTGGCCAGATTGAGAATAATGAGGCCAAATTCTATCACAATAACACGATTGTTTGCATGCAGGTTGGAGTCGATGAAAACGAGCTGCTAAAGAAGTTTTGGGAGCTGGAATCAGATCCTTCCCCACTGAGTACAAAAAAACTGCTTACTCAGGAAGAACAATCAGTTTAGATAGCGCTTTCTCAGACCCCTTCGCGAAATTTAGCCCCAATATGAGCAATGTGACTTTCAATATAATGAATTCGCTTAATTTTATTTAACTCCTTATCTTATAGACCTACTATAAATTGTCTCGTTTTATTTTTGAGGAAAGCACTATACATGCTTCGACCGTAATTATTTCTCCCTGACCTCGTATATAAAAGTCCTCACCCTGCGGTTTCGGACTTTTAACTTACTCGGCTAGGGAAAGCTCACTTACTTGGTCTCAGCAGTAATGTACTATCATGTAATAGTTTAGACTGCAGTTCTAACTAGGAATTTTACAACTGTATTATTTAAATAAACTTTTTTAATAAAACATTTTGCTTGTCTATACTTATCGATATCCAAAGGCGACGGCCACTTTATATGATCTGGAATAAACTAATAAACATGCATGCAATTGCAAATAAAAAATAATAAGGTCAAATTGAAGACTCATTCATACTCATTAAATCAGTCAATCAGTCATTAAAAGTAAAATTAGGCGCATTTGACATGATTTCCAATAAAAACATAAAGAAACAATTTATCAATCGACGTAATTATAATAAGTTGTACAGAGTAATAAATAGAGGGGTTCATGTACCTCATACATTTTTGAATACTATATTTTTTTACACATTTACATACATATACTCACGCCTGTCTCCCAGAGGGGTAGTCACAGACTACAGATTTCCATATGATACGATCCTGACACACTTCTTCACATCCATTAATCCAGTCACACAAGCTTTTCTATTCTGGTAGTAATTGACATTTCCCTTCTTTAATATGTCGCCAATTTGGTCAGCATACGTCCTTCTAGGGAGGCCTGGTCGAGCTGTACCTTCAACTTGCGCACCATAAATTTCTTTCGTCACTCTACTTTCATTCATCCTCTCTACATGTCCAAACCACCGAAGCATTCTTTTTTCTATTTCAGTCACTGCATCTTATTTTAGGCTGCAACGATGGGAGTAAGTCGATATTTTTCACCACTACTCCTTTTATCTTGCCATACCCAACATTCAATATATGTACATACTTATGTGTAGGCTTTTATGTTTTAAATGCGAGTACTCTGTTAATTCCATCCATCTATCCATCAGCCTAGTTCGTCCACTGCTGGACATAAGCCTTTCCAGGACTTTCTACTCTCGGCGATCATCCTGGAAGAATTGCTCATACTCACACACGCTGGGCAGGCGTGGGTTGGTGAGCACGGTGCCGGAACCATCGCACCAGTGACGTCGCTGCCCGTCACCAGTCTGTTCCATATAAGGCCTCGCTATTAGGGATGGATATACCGCCATCCATCGGTCCCAGGCACGGTGGGCCTCCTGGTTTTTTGCCTGTGAGCTGTCCTCTTACTCTCCCCCGAATTACTTCGAGGGGGTCTCCAAGTAAGATGGTGGTACCTCCACAGTCGATCCCGCCATCAACTCTACCACCTGTAAGTTAATTAAGATAACATTTATGTTTTATGACAATACATGAAAGTAAGTGATGTGCCTGTAATAAAGTTTTTTACTTTTTACAATGAGTGAAGGGACATTTTTTAATAAATTATGGTAATTTTAAAGAAATTCTAAATATTGGCCAAATATATACTTTTTATGACGTCCCTAAGATTATCCCAAATGTTATAAGAGTTCTGGGTCACTGTTTATAAAAACAATTTTGCAATTTGAAAGATACTAATGACTTCTAAACTGAGACGTTGCAAAAACCTTAATAGCTTTGCCAGACAAGGAAAGCAAAAACAATCTGTGTAGGTTTTTTATATTTTCGACCTACTTACATGTGATGTAGAAGGTTAATGCATATCGCATTCTCATAAGGAGATGTTAATTTTATATAGAGGTAAAATTTTGCAAGTGAATGCAGATTTAGCGAGGTCATTGACCTATTAGTGTCGCAATGGATTGGCAACTGATGGAATTGAGTAGGCTGATGTACAGTGGAGATAAAATCAAGCTAAACACTGTTTATTTGCATAACTGCTCTACATTTTGAGTGTTACAAAGAAAATGCTCTTAGCCCTCATAGTGCAAAATACGCATTTTTGTCATTTTTGTCGAACATCTTGAAAGGAGGGCAAAGTCCAAACTGTTTAACTCATTATTCATATTTCTATGGTATAAGGCTAGAAATATCAGAAATGCCCAGACCATTTAACCTCCAAACGAGAACTCTTAAAACAGAGGAAAAAGAGCGAGAATTCACTGGCCGCGGAAAGGATGCAGGAAGCGCGGGCGGAAAAAAAGCGACAAATAACAATAAAAAAAAACCGGCCAAGTGCGAGTCAGACTCGCGTACCTAGGGTTCTGTATTGTGGATGATAAATTTAATTTTGTAATTTTTTTTCTTGAAATTTTTCTACCGCTTTATTTTCCTGTAATCTTTACGTAAACACATATTACCATGATTTTTTCATATTTTTGGGTCCACCAGTTTTGGAAAATTTTAAAAATTGTATGTCCCAGCAGGGGGGACATACAATTTTTTATGGTTTTTCAAGGATTTCTCGAAATAGATGCAATTAAATATAGCCAATCTATATATTTTTACAATCAGCTTTTTAATACCTACAATTCGATACCCATATTGTACTTTTATAAAATATTATTATTTTTATTTATTTTTCAAATGTGCTCAGTGCCAGTAAATATAGTAGAAGTATATATTTTCACAATTAGCTTTTAATATCCACAATTTGATACCCATATTTAGGATGTTTAGGATAATATTTTTTATTTTTCTCACTTTGGTTTTGGAAATGATTTTGAACAATTAAAAATTTATGAAATTTTTTTACTTCATGCCTTTATCTTTAACTGTGCCAAAGTTATATGTGACATACGGACTGACGGACGGACGGACAACGGAGTCTCACCATAAAGGTTCCTTTTGAACCTTTTAACTACGGAACCCTAAAAATATACTTATCATCATGTTAAAACTAACATAAAAATAAAGCAGAAAGTAAAGTTTGTTAATAGCGACATCTTTTTTGTGTGAAGGATTCATTTCGAACGCATAGGCATTGTGTTTCCGAGCGAATTTTGTGTAACGAATGAAAATAATAATTATATAATTGTAATATTTTGGAGGTAACGAAGTTATTTGATAAATTTATATAAATTTATAATTATAAATATAGAAATTTATATATATAATTTTCTAGTGGCTAGTTTGGGCAACAAATTAATCTAACTATACGAAATACACGATCTCCACTGTATTCGTGTTTTACCCGAAAGTGCTTGGTTTTAAATAATTTATTTTTATTTATTTATTTATTTACTAAGGTTAACAAACATTTACAACACAGAAACAGAAACTAATGATAAAATTCTCAAATTAATGTGCTTCTTCATATCTTTATTTAAATTATTGTACGATCTTTCATTCTTCTCACTTTTCATTCATTCTCAAATCATTTTTAATTAAGTACATTATTAGGTACGTTGTAGGATATCGTTTTCTATGATTTTTAGGGTTCCGTACCCAAAGGGTAACCAACGGGACCCTTCTTGGTGGGCTCGGTTTCCGCACCTAGTCTCTTACTTGGACCTTTGTGCGCGGAACCAACGGGACCCTATTACTAAGACTCCGCTGTCCGTCTGTCTGTCCGTCTGTCACCAGGCTGTATCTCATGAACCGTGATAGTTAGACAGTTGTAATTTTCACAGATGATGTATTTCTGCTGCCGCTATAACATGAAATACTAAAAACCAGAATCAAATAAATATTTAAGGGGGGTCCCATACAACAGACATGTTTTTTTTTTGCCATTTTTATAGATAATGGTACGGAACCCTTCGTGCGCGAGTCCAACTCGCACTTGGCTGGTTTTTTTAACTGTGGCTCAGTAATATTACCGTAGCTAAGAAAATATTATACGCGCAGCTGGGAGATATCTTAGAGCTGCTTTTGGTTTTGACTTTACGTGACTTCGCAGTTATACTACTTCAATCATAAACAGACACATATTATTTTAGAAGACTAACTAAACCGTTATCATTGTCCTATTGCTTAGAAAATGTTGACATATCATACAAATTCTTAATTAGGACTTGTCTATTCGTTTTGCAATTTGGTCTTTATGAACCCAACCCATACATTCCGACTAATCACATCACAACAATCCAGAAATTTAATAACGTGCTAGAAGTACTTATCTCTGCCAAATTATTGTATCGATTGCAAGATGGTCTGTAATTACATATCTCTGATTATATCCAGACATTTAATTAAAATGCCATCGCTCCAATTTCCAGACCACAACCCAACTATTACAATGAGGAACCACGGTTGGATCAGCTCCAAGTAATAGTTCAATAGAATCAGGTCAGCTTCCTCCAGACTATGTGCTAATTTGCACGCTGCACAGAGGGGACACACTTAACTTAGATAACGACACATGAATCTGAGAAGAAGATGTATGCCATCATTGAGCTTGTCTTTCAAAACTAATAAACTAGTCTCTATGTAAAGCTTACTTAATGTAAAGCCTTTTACCATCAACTCCGCAAACACTGGATTTGAAACCCTCTGCTCCCAGTGGTGGATTTACAAATTTGCCGCCTATAAGCTGCCAACTTTTTGCCGCTCTTAGAATAAAGGTTTAGTTTTGATTGCAGTTGTAGATCTCAATTAGAAAATTGTAAATATACCTTTAAGTTTACTCGAATGAAACAGCGGCGGGCGTTAGCTCAGGGGTAGAACGCTGGCCTCTCAATCTTGAGATCCAGGTTCGATCCCCGGACGGGCATGCACCAATGAGTTTTTCGAATCTATGTGCATAGTATTTGTTCTTACTTTTCACTTGCTGATCGGTGAAGAAAAGCATCATGAGGAATCCTGCATGCCCTAAAAGAGTGAATTTTTGCCCGAAGTACGGCAATAGGGCTCACCACCCATCACTTTAGGATGTAATAATCGTCGTTGAAACGCGGTTGTACCGATTATGGTTATACAGTTCACACTCGGAACACCTCTGATACCCCCTCGGGGATTCAAGTCGTGAATACATATATGTATACAAATATAATAAACTTAACAACCTTCGGGGTTGAAATCCCAACAAATTTTTTGTGTCCGTAATTATACTAATTATCATTTCAGTAAAATTGTAAATTTTACAAAATTAAAACTGAATCAAATGAAATGAAAACTAAAATGTAAGCAAGTGAGGGATTACTTGGCCGAAAGGAAGAAACAAAGGAAGTACACTTACCTACACTAAAAAAGTCTTGTGAAACTGTCTAAGTCTAACTAAGTTTTTATTTTATTTATTCTAACTAAGAAATGTTTTTATCTATTCAATGTTTGTAAACTAGTATTGCTTGCACTATAACAGGAATTTCATGAATACATTTTTGATTTCCGTACGCATGGAATAAATAAGGAACCATTATGGTGAAACTTCTGTTCTGTTTTCTATGCTTCCTAAAATTAGATATTATAAACTAACCTGAAATGTGGTTCAAAAGTGCACTTTATGGCCACACGATGTATTAAAATAAAATTGAGAAAAAAAAAAATGAAAATTTAAGTAAGATAAAACAATGAGAAAATAAAAGTTTAAAGATACGGGCTCCTAATTTGCCGCCCCTAAATCTGCCATCCTAGGCTCAAGCCTACTCAGCCTGCTGGTAAATCCGCCACTGCCTGCTCCCTAGTTATCAATTTTACTATTTATCTTGTTTTTCTAAAATTTACTGTTCATAATATTTTAGTGGCTTAAATTAGCATTAAATAGTAAAAAGTGCAATCTTTCTTCTCAATTATCTATTCAAAAATCTAAAAATGTCCAGTGAATAAATCAACCGAGATTTTTTCAATTAATTATTTATAGTGTCCGCACAGTGTATTCGAGTCCAACCACCGCAAAATGCAGACTTCCACGGCTGCGGAGAATTGCCTTCGTCACAAGTTTTATACCCAGTCGTGAACAAAAAGTATCTGAAGGAAAATTTATTATCATAACAATTGCAACCATCTTTCTTAGAGAAATCTGGGTTTTGGATTGAAAATCAGAATTATCGGATCAAAAAATACTTACAACTCGTAATTTACAGCGTATTTGTAATTTGCATATCATAGGTATTGAAGAGTCTTTAAAGCCAATCATACAGATATGTTCAAGCTTATTTTAACTCAACTTAAACGCAATGTGTGTCAATGCACATCACGATCAAGCATCATCAATGTGACCTTCACCATCCGAGAGCTTTTAACTCAATTCGTTGTGCTTGTGACATAGGCGCATCTTTGCATTAAAAAAATTAAAATGGAAATTGCAAACAGCAAATTGAAATCAAAGCAAGTGAATTGAAAGATCAACCCTGGAAAAATACTTAACCAAGGCCGTCTAATTCAAAGACATCAGAAGTTTTAGGTACGGTATAAAACGAAACCTAGAACCAGGATATTAAGACAATTTGCTTAGAATCCTGCATTACACTAAATAATATTAGAATTCCTAAATATAGTGCGAGTACCTATGCCTTAACATACAATACGAGTATGTATAGCAAAACATATTTCTGGAGATGGTTCGGTATTATTGATCCATTCAACTAAGTTTTATACTTTGTGATTAGGCAATAAATAAATTGACACTTAAAATTGGTATTTTAGCTTAATTTTGTCAAAACTGGAACTGGGATAGCGGGAAGAAAAAAAATGTTCATCGAATATAGCATGACGGTAGAGCCTTCCCTGAGCGCAGGTTTCCTGTTGCAGAAACGCAATCAGGCGCTGGCTGGCGCTTCTTCGCAGTCCCGGCGCCCCCCTAGCCGCACCCCAGGGCGCTCTCCCGCCCATGTCGACGCCACCACCTACAGACCCTCTCGCCTTGGCGCTGGCCCTCTTGCTGCCCTTCTAGAACAATCAGACGAGCACAATCTCCATCTCCACAGACGCGCTGATGATTACAAACCACCCCAAGAGCAACTTACGCAAGCGGTAGCTCCCAGAAATGAACAATACCAGAAGACACAAGAAATTCAGAACCAACAAGATGTTGAAAGACTGTATTACCAACAGCAAGAACAGATTCAGAGGCTACAAGAATTGTTGTATCAACATCAAAAGCAACAAAGCTATCAGCAGCAACAACAACAATACCAGCCGCAACAGATTCCTCAAGATCCGTTCTACCAACAGCAGTTATACAATCAGCAGCGTCAATCATACGACCAGGAGCTCCTAAGTCAGCAATATCGACAGCAAGACCCTATGCAGTATAGATTGCTCCCATACCACTACGATGGTTCTCAGCCGCAATCCCAGTTCCAAGGCCACACGATTGTGGATCCTATCCAGAGAAGCATTGACCTTGACCTAGATGCAGGGTCGGGGTCTCAGTGAAGGGGCGATGAACGGAATTACGAAATCTGTGTGCTCGATTCTGTCGCAATCTCATCTTGCAATCGACTAAATGATGATAGCTCTTGAATCTATGGATGAATCAACTCACGCGCATCCTAGCTAAAGTTAATTGATTTGATCTTTTAGTTATATTTCATAATACACGTTTTAGTGGTCCTTAAAATGATGGGTTTCTGATTGAGTTCACAAATTATTAGTTTACAATGTACAGTGCGGTTTTTAATAATTGAGTTAGATTAGTAATTCATAGCCATAGATCACACACACCAAAAATTTTGGAAGATTAAAAAAACAATACTGACTATTTTGTGAAGGGGCCGTGGCTGTGATTGGAGTACCTATTATGATCTTGCTTCGTCTCTAACAATCAGCTATTTGACCAAAAACTAAACTTCCCATGAACTCTTCGTTGAGTCATCGCCCTTCCCTCATCGAGGATCCTCTCACCAATCTGATGACCTTCAATAGATACTTCTAACATATTTTATTGCAATGCTTAGCTTAAGACATATTTACATCATCTTATTACTTTTCATTAGTATATTTGTTACGTTTACGGGCTCTAACAAAAGAGTAATGAACTCAATATATCTACGAATAAAATAGCGTACTTGTATCGTGGTTTTTAGCTACCCAAAATTATGCTTTTAAAAATATTTATGAAACATATCTATATTTTTTTTATTAACTAAGAATATGTTTAGGTAACCGGCCAAAGCCGAGTTTAAAACAAACTAGCTAAATCAGCACCTTTGCTCTTAGATGGTGTATGACCCTTCCTTGCCTGAAGATGCAGAATTATGAAATGCGTATATTTTTTACAATGTGTTTAGCTATAATGTAACTTACGTAAGAATTATTAAATATTTAAAGGTAAAACAAGTTTTCGATGCAAAAAAATACTAGAACTTTGCCGTTATTGGAAGATGACGCAAATTATGGATGCCATTTATAATAGGCCAAAAAACGACCCACAAAAGAGGCCTAGACTTGCATACAATATGCACTTAACTAAGAAAAAAAAACTGCTCTTTGCTCTCTATTTTTATAAAAATAATTATTTAAAAAAATACATTCAATCAGGTTATTTATTAGGCGGAAGGAAATGAAATGGAAATTTTGATTTGAAATATGTGTAACTAAAAGCCATTCATCAGTCCACAAAATGCAGGAAAACAAAACTAAACTAAAAAATGTATGTAGAGAAAGTGATTTATCTACATCATAGCAATAAAAATGGTGTGTTCGTGGTTTTCGAAAGTTACTGGATTGATAAATATATTTTCAATCTAACTGCAGATAATTATATTTATTTGGTTAAGGTAGAAATATTTAGTCACAGGGTCCTATTTTGCAATATGTACGCAAATATATACACAAGACTTAATATTTATTGTTTTAATAAATAGATGGTACATTATAAAAAAAGTTTAAGATTGTAACGTCAACTCTGTCTGGCATCATTTATTTTGGCAAACAATTCTTAACATTACATGATTCCTTAAGAAACGCCCATTCATTTTTTTTTATACATCGGAAATCCCAATAAATTAATATTAGTATTTTTAAGTATGTTAAAGTATTTTTCCATTTTTACAACACTAGTTTTGATTTGTGGAACAAGCATGTATAAAATTATACACTGACTATTTTCAGCTGTTGGCCTAAGTTAAATAAGGGTTTCTATTACTATTATTTCCTACCTTATCTCGCTTCAACTAAAAGCTTTTTAAAAGTAAAATAACGTACAGGCTAAGTCCCCCACAGATTTGTTTGAGGCTTCCAAAGAGTTTATCCCCGCTTCAGAGCACTTTGCTTTTACCAGGAGACTATATTCTGCATACAAATAATCGAGCTTAGGTTTTAGTGATTAGTTTCGTGCTAAAATAACGTTCTTCTTCTTTTTATGATAAAAGTTTTCTAATTAAATACTACAGAATACAAATTTTTTGGAAATGCATTTCTTTATGTGTGTATGTCGTCGGCACTTCGTAGAATTGGGCATACCATGATCTTCCTGGGCAGGTCATATTGCTGTTAAAACCTTCGACCAAAATAAAATAAATGGACGGGCCACAGCGTACAGATTTTTGAAGATTGTAAAGTGAGCGCCAGCTCTCACTTCATCTCAGTCGGTCTCTGTTAGAAGAGTGACAAGTACGCTTATTATTAAATGTCATCCAAATAACTGACGAAAAAATGCCTTCTTGTGCATTTACAAAGTGCAAAAAGCAAAATAAAGACTTACAATTAGGTATTGAAGTATATATAGTATATATCCAATATTAGACTCGTTATGAGTGAGCAAATTGTAAAGACAAGGCCCGTCCATTCATTTTATTTTGGTCGAAGGTTAAAACTAGGAGGATCGTTTCGCTCCGCTCCACTACACTCAGCTCCCCAAAGTTATTTATATTAAGGCGATATGCGAAAAAATTACGGGTGTTTCTTTTCTGTGTATTTCATGAAATACACGGAAAATTGTAATAAATTTCTGGTATATGCATTTTGACTATATATACTAGGGTTTTGAAATTGGAAAACATGTTTGGATAAAATTTCCTCGATAGAAATAATTGTTGAAATGAGGTCTTCAAACACACTTTTTCTCCTCGTTTGACGAATAGGAACCAAATACAGAACTCAAACATATTTTATTATGTGTGTTTCAGCAATATCTAGAGATTTGATATTTGAAATTTTGCTAGCTATTTTAGTTTTTTTAATAAAAATATAAAACCAACTTTTTTCCCTTTTGCCCTGAATCCGCCCCTCTCGCACTGCGCGATTTTTCACTTGGAGTGACAGTGACAAAAAATATTGATTGAAAATATTGATTGAATTTCAGAACAAAACTTAAAATAGTAATAAATTTCCAATATTTATGAATACTTGTTACACGTAAATTTTAACCTAAAAAAACATGTGAAGTGTTAAGATGATAACCCTTTTCCTGAAAACGAGTTCTTCTACCTATTAATATGAACAACTTTTACTGTAGGACCAAAACCGAAACCGCAAAAAAAGATAATAGAAAATAAAAAAGTTATACCAAAAACTCGACCAAAATACATGAAACAGCAGATTTTTCTTTTGTGATTTTATGGTTGGCCGCTTAGTAATAGTTATTTAAGATACACGTGCGGAAAGTAAGGTTTTATACAAATAAGTGCCAAATTGAAAAAACGAGCGCAGCGAGTGTTTTCATTGGCACGCATTCGAATAAAAACCTTTTACGCTCAAGTATCTTACAACATTTTTCAATGCATTTTGCGAGGAAATACAGCAAAAAAATAAGTATAATAAAGAATGGTGTTTATCATCATTCAATTATTGCTAGAGCGCGCATACTTATAAACAATTGTTTTTTTTTTGGACAGCAAAACCTCCTTGCATCTTTGTAATTTTTTAAATTTTATGGTTCACCATGCACCAAAGATTAAAAAACTTAAAAAAAATACTTTATTTCACGCGTGAAATAAAGGATTTCAGTACTGTTTTATTTCACGCGTGAAATAAAGAGTCGGCTTCCGCATAATTTTGTTACACAAAAAAGAAAACTTTACGAGCAACTGCATTGAAAAAGTTGTTTATAATATTGGGCAGAAAATGTTTTGAGGAAAATATGTTATCATCTTAACAACCTGTGTAGTTAGAGAAGAGATAGATAAAGGCATATTGAATTGCAGGCATCGAGCACTTGGAGCAAATTATATGTGAATAAAGGCAGTAGTTACCATTATTTTTAATTAGTTTTAACATTTTATGTAAGTTACAAGATTATAAAAATAATAATCCAATAGAATTTTGATCTACAAAAGATTCAACATTTTATAATATATTTTTTTTGGATATTTACTGATATTCAGTAAAGTGTGTCTGTGATATAAAATTTCATGTATTCTATAAAACTTTAGTTTTATTGAAACCAAATACTTATTTGTTGATCAATATTCTATCAAGAAATATCAATATATTTTTAACATCTTAATAAAACTAAGTGTACCTTTTAATAACTAAGAAATGATAATACTCAAGAGGTAAATAAAATAAAGCTTGCCGAATATATAATTTGTTTCTTTATGTGAACTGAGGTTACCTATAAGTTGTAAAAATCACGCAAATTTTTAATAAAAATAAAAATTAAATTATTCATAGCAAAATCGATAGCTTGGAAAACTTGTCTTAGTATTATTACAGAGTTATTACAAGTTTAAAAAACAAGTCAAGTGCGTGTCGAGCCACGCGCAGACATAACGACTTTTTTTTCTCGATTTCTCAATTTTCAGGAAAAGTTGTCCTTAAATGATGTACTATCGCCAGTTTCCAGCTTCCGCAACTTCATCTTAATTCCCTTAATACCGCCAAATGGGTACTTTCTAAAGCCTACTCCTCTTTTATGGCCAAACCAAAAATATTGAAAAAATGTATTATGGATTATCAACTCTAGGACAACATAATAACATTTTTCCTTTTCGTACCACCAAAACTTCTATATGAAAAATTGTTTCAACTGAATGGTGTTTTTTGGCTTGAATTTCCTACTGCTCCTAAGCGGCTTAGGTGATTTAATTCATTTATGCTTTGATAAATAGATAAACTTGATAGCTATAAATATAACATAAAATTATTCAATCGAACAATGACGCCCATGTGAAAAGTATTATTTTCTCCTATTTTGCCCTTTCAAGGACGCAGCGAGCGTCGTAACAGCCACCACGCATTGTGCACTGATTTGAACGTTATTTTAATGTCGTTTCCGTCGATATTCATACAGACAAACATCGAGCTGCTAATTTGGCGACGGTAATCGCCTTAACACTCTGTAGAACTGCAATACGGGGAGGGACACTTGACTCTTACAAAAATTTTTCGCAAACGGATCCCTGAATCGTAAAATGGTTTTATCACACCCGGAATATTTTTGGACGGCATCCCACACCATGGTATAGATGAGGAAAAAAAATTCATTCCCGCTTTACGTGTAGGGGAGTTACCATAATATTTTATATTATATATTTTTTTTCAAATTTTTATTTTACCACT
Organism: Ypsolopha sequella; assembly: GCA_934047225.1. Taxonomy (NCBI): domain Eukaryota; kingdom Metazoa; phylum Arthropoda; class Insecta; order Lepidoptera; family Ypsolophidae; genus Ypsolopha; species Ypsolopha sequella. The sequence continues at coordinate 34,229,607 of OW203983.1, read as the reverse complement.
TTGTCGACGTCATTGATATGTATATCCATGATAAATTACAGCTTTCTAGTACGAAGAGTCTCTGAACTGACAGACAGACAGACGGACATGGCAAAACTATAAGGGTTCCTTTATGACTACGGAACCCTAAATCGCAATCAGTAATTATTATTACAGTTAATTACAAACTAGAAATCAAACAGAAACAGGTAAACAGATAGGTATTTTGAAAAAATTCCTCGGCTTAGGATTCGAATCTGCGACCTCCTTCTTACATAACAGGTTCGCCCGACGCCAGGTTCTCATCTGGACCGATTGATTTCTCCACTAAACCTGTACACCGAATTTTTGTAACCACTTGATATCCAACTAGTAATGCAAGTACTGGTCCACTAAAAAGGCCGTTTTGCATGAATCACATTATGATTCTGTTCTAATGCCGTCTTTTTTGCACGCGTGAAAAAACTCTGACTCTATCCTACTTTCAAATCATTTTATGATTGACCTAAGTCGACCTTTTTAGATTCCCTGAACGCTCAAGGAATCAGTATTGAATTTCTAAGAAAAATGTATTGTATTGTAGCTTTGTCACCACCTTTTTTATTTTGTAGAAGAAGGCGAGAAATACACTGAAAGATAGCTATTCTGACACAGGCGACAATTTTTAAAGGCAGAAGGCGTGTAATTTTTAGAAGCTCTTTCTACGGATACGTATCAAGCTTTTAAGGGAATCATTGAGTTAGCGGCCGCGGCCGCGATAGGTACAGATCGTTCACAGTTATTTTACCTCTAGGCTGATCGAAAATGTTTCTTAAGTATTGGACATAGAACAGCTGTCAGAGGTAAAATACCTGTGAACAGTCTGTATTTGAAAAAAACTATAGCCGTCTTATTCCTGCTGCGCGGCGCACTTGCAAGCGAGTCGCCCCGCGCGCTTCCCGCAACCTTATTCTGTGAGGCGTCCGTATTCTGGTAATGTAAAGAGGTGCGATTGTGTAAGGTTGGTCATAGATGATAAATCTATACCATTGTCAAGGATCGTGTAGGGCAAATTCGAATTGTGTAAAACTGTCCATAAAATGAAGACCGAAAAGTAACCGAAGGTTTAGAAATGACCGATGGTTTAAAAAATGCGAAATGAAATTGCGTTTTATTGTGTACTACCTACGTAAAATGAAATTTGATAATTTATTTACTTTAAAATTATGTCAAACACAAAAATAATAGATCTTTTTGATAACATTTTTTAAATCCACCACAAAAATTAATTTTTATAATTTAAAACATAGAATTCAATCGAAACTTATCTCCATGCAACTCGTATAACCAAACGCAACAATTGAAGGAAAACCGAGTTTCAGCTGCTCGACCCCAGGTGGTGGCATAAGTTTACTACTACTCAACAGTATATGTAGTTGAAGAGCTTGACACGGGATTACTTTTTTTACTAGATGTGATGTCTGAAAGAGACAGCGCTATATCTTATCGTATTATTTGTCTTCGTCCGAGTTTTGTAGTTATAATAACGCGTCATAGTTTCGAATCAATTCAACTGTCAAGTCAACTGCAACAGCAAAATATTTTTGAATCGGTCGGTGTTTTATTTTATAGTATGTTTCTTTATTATATTAGTATGACGAAATAGCAACCGAACCAAAATACAAAAACCGGCCAAGTGCGAGTCGGACTCGCGCACGAAGGGTTCCGTACCATTATATATAAAAACAGCGAAAAAACATGTCTGTTGTATGGGAGCCCCCTTAAATATTTCTTTTATTCTGTTTTTTAGTATTTGTTGTTATAGCGGCAACAGAAATACATCATCTGTGAAAATTTCAACTGTCTTACTATCACGGTTCATGAGATACAGCCTGTTGACAGACGGACAGACAGACGGACAGCGGAGTCTAAGTAATAGGGTCCCGTTGGTTACCCTTTGGGTACGGTACCCTAAAAAGTAAGAAAAAATATTTTAATCTGTGGCCGAACTGCCCTAAACCTTTTCATAATATCTTTCCTACAAAAATATAACCCCAAACTGTGTTCATATAAAAAACAATTCTTATTTCTGTGCCAAAGCCAGGGGTTTTGACTAAAAAGCTCCACAATTTTAATTAATTGAACATCATTTATTGATTTTAATGGTAGAATAAAAATTGTTTTACCTAATTTTATTCCAAAATAATCAAAAACACTTACCGTTAAACGATTGTCATAGACAACAAGTCGCCGCAATCATTTGACATTAGCGATGAACTAAAAAAATCTTAGACAATTCGAATTATCTGTCAATCTTAACAAATCATTCACTCATTGTCTAAAATAACAATACAAATCGTAAAGCATCTATGAATACCATAGACAATTCGAATTGGCCGTTTGACAAGTGAAATGATTAGTTTGAAGCTATCAAATGAATACGATTTCATGACTATTTTCTTACACAATCGCACCTCTGATTTTCATGTTTAGTTTATGAGTTTAGCGAAAGAATCATTAATTAGAGTAAAATAATAACACATGTTATATACGTAAATAAATCCAAAATTTGGGTCGATTGGTTGTTTAGTAAGACTAATTGAACGGGCAAAGTTAGGCAGATATTTAAATTTATTTGTAGCGTATTTGGATATTTATTTGTAGCTCTTCTGGAAGGATGGGTTTTTTGTGCGAAACGTCCTGACAAAATCAATATGTTGTCCTGCTTGCAGTACGTATTTTGTATGAAAATTTGACTTGTCCTTCTGGCAGTACAATGACCTTGACCCTGAACGGCACAACGTTATCTTATCCACTCAGTATGACATTTATGTTTTCTTTGTCAGGATGGTCGTTACTGACACTCAATTTTCTTTAAAAGCTAAAAAACAAACAAATTATTCTAAATAATCATTAAAGCCTCTAACGTTTCAATAGTTCTGTTATCAAGCCTTGATTTATATTTTACTGAATGAAGATTCAGCAGCTAGATACTTAGGTACTCCCTCATTACCATTTCTTGATTTAAATTATCTTGTCCTCTCAGTAGGACATATATATTTTCTTTGTCAGAATGGTCATTCATTACTGACACCTAAATTTCTATGAAAGATATAATATTTTAATAATATACATATAAAATATTAACTTAACAATTTGTATTTCTTTTACCTAGAGTTCATATACTATTTTATCATTGATTTGTAATTATACATATATTACTTTAAATATAATTAATAAATAAAATATTTTTTTTTAGCTTGAAATATATTTCGGCCCTTAGTGGGCCGTCATCAGTCAAGTATTAAAAAAGAAAAATATACCATAGTAATAAAAACAGGAAAAGAAAAAAAAAAACAAAAGACAATATTTTTCTTAACTAACCTAACCTGTTTGTATTGGTCCACAAATTTTTTATCAAATAATAAAATTATAAAATTTAAAAAATTTTGTGGACAATATTTCTTTTTAGAGATATTTCTCGTAGCTTTTGAGAGGAGCGTTTGTATTTTTAAAAACAGATGAGGAAAGGCGATAAGGCTGACTTTTAAAAGTGCATCTAGCTTATTTTTCTGATCTGTGCAGAGGTGTATATATTGTATGTAGAGCATGTGTGTAGAGTGTAAGGCGTTCATGTAGTTAACCATAATCATGTTGCTTCTGATTATTGGTGGTATTGCACTGAGGGCAATTTTTGGTATCAGCCCTTTCGGTGCTGCACCAATTTCCAAACATTTTCCTAAAAATTGTAAATGGGTATAATATTGGGAAAGTTTGGCTGTTATATTTTTTATTTTATTTACGATTTCCTTCATTTACGTTAAAATTTAAGTAAGAAGGTTCTAATTTGATTAACTGGCACGTTGCGAGTATTTATGTTCATCAAAATTATACTGACTTTGACAGAAGGCTGTAACAGATGATCAAGATTTTGGTATTTGTCAAAAATGCACAAAGGAGCATATAACAATAATTAAAGATGTTTTTGAAACGCGGATACGCTGAATTGAGACGGCAGTAAGAAGAACACAGTGTAACCTATATAGCACAAGATTATAGTCCATCAAACGAGCAGCAATAATTGTGTGGGTTCTGTTCCATATGCCTGCTTCAAACAGTCCTCATCGAGTTACGTATTGATATTGGAGACCGTCAATAGCCCTCTGAAGAATGGAGAGAAATCCTTTGAGTCTCTGGCTGCCTTCGAATGTCTTGCGCACACAATGCACTGTATGAAATCAACTGCAGCTCTTGGGACAAATGCACGTGTGGTTGCGTCTCTGCAGTTTTTCAATTATGCACCTCGACGTGATTCTTCAATCCTTGTTGCATAAAATCTTTTTATTGTTGTTGCACTCGAAAAGAGTTATTCGTTCATAAGTTTATAATATAATCACATGTGCGAGTAATACTTTAATAAATATATAATATTGCCTCTATTGGCCTTTTATTTGTTTTTTATTTTGATTTATTTTATTTTTGACGTAAAGATTATATTTTATGCTCTGTGCCTATTTGAGACCGAGGGTTCGTCGACCTTTATTTTGGTAAACTCGCTTGGCTTTACCAGAACCGTAGTACTTTATTATTCTTTTATTACCCATTATTTACCATTTATTATTGTCTTCTACAATGTTAATTTATTTAATAAATGATACAGCAAACTAACCTAACCTATACATTACACTTACACTTATTGCACAAAAACAAAACAAAAGGGAATATTTACATTACTATACACCACACACCACTAGTTCACAATATTATACAAAATCGGAATCGTCAAATGCACTACACTACCACAAAAACACCTGATATTAGCCAAAATTGTCTTTCCACTTTCTATGTGTTTTTCATTGCCCGAAATAAAGACATTTTATTTTTTTATTTTTGCGTGACGGGAGCGTGTCGTTTGACTCTAAGTGCCTGATTAAATTTAAAAGCAATAATCAAAATCGTTAGATCTTGTTTTGGTATTTTTTTTTTCAGGCGCTATTAAATATTTTCAAGCTTTTTCCTTCTAAAACAAATTGAATAAAAAAAGAATCTCATAGGAATCTTTACTTCTTTGAACCATACCTGAATATGTGATGTCTTCTGCATTTTGACCCGTATTTGGTGAGAAACTGATGATAAACAGTTTCTTATTTTTATGACTTTGTAGTAACGCGTGAAGCCTATTATAGCTTTAAATGATAAATTATGTAAAAACGAATTCCAAGGGGTCTTAGAATAAGGATCAACGTATGTTTATGCAGAGCTGCAATTTTCTAAAGCGGCAGGATGCAGCGTCTTCGAAATTCTAAAATGTCGAATTTCACATTTTGTCCGGGATAATCGCCTTAAATTAAAAACTCAAGATATTTTACGTTTATTTTAATGAGTTTTTCTTACATACTAGAATTATCATCACCCAGCATTTATCACGCGACTAACAAAGTCGTATGAAAAGTAAAGGGTGTGAATAATGTTGCGAGAATTTATAGTATGCATTTTTAGTTGGTGTACGTAAAAACTGAATAAGTCGCTGGCACACGATAAGAAGATACACGGGTTGATTTTTCCATTTTGAAATGCACTCTAATAAGATGAAATTAGTTAAATAATAATACTGTTTTAAACATTTTTGATATTAATTTTAGCAGTGGTGGCTGGGTTTCGTATGTCAAGAAAAACCTACGAAACAATAAAAACTTCTTTACGACAGAAACATGTTCAAAGGCGAATGTCAGGTTACTACAACTTGACCCAGTGTTATGTACAAAAATTAGTTATGGTCAATTCATTAAATCAATTTAATAATAATCTTATCTCAGGATACGAGTCTTACTCGCACTTTACCAGTTTTTGACATTTTTGTGTGCTTTTACAACAACAGTCTAAAGGCCCTATCCGTTCCCCAGTTTTTTCCACAGTAACCCCAAAATCGATCTGATCATCATTTCAGGCGTTCCCCAATATGTCGGACATAACTAATCTATGTGTAACGAAGGAGGAAGGCCGTTTTCCCATTACTGCTGGCCTATCGCGATTAAATTCCTGGACGCAAACTTGGACGAGGGTTGCCGGATGAGACGTCATTGAAGAGAATAAGCGGTGAAGCCTAGTCCAGGATTTTGGTCATGGTCTACTACTGTGAAAATCTGTTTGCTTTACATAGTTACAAGGTTATTTGTTTTAAAGGATCTATACAAATTCGAAACCCCTATAGTGATGCTTCAGTGCCAATACGTTTAGTTATCTGTCCACTACATTACTCAGAAACGAAGAAAATATACGGTGGAATTTGACCAGCCAGGCCAGATAGTAAACCAGCGGAATAAAAGAGTTTTATGGTTCGATTGATGGCTATGCAAAAGAGGTGTCTAAGTATTAGAGCAATTCGCGATCTGTGGTCGCTCCCTATCGCTCTGGATGACAGGCGTGATTATATATGTTACAGTGAGTAAACCTATTTATACGCGTTTATTATCAGGAACAATACAACAGATACCAAGATCAGAATCCCGATTTTGACTTTAGATAAATATATTTTTCTTACCCGCCCTTTTTCCTACTCTAATCACACCTTAAAAATGTATGTTCACATGGACGAACGTTCAAAGGGCGCGTACACAGGATTACATGGAGTCGTGTCGTAGGGTAGTGACCACTTCGTCGCCATGCCGACGAAACGACCGGTTAAATTGAAGGTAACATTCACCTACTATGCGACCAGCTGGAAAAATGCGTGGAATTAAGTACAAATCAGTTGAATGGACCTTTATACAAAGTGCAAAATGCAAAAATACAAATATTTTCATTTTATTAATATACTAAATACCTAAGACTAAAAAACGAAAATTATATACTAATTAAAAAATGCATAAAGCTAAATAGAAGCCAACTTATTACAAGGACTTTTTATCCGTGGGGTGGAGCTTAACCCAAGATGAGCTTATATTAAGGCTAGAGTATTCGTGTTTTCCCGGATAAACGTCGTATTTTTTTGTGTTTTATTTATAAATAAGAAACATTTAAATTTTCATATATATTTTTTATTCATTTAAACTCATTAGGCATAAGGTTGTATATATTTTATGTCATTTACTGTTTATAATTCGACTGATGCCAGCCCCAAAGTGGGCCGAAATATATTTCGAAAATAAGTTTTATACACTGTTTTAATTATACAAAAAATATAAATAATTTAAGTTTTCATAAACATTTATTCAACCTTCCAATTTTTATGGGATGTTCAGTAGATGATAGACACTACACATGTAAAATTTCAGGGGGATCAGCCCAAATTTGGATGGTAACAGATTTAATAAACAAAAAACCAGCCTCAGCTGCTACAGCTCGCACAGGTGCCCGTGCTTTGTTACGGCGAGCGAGGACTACCCTCCCTTCGCACCTCCGGCTTTTTATATACCTAGTCCTGCCATAAGTTCTGTTACTGCATTTAAAAAAAATGAAAGGTTCCAAGGAAACTCTAGAAAATCAATCTATATCCATAGGGTAGAGTAGGTTTCAAACTACAATAAACAATTGATTGTTATTTTATATCATAAAAAATCAACTTTTGAGCGAGTCTCAAAGTTGCAGATTTTTTTTTGTTAAAATACCGATGTATTTTGGGTTTATGATATTCCATAGATATGGATGAAAATGTGATAAAAGTTTGATCTTGATGCTTGTGATAAGATGGAAAATGTTGTTTTTTAAGCAATACATCTTGAAATTAATTTAAAAACTCGATAGAAAATAAAAAATGCTTCTAAGCATTCTTAGCTTCTTTTTGTTTTCTAATATCGTTTGTCTAGGAGACAATATAGTCAGCTTTAAACCAGAACACAAATTCAAATTGTAAAAGTTAGGATCAAAAAAGATATAAGGCGAAAATCCCAAATGATGTCGCGTATTTTAAGATATCGGCTTCGGACTGCTTCAAGGATAGTTTTGTTAAAATGTTAATTTGCTTTAAGCAGCTACAATATTTTTTATAGTGACTATTACCTATCCAACAAACTCCATTAATTAATTTTACTAGATTCAGTCTGGGATGAAAAATATCAAATTTAATGTGAGTCACAGAACTTTTGGCTGGACTAGGTACACTCTAGTTGTAGTAACCACAAGACTGGGTGGAGTCGGGGTGCACTGTTTCGGTTTTTGGAACAGATTAGACCTATTTTAACTAGGAAATGTGAACCATCACATCTATTTATGATTTTTTGTTTGTTGAGGAAAATAAAACAAAGGAATAGAATTAATTCCGTTTAGTAATTCCTAAATAAGATACACAATTTTAAAATTTCATAAATTCCTAATTCGAAAACTATTTATTTTCTAAGGCTGAAATTTTAGGATACTAAACCTACCAAATAAACCTAATTAAAAATCGCTTGCTGATTCGGAAACGACTACCAATGACGGGCGGTTAATTATCAGTCAAACACCGCGTTAATTCAAAGATATTTTTTCAATAAAATTAGGAACCAAGAATATTTTTCGTTTGATCAAATAGTTTTTAAGGTTAATGTATACTATAGATCTAAGAGTATTTATTAGGAAATCAATATCAAACGATTTACTGGGTATTAAAACCATCAATCGTTAAAAGAAAAGACCAATATTATTTTTTTACCAATAAACAATACGTGTTTGGTGACACATTTAATAATACGGTGGTTATCTGATCTGTAAGATTAATCCGAGCCACGATTTGAGCTGTGATCTGGTTTTACTGACTAAGAGTGTTAGTGATTTTTTTCATGTGACGTACTTAATCTTCTTAATAAAATATTTATTTATTCATTTATAAATGTGACTTCACCTTTTCAAGCTGCTCATTGCTTTGACGTGATACCATCCCCCATGCAGATATTGTTATTGTGTTAATTAATTACCAATTTCAAGCACGTGTGTTTCACCTTTTTTTTTGCACGACCTATTAATTTAAATAAGTATTATTTACATTCATGAATTATCTTTACATGTCGGTCTCCCGGTCTACCGCGAGCTGTAGTCAGGTCCAGGCGTGCAACTAAAAACTTTTAACGACCGCGAGGAACCATTAGCGATGCCTTTCCCTACTGAACCCTGAATAATAGAAACTTTATCTCGCACTAGCTTTGCCCCGCGGTTTCTCCCGCTTAGAATTTAGTTTTTGTGTATGAAATCGGTCCATACTTTTGGGCCCAATAATTTTACAGTATATTTTGACCTAATGTAGGGAATATAGCCTACATGTACCGCGTGAAAAAATTAAGAAAATAACAGCACTAAATTGAGCGTTGTTCTAACAGTACAATGTAATGTAAGCATTACGATAAATATTAAAATTTGCCCGCGTGCAATTCGCATTTGAGTCGTCCCTGAGGAACTGTCCTTAACAAAATACCCGCACCATACTGAGCCCATGTTTCAGTTTGATGATCACGTGACCCGCTTACAAAAGGTTTTTATTAGTTTCAGCCTTAGTTAGTTAGAAATATAGTTAATGAACACTCACTAAACCGCAAGCATGCCGCAAACGCGATTATGAAACGGTGACACGGCCGAACTACAACGACCACACTAATAAGACATCCGATTTTTTCAAAGTTGGCGAAACTCAAAACATAGGTAGTACTAGTCTATATGAACAACTGCTTGTATGGGAGCTAAGCGACATTCGCAACTTTTTTTCTCTTCCTCCCATACAAATTGCCCCGATCAGCTGACTGGTCCAGTATGAAAAGGTGAAAACAAATTTTAAGAATTTCGCTTAGCTCTCATACAAACAATTGTTCATATAGACTAGTACTACCTATGTTTTGTGTTTCGCCAACTAATATTATTTAACCTTATATTACGATTTATTGAGAAATACTTGAATTAAAATAAATTATTTCGAGGCCTACCTTGGTTGTTATTATTATAACCATAGGTACTTATGTGTGAACACATCTTTCGATATTTCTCCATTTATCAAGTTTGTCTCTTCCCTTAGCCCATCATCAGTGTGTCAGTCAGGCTCTACCTTGTTCTTGCAGTCCATACCTATGTGCTTCTTGTTACATTTCTTTCATTCCTCGTCAAAATCAGAGATTCATTATTTTTTCTATTCTATTCTAATACCCCAAGCTCGTAAATTGCAACATTTTAAATTTTCATTAATAACCCTTATAATTAATTCTTCTTTAATATAATATAACTTAGAGTCCGTATCGGCGATCCACTGTAACTTGTTGATGACGTAGCCTGTTGGATTGTTTTATCCTTACAGCTGAGATGTGGAACTCCTTTACCTGGGTTATTAATTCCATATTCCCTCAAAAGAAGAGTAAATATATACATACGGGGTAAGCGCGCTTCACACCAGCGTTAGTACAAAGACTCGAGAGTGTATAACAAAATGGCGGCGCATGTGTCTCAAAATTATTTATGACGTAGCCTGTTGGATTGTTTTATCCTTACAGCTGAGATGTGGAACTCCTTTATCTGGGTTATTAATTCCAGATTCCCTCAAAAGAAGAGTAAATATATACATACGGGGTAAGCGCGCTTCACACCAGGTCTCTCAAGCGTTAGTACAAAGACTCGAGAGTGTATAACAAAATGGCGGCGCATGTGTCTCAAAATGGCGGCGCGTGTGTCTCAAACTTATTTATGACGTAGCCTGTTGGATTGTTTTATCCTTACAGCTGAGATGTGGAACTTCTAAGACTAATCAAACATGCCCAAAAACGAAGGGTCTGCCGTATTTCGTTGAGGAGATCCCTTATCCACCTTCCAGCCCCATCATCAGACCCTGCTCATCATGATTTACAATAAGCCTAAGAGCGGATGGATCGATAGGACAGATAAATGTTACATATATTATGTAGCCTTTTGCCCCCGCTCCACCTGCGTTTAATCAACTCTGCCCTATTTTTGGCTTGGGCGTTATTTAATTAACACCCCTTATAGCCTATAATATATATTTCTTTAATTAGATGTATCCCTAATAATAAATTATTCTGATTTCTTTTGGTTCTATTTATTCATTGACATTTTAAATCTAGGTTGCTATTTATCATCTAGCAAACAGACAGCGACAGATTTATTTTGAATGAAACTAATTGCCGATCCCAGGCCTATATGTTGAACAAGGTCACTACGATGATAATTAAAAAAACCGCATCCAAATCCGTTCACTTGTTTCGAAGATGTGCGCGAACAAACAAATTCTAAAAATCGCTGATTTGTGTTTTATTACCCTTCTTTAGTTATTCCCTTTCTTACAGACACACCGGGTTCTACTCTTTTATTATATATATTGATTGTATGTTTGAAATAGTCATCCCGATTGTTTTGTCATATTTAATGTGAATAACTACGCTCACTATAGGTATATACAATTATAAACGAACACCCTAACTGCGACTGGCTGACTGGTTGACTGACTGACGTACTCGTATCAGCACCCAGACCAAACGGCTGGACGAACATGGAACTTTGACTGTAGGTTCTTTATATCATGTAGACATTTGCTAAGAAGAGATTTTAGGAAATTTCTACGGGATTGGGTGAAATGGTATCCATGCGAACCATGCCGCGGGGCGTCTGATAGTGTATTTATAAATAAACATCGTCCCGACGCGGAGCAAAGCGCGTGTTAACTCGAATGTGAAATTCAAATACTACATGTTGCTCTCTTTACTGTGTAAGTTGTCAACTTGTAGTGCTGATACATGTTCTGTGATAGGGGTGGATAAATGTTTTCAGTTTATGTCTCTTCTTTTGTTTCCATAAAATATCGATGCTCTATTTACTTTTACATGTTTTGGAATGGAAAAGTTTTCATTCTCCAAATTAAAATTGCTATTTTAATTTTATGGTGAATATTTTAATTACCCGCAAGTTATTCAGAGCACTTAAAAAACAGTATATTGTTATACGAGTGCTTAAAACGAGCCATATTACTCGAGATATTTAACAACATGATCACTGGATGACACGTATAACTTTCAGTAATACTTAAAGCAAATTTAAATAATCAAACAAATAAATATGTACTGCTGACTGAGAAAAACCAACAGCTCTTTCCCGCTACTGTTTTTTTTTTTAATTCTTTCATCAAGTGGGAAGGCAGAGGGTACTTACACCATAGAGTTTGTCTAAATAACCTAAATAAATAATCAGACTCGTATGTCTTTTTATTTATTTTATATTGTCTCTCTTTAAAGTCCATGTATATATCCTTAAGCATCATCTGAAGCTTCTGTCCTGTCAGTTCGCGCTAATTTAATTTCAAAAAGATTGTCTATGCAGTTGTACTGTGTATGGCTGTATGACCTATTGCCATAGTCTTAGAAGAAGGAAACACTTTTATGCACAAGAGCATAAAACGTAGTTTTAGTCCCCTTGTAGCAAGCATAAACCAGTACTTTTTAGAGCATGAAAAGTGAAAAACATGTTTTTATATTTACTTCGGTGTTCTTATTACAATTTTCTGAACAATGGAAGAAAACACTGTGCTCATGCATGTATGCGAGTACACAATTAGTACCTGAAGTATGTACTGGGATAGGTAGGCCCACTCCCTATTACGTTAGGACGAATAAATCGTCGTTGAAACGAGGATGTACAAGTGTTGAACTCAGCACTTTCCAAATATACCTTCAATAAGTTACCTTTCGTGAGAATTTTTATTAACCTATATTTTTATTTGTCTGTGCCCAGTCCAAGCTGAACTGCGAGGTTCTGCACGACGAGCTGGCGTTCGAGGTGCGCTGGGCGGTCGCCGGAGACAGCATCGTGCTGCAGCTTGTTGCTAAACTAGGTAACCTATCATTTGCCTTACTGTCCAACGTGTATTTTGTCAGTTCCTATTGCCAGTTCTTATCGCAGCGCTGAGAGTTTCGGCACCACGCTTAAAAAACCCGCCTGCCTAGCGTGTGTGAGTATGGCCATTTCTTACAGGAGGACTGCCAAGAATGGCGAAATCTTGGAAAGGCTTAAGCCTGGCACAACGGATGGATTGCAACGTCATATCCGTTAAAATTGTTTACAAATAGGAAGCTGCAGGCGCCTTTATGTCATACATAATGAGTGGAAGCCGGCACGTACGCATGTAGATGTTTGAAAAGAAAGCAGGCTTTATTAAAGAGGGATTAATTTTGGTTGTTGTAGGGGTACCGATATAATCCTGATTTCTATATAAAAACTCAGCTCAATCGGCTCAGTTCTTAATTAAGTTTTCCTCTTTTCTCATTAAAACATTAAAAGTATACTCAAACAACCAACTCAGCCTTCCAACCTACACATTTTCGAAGACGAAATAATATACCACCATTTTTTTTTGCAGAAGACGGCGAATACTTGTCGTTTGGACTTTCCGGAGACAACGCTCATTCGCAGATGGTGGGAGGTGACGTGGCTGTTGCCTGGGTTGACAAGTCCACACTCAAAGGATACGCTCACGACTACTACCTGGATGCCAAAAGCCAGTGCGCTGGAGTTAGAGGATCCTGCCCTGATGATCGGCTTGGGGTGAGTCTTTGCTTAGGATTTAAGAGTAAATCCAGCCGCTAATGGCGGAAAGGCGACCAAGTGATTGTTGCCCGGTCAACTTTAGGCTGCCTGATAAAAAATTACCAATCTACAACATAAGAGATAAAAAAAACAATTTTAACTAAGCATGTTGTTTTCTAAAATAAACTCATACTCAATTTTATTTGTATTAAGAGCCAAATAAGTTCTTACATTTGAAGGCTTTATCCACGCACGTAGCTAAATCATAGATAACATCGGTTATAGCTCCTAAATCAAGCTGTACCGATATCAATTAGGTCGTTACCAGCCAGGGTTGCCATCCGTACGAGGTTTCTCGTACAAGTACGAGATTTAGGGGTCCCGGTACGAGGTACGAGCTCACATCCATCCTCGTACGAAATTGTACGAGATTCATGAATACAAATTTTAATTGTGGGCCCTATTAACAAAGACCCAGTTTAATGAGTTGGCCATCTTTGCATTAGCAGTATTATCTATTCCACACGCTAATACCGATTGTGAACGTGTGTTCAGTAAGACTAATCTCGTCAAAACCAAATTGAGGAATAGGCTGATAACTGAAACGGTCAACGGCACATTGCTTGCGTTAAATTCGAGCCGACACATTATATTATGCTGAGTGGAATTAATGCCGAAAACTTATATGGAAAAAAAAAAGAAAGGCACATAGGAAGATGAAATAGATAATGATAGGTTCATACTATAGAGGATATTATATTCGATAACTCAGTTCTTCAGCCGTAGTATTTCTGTGCTATTAGTTTTATTATAGTTTAGAGGAATTTATTTTTAACTACCTTAGATACATTAAGTATTAAAGTTTCATATTATATTTTGTTTGATTATGTTTGTAGCCGTAATTGTAAAATTTATTTCAGACTCCTGATCCATAAATTACAACTCAAATGAAAACAAAATAGAAACAAATTAAAGAAAACCTAAAATTATAAAACTTATAACTATTAACAAAATGCCAAAACTGCATAAAATATTGTCTAATAAATAACTATGTCCTTCTTTCAAATAATACAATTAAAAGTATAGTAGTAAATTGATGTTCGAATGCATTAAATTTGTAGTTTAGGTGTGTACGAGGTTGTGTTGCCAAAGTACGAGATTTTCGACCCTGTCTGTACGAGGAGAAGCCATCGGTGTCTGGCAACCCTGTTACCAGCGATGCGAGCTCGTGCCGTCGTAATATTTGACGATGTGTACACAGGTTATTAGCCGCCCGCGGCATCAATAACGAGCTATGGTCGTATTCTGTTCTCGGCCGTATTTTTCGGGGTAAGCTTGAGTTGGAAAAGAAAAAGTTTGTAAAGCCAAGCCTTATAAAGTGTAGGTTCCCTTAATGTATGCTTATTCAGCTCAAAGTACGAGTAAAATTTCAAAACAACTTTCCTAATTCCTTTTGGATTAGGTAAGAGTACTTTTTAATAAACCCTGCTACATTTCAAAATCAAGCTTGGTTGGCCCAGTATTTTAAGAGTTTTGCTTGAAAATATTGAACAAAAAATGTAGATAAAGGTTTTTCGTTTCGTTAATCAACAAATAAATAATTGGGTAGTTAACCTAACTGCCTATGTAAAATTCTAATGTCTGCCACAAAATCAGTTGTGGACTTAAGGAAGGAAAATATATTAATCTTGACGTTTTGGCACCCTATGGGAATTAAGAGATTTTGACCTGTCAACAAGAAGTGTTGTGACTCCATAAGCCACTGTTGTGACACCATAAGCCGCTGTTGTCACTAGTTTAAAACTAGATTTACACTTCGTCTCGTAAGTAGTTAGTTTAGAGTAAGAGTAACTAGCTTTACCGTTTGTAGTTGTTCAACAGTGGCTCTAAAGGTATTAGTGAAGTTTATAATAAATTTAGAATGATGGACGTAATATTAGAGTATTCTACCCAGCTTAAGTAATATCATCCATAGCAGTATTTTCTCTTCAAGAGATGTCCTGGTCATATAAAAAAATTGGCCATGTCATGAATTGATAATTTCCAACGAAAAGATTAAAAAAATGCAGCAACGAGCGAAGGAGGAGCTAGTTAGGCTGCTTGATCCGAAAGAAGCGGAGCGGAGAAAGGCGACCTCTATGGTCGACCAAATCATGATATGACCAATTCTATGATATGAATACGACTTGGACGAATTCGTCCAAGGAATACGAATATATCTATATAAACTTTGCTGCTTTTATATTTAATGTTATATTGAAAAACAATTCCATATTTAGATTGTTTAGAGTGCTGATAGATACAATTATATGAAACATAATAGGAAGGTAACTTTGTAGAAGATATTGATGTACATCGGTCTCGATGATACACCGAAGCCGGTTTAATATTCAATAGCGTTAGTAGATTAATGACTAAATTCCAGCGCTTATGGAATCATAACCGATCTATTATTTACTTATTATGTTAGAGAAATAAAGTTTACGTACTTTCCATTCAAAAATATAGGTATATAAGTCTTTTTTATAGGTCAGGGCATTCTAAGACTATTGTTTTTTTAATAACCACGTAAATATTATATTCAAACTGTTAATAAAAATTATGTGCATATAGTAGTATAGAACTTTTATGCTGATCTTTCTAATTGTAAATGATTTTTGTATGAACATACTAAACTTTCAGTAAAACAAAAATCAATGCGTACGTAAATTTCTAAGATTTGTATTAGTAAGTTCTAGTTCTTATCATAATAAACCTCTGTTGTTTAACGAGTTCGATATTAGAAGTACCTGCGGGTATTATCCGGATAATTTAGTTTTGATGGTTACAGTTTATTTCATTACAAATAAAGCAGAAAAATTCTGAATTTTATTTAACCGTGATCGTGGTAGAGCCGAT
This sequence comes from Ypsolopha sequella, assembly GCA_934047225.1. Lineage (NCBI taxonomy): Eukaryota > Metazoa > Arthropoda > Insecta > Lepidoptera > Ypsolophidae > Ypsolopha > Ypsolopha sequella. The sequence goes on along the minus strand of OW203983.1, from coordinate 34,213,269 downwards.
GCTGGGCTCGACTGTGGAGCTACCGCCATTTTACTCGAGGAAGAGGACAGCTCTCAAACAGACACAATCAGCTGGCCCACCATGCCTGGGACCGGCTGATGGCGGTAAATCCATCTATCTCCATTGAGCCTGTCTCCTACATGAAGATTTTTATGAAAATCAATTGAGTTTAAAATGCTAAAAACAGTAGTAAAATTAATTTTTCGTTATCTCAAAAAATAACGAAGCTATTGGCAATCAAACTGAACTTACCGGCTTGTGGCGTCATCTGATACTATTTCATATTAAAAGTGATAAATATTGCTACCGCTAACTTCGGTAATAATAGGAATTTTTCAAAAATTCAAAAAGTTTCGTGTTTTGCCATAGCTAATTAATCAGTTACTATAACAATATACTGAAAATAAGTAACGGCAAAACCGTAATCCAAACATAAAAAAGCTGTGCTAAACTACTTCCTTTTTCAACAGGAGAAGACCAACTCCCTTCGTCTGCTGAATGCTGCCCTGGTCAATGGCTACTCTATCGTGACATACCAGCGAAGCCTGAAAGCATCAGATGAGTTGGATCGCCCCATTTTCACCAATATCTCTCAACCGATCATCTGGGCCATCGGGCCTCTGAACTCTAGGAATGAGGTCTCGTACCATTCGCACTTCTTGAAGGTAAGTTTATTTTCATTTGTAAAAGTTCAGTTATTTAAGGAATGTCTTTGTCCTGGTGATAATCCAGTCAAGTATTTACCATAATCGCCTGGCATTTCTTATATAGGCATAGATATTTTATTTGACATAATATGCAGCTTCCATCCAGAAGAAATAAACAAGATATTTGACATGTACATATATGTTGACATTGACATATATGTACATGTCAAATATCTTGTTTATTTAATTATTCGACTGACAACGGCCACAAGTTGGCCAAAATATATTTCGATACTAATAAATACTTATATTAATCAGAGTATCCATGGCGATGAATTTCGCAATAAAAACATATAAAAGTAATTCTTTCGATACTCTAAACGAGGCTCGGAACTATAAAAACAATAAAAGCACTCATTGTAAATTTTAAAATCTATAGAAAACCTACATGAATGTGGTCAGGTGTGGTCAGGTTATTAGGTACCAAATGAAACTTCATTCTAGGTTTTTAGTATTTTTTCCCTGAGGGTTAGGCTAATTCTTCATCTACATACCAAATATCAGCTCCATGATCGATTCAGCCGTTTTTGTGTAATGCCGCGAACAGACAAATGGTCACGGAACCCCAAAAATAAAGTTGAGCGCGATTTTTTTGTGTAGCAGGTTTTCATTTACGTAACTAACGCTTTTATCTTTTAATCCTTTGTAGTAACTTTATCACCAACGAATATGTTTCCAGGGTGACAAATTTATTGAGTTCGGTCGTCCCCCGGTCTGGAACTGCCCCATGCCCGAGTCTGAGGAGGAGCAGCACCACAAAGAGAGCTCCACCAGTCAATCAAACAACAGAACAGGGCAACCGGAAGTGTCATTGGTTGCTGTAGCTGGCAATGGACTATACGACGTGAGTTATTTTTAGCCTGGCGCTACAATTATTTTTTTTAAGTTTTCTTGGTAGATTATTCAATCCGCGGCTGCTAGCGTCCTTGGAGCCGTTTGTGCCGGATAACTATCGTCACGCGCGAAAGCATAAGTTGTTTTGCGTGCAGCATGCACGCACTAATGTTGTCAAAGAGTCCCCTGTTACAAGAGCCTTCTGTATTTTCAACAGAATCGAAAATCTTACAGATACCGATTTGTTTAGTTGTTCTTTGCCGGAGTTCGCTAAAACTGCTTTTAATATAATTTGTTACCAATCGCATGAGGCTAGCGTGTAGTATAAAATTATTGTGTAGTATAAAATGTAAATAAATAAATAAAAGCATTTGTAATACGTGGTAATACCTAAATCAAAGGCAAGTACAGACTGTTTACAATTCAAAAAATAAAAATAAACCCTTGGACCATGGGGCCCGGCCGCGTGGCAACTTTTTAAAGAATTGTCGGCACGCCTGGTCGACGCCTCTGGTGACCCAAGGGCCGGAGCTTACCTCGGTCAGAGGATCAGCTTAGCGATCCAACGAGGTAACGCTGCCAGCGCGGCAGCGTCTTGGGTACCCTCCCCAACGGCGACGATTTAAAAAACATTTTTTATTTAATATAGGCATTATATTTGTTAATAATTTTAATTTAGATTAAGTTTAGTTTTTAATTTAATTTATTGTAAATACGTTAATAAATCCATTTATCTGCAAAAAAAAAAAAAAAAAACTTTTGTGATATACTCGTACAATCCTAGGAATCCACCGGAAAGAAAAAAACTACAGGAAGCCAAGTCGGAACTGTGAGGTTAACTTTATGAAACCAAGACTAGATTATTGAATAACTCAAAGGCTGAAAAATACTTAAAAATTAATACTTTGCACAATAATATTAATACTTTCAGTATAAATGAATATATAAAGCATGTATAGTAGGTATTTAAATAAATGAACTTTAAAAATAATGGTTTCCATTACCTATACATCAGTGGCGTGCACAGAACTTTTTGCTGGAAAAGCAAGTAATTGGTCAAGAATAACAATTTAAAAAATATGAAATTTTTTTAAAATCAATTTGAAAAAAAAATATTTGTATGACGCCAGGGTAGACAATAGAGTGAAAATTTCCAATACAAACTTTTTTTTTCAAAGTGATCTTTAAATTTTTTCATATTTTTTTATTGTTATTCTTGACCAATTGCTTGCTTTTCCAGCAAAAAGTTCTGTGCACGCCACTGCTATACATGCTTTTTATAGAAAAACAGTGCAGAAGAGAGCCGATACGTATTAGCCCAAGATCCCATCGTAAAATTCTGCACCTATCTGTTTTTAATCCAAATGCGATTACTAATGATACACTGCCGCAGGGTTGTCATGTAAAATGCACAAGTACCTTTGAACTCCTTCATTTCACTAAGTACACAAATCAAGCCGTTATGACGTTGCAATAAGGGTTACGAGTGGGGTTATGAACTGAAATTAAATATATTGTAATAAAGTAATTAAAAAAAAAAATATATATAATAATGTTATCATTTCATAATGCAAAGACAAGCCTACTTCATTCTGGAGAGCTATTTCGAGTCTCCAGTAAATCCCAATAAGTGTCCAGATTATTGCTTGTGCCCAGATTTTGCATGGCAACCCTGCGGTGGTCATACATTGTCATCTTGTAATCTTTCATTTACATAAAAAACAGATATAGGTGCAGAATTCTACTGTGGGATCTTGGGCTATTTGGTAACAGGTTAGGTATGACAGTCACGGAACGTAGTGGAGCGACCGCCTTAACAACATTCGTGGTTATTTTTTTTATGACAACCCAGTAAACTTTATAGTGCGAAGCATTAATTTTGTCTTAGAATTTTGTAAGGGAAAGTGTTATTTTTGCAGGGCGTAATAGTTATTTAATTATAGTTGTATTATTTTTTTGTAGTGCGTTGCATTTTTGTTATTGTTATTTCCATTAAATTTAAAGTAAGTTTAAATGTGTCCCTTTGACTTATCTCCAGAGCGCTGTGATCAAACCAAATCCGGTGCCGACTCCGAAGCCAGTCCCGCGTGTGGAACCCTGGGAGATCCCTCCCATCCAGTGTCATGAGCCAGCTGACGGAGTCTTCTACGCGCAAATGGGACCCACTGGAGGAAAGCAAGGATACTCGGCTATTACCGGTAAGAGGATGAGATACTTATTGATTGGAAATATCTATCTACCACCAGTTTTCTTTTCCACAACCATTAACAGTGTTTAATGGAATCTTCACAAATCTTAAGGGTTTTGGAATTCCATGTTGGGTGTCAAAGGAAGCCTATTTTCCAGCATATTGTGTACTCATACGTGACTGTCGACCTTATCAATCTAATGTTTACTTTCTAAACGACTAGACGTATCTTTAGGTTAAGTTGTAGTTTAATATAATAATTGTATATGTATGTACTTTCATTATTTTATGATTTTGATGTGGATACCTTTATATAAATATGAAATTTATTTTCGAGGTCACGTGGGTTGGGGAATTTCCTGGTACATTAATGGTCTCCTCATCCCTGAGATCAACGTGGTCAGAGGCAAAAAGTACACATTCGTGGTGGAAGGAGGGTCCAACTCTGACGTGCCAGCGAGGTACCATCCGTTCTACATCACCAATGATCCAGTTGGTGGATATTTCCATAAGTCTGATACCGAGAGACAGGTGAGGTTTAGGATCTTTTTCAAAATTACACAGTTAATATAAGAATCTAAAATATACTAGTCCATCGCCCCAAACTGTGAACTCGTGGCCTCCCAACCCCTTAACCGATTTAGTTCATGTTCATGAGCTTCGCTCGCTCGTTCAATAATATGTTTTAAAACAATTTCTAAGATCAAATATCGAAAAAAGCCCATCCAGGCTGAAATTGTATTAGGAGGTCACAATAAATTTGGTAACGATATAATAAATGGCTGAATCTGAGGTAGGTTCACGGGATAAAGGGCACCCCTCTGAAGCCAAACAGGCAGTTCTTAATGTGTCGCAATAGGTGTCAAAATAGTTAACAAATAGGAAGCTTGCACTGCACAACATGATTCGGTAAAAATGGAAACCTCTCTTCCTGTCTGAAGCACAACCCTCGACAGCTAAAAAAATATTTTATTTTCGAGTAGGGAAAGAAAAACAAGACATTATACTTTGATAAATCGTGTAAAATACGTAGATATTGAAATACTTGTAGTTAATAAAACCCAGATATCTTTAAAAGAAGAGTAAATAGGTAGTTTCTGGGCGAGTACACTTTATCCTGAGTCCATTATGAATATATAATTAAATTACATTACATTACAATTAACTGTGTCTTATCTCTAGGCTACGTAGTATTTAGAGTAACACGGTCATTTAAATAAAATTAACAGAACATAGAAATCTACGCTGGAGTGCGTCGCTCCAGAACCGGCGAGCTGGTGCCAACTGGAGTCGGTCGTCTCTGTAACTGGACTCCGGACAACGAAGGGCCAGAAGCTGACGAATACCCCAGCTTCGGTGCCTACCAGAGATCATTGACCTTGGTCTGCGAGGAAGGCAACCCTGGGGTCATTACCTGGATACCCGACAAGAATACTCCTGACACTGTTTATTATCAGGTAAGGGGTAACGTCAAGCGGTGAAGGATCTTTGATGATCGAATACACCGTGAAATTCAAGTGGTTTTGGAAACGAAAACTAGTGATAGTACTCGTCCATACGGACAACTTTTATTATCAAATTACGAAAATAAAATCAACTGTTCCATAGAGAAGTTACATAGCTACCTGACTAAAATGTATGAAACATCTGACTTCTTTTTCGTGATTTCAGGTTTGGCTCCATAGCCATAGTAAAAGCTGTTTGTATTGATGAGTACTATTACCCGTTTTCGTTTCCAAATCCACTTTAATTTCATGGTTTATAATGTACTAATTGACTCAGAAATGCATGAGAAAGAATTTTTATTTATATATTTGATAAAAGTTCTTTCATTTTAAAAAAGAAACATTACCAGTACTAAAAAGACATAATTTTTTATTAAACAACAAGAAGAATGCTGTATCGTTTTACTTTTGCGTTTTTTGGTGAATCTGAATTTAAGATTGAAATGTCGTTGCAAATTAAAATTATCAATACTTTATTCACTTCATGCATTATAACCACATTACACTTCACTCTCACATTTACTACAAAAACATTCTCTCTTGTGTATAAATAATCTTTACTTTCTTTTTTTCTGTTTCAGCTTTCCAAGCCTTCTTTGTATCGCATGAGGTTTACTATTCTTATAAATCGTCTAACTGTATATAAAAATATAGGTGTATTTGTAAATAAGATAAAATAATACCAATATACGCGACTTACATGTCCTTTTATTTTTCAGTGCTTCACTCATCGCCATCTTGGATGGAAAATTAATGTCTTGGATGAGTGTGACGTAATTGAGGGCGGTGGTAGTCAATTTGTCGAAAGACTTGCACCTCCAAATGGTGACCTCCTAGAAGGAGAGGAGTCAATTCAGGTAGCTACACGTGTTAAACCAGATACTAACTTCATACTAAACCAAAGAAAGAAATATGAAAAAATAATCAACACGAAAAACAATTATAACGATTTCAGTAAAGTGCAGGATGACTTCAGAAAGCCAGGGAATGAAGTGATGTCAAACCAGGAGCAATCCCAAAATCATTTCAACACTAATCTACCGGAGTTTGAATTGCCGATAGCTAATACTCAATTGGAAGAAGCCATTAAAGCTGCAGAAAGTCTAGAGAATAAACAAAAGGATGATTTTGTGAAGGACATCAGATTGCCCCCTAGTGTTATATTCAAGGATGGTGTTAACAAGGATCCTTTCTTACCTGAGCGACCGATAGGAGAAGACGATGATTATTTTTTGGAGCCTGTAAAAATGCCAACTAAATACATACTACCTCCAAACCAGAAACCATTAACCCTACAATCTGTAATGCGTCCTCATGGAACGACTAATGGCCCGATGGGACAGATGCGACCACCTTTCAGACGTCCCACACCACCAGAAATGATAAGAAGACCCCCTCCTCCACAACATCTGAAAGTTAATGGATATCCGTTATCCATGCCCAATCCACAAGGACAACGTCCCGTAGGTCCACCACCAAACATGAAAAAGTACAGCAAATACCCTCCTAACAATGGAAGATTACCGCCAAATATGAATAGACCACCTCAACCACCACAACCACAACCGCCAAAACTGTTTCAAAAAGGCGGTAACCCACAAAACCAACATGGAAATAATCTTCAGCACCAAATGACCACCCATGGAAATAATCTTCAGTATCAAATGCCTATGCACGGGACTAACAATTTAGCACCACAATTACAACATCTACCACCAAAACCAATTCAAAAAATATCATCACATGGTTCAGTGCAATCTATTATATTAGGAAAACCCATCAACCCTTCATTACCACCACAGAGTCAAACTCTAAGTTTGGGTAAAACGGACATAATTGCAAACCAAGTCGTAAAAAGTCAAATCACTTTACCCGGATTTAATGAACCTACAGCTCAACATAGTTCACCGCAGACGTATTTTAGTAAACCCGGAGCTGGTCAAATTATTTTGGGAATACCAATGGAGCACCCATTTCCTTTAGATCAGCAAATGACTCCAACGAAACAATACCCTGTTCGAGCATCCTCTACACCACAGATAGAAGTTGTTAGTAACAAAGAACAAAGTCAAAGTGATATAAAATCATCAGATTTTATAGGCGAATCAACAGATGCTTCAACATTTACACCAGCAGTGAATACTGGTTTTAAACCTGACACAGTCGTGATTGAAAGTGGTTTCAAGCCCATCATTAGAGAACCTTTAATGGCAAGCGAAGATACGAGAGTTGCTGATTTAATTTCGGAAAATTTTAATAGACGAGAAGATACAAACGTCGAACTTGAGTACGAGAATGATGATGTACAATATATAAATACAAACCAGAACTATCCTGAAAAACAGACAGAGACATTTGAACCAATGTTCATTCCTTCTCCTGAAGATCACATGTTACCTACTAACGACAGAACAAAAGAAGTGTTTCCAAGTAATCATGCAAAAGAAAATCGCCCTCATCCAGTGTATGTTAAAACAGAAAGCGAACTAAATGATCTATTTTCCAAGAAAAACATGGAAAAAGAAGTGCCTACGGATATGGTGATGGAGTCCAATAAAGTTAGTCCTCAATACTTACCTCCTGACCCAAAACTCCCTAAAGAGCACTCGCAAAAAGTTGTAGCTGAAGAGACGTATACAACCTATGATGGAAAAACAGTTTCAGCTGTCAGTCTAACAGCAGTGCCAGTTGCACAAATTGCCAAAACTACCATAAATACAACTAAGTTGTTTTCAGCAAAACTACCTAAAAACACTGAACAACTCTTAAGAACACCTCAGTTTCGTCCATTCAAAGGTGACATTCCTCCATTATCATTAGATGCCATAAATGTGGGCACACCCGCTGTGGAAGAGCCTATTAACAAAAACACAAGGTCAACAAGTCTGAAAATAGTTAACTCTTTTATAGAGGGAGAACCATTAGACATCGAGCTCTTAAAAACAGAGGACAGTAAAAAAATGGAATATACTGACGAATTTAAAGAGCCAGAGCCATTAGATATCGAGCTCTTAAAACCAGAGGACAGTAAAAAAATGGAATTTACTGACGAATCTACCGACGAAAGCGTAGAGTATGAAGAACAAAATGAGGAAGAAAATGACGAAGAAGAAGAATCAAGTGAAAGAAAAAAAAGGGAAGCAAAGGATGCACAGTTTGAGACTGAAAACAGTAACTCTTTTCCAAAACAAAAAGAGTTTTCCGGAAAGAATCAAATAGACTTTGAACGACATAGCTCAGAAGGAAACAAAAGTTCATCAACTAAACTTGAATTTTCAATGTTAAGCACAGTATTATTATTGGTATGTCTAAAATTTCTTTGAAATCAAAGTCTGAATTTAATTTAACTAATTTATTGGACTAAAGTAAAGCCTTGCCATTGATTGCATTTTCATTGATAGCGTTTTTGCTACGATACTCTTTGGGGATATAAGGCTGTGGGTTTCTAAAATAATATTCATAGTATTTTCCAAGTGGTAGGAGGACCTTGTTATCAACTACCTTGATAATTCTGTTACCAGCTATACTACGCGATTCAATACTCCCTTAGATTTTAAGCATTTTGTAAATAGGATTTTTATATTATATAATAAAGCTAGTTTTAATTTTTAATTAGTATTTTTTATTTATTTTTAACCCTCTTAATTATGATTTACTATTACTCACAAAACTTTAACGTAAAAAATTATTTTTAAGATATTTAAGTAAAAAATACGAAAAACTTATAAAACATTCCAAAAATGTTAACTATATTAAATCAAAATATATGATACATATATAAGGTTAAATTTCACAAGTGATCAGTATCACGGATTTTGCAAATTTCACAATATAAAATGTTGACTTCCCATGGTAAATGACTCTCGGATGGGCTTGGTAGGGAACACGAAAAAAATTATTTATGAATTTCACAAAAAGGGTCATCGAATCGAGTCTTCAGTATGAATTTGGCTGTATTAATAAAAGTCACCTTGTATACAACTTTTCTCCGTATCTGTTAGTATTCAAACTGAAAAACTTCCAGTGCGGAGGGTGAAGACACATTATAGGAAGTCGGATAAAACGGCTTTTATACGAACCTGATAAATCCCTAAAATTTTCAATTCAAGGACTTGGATTTTAACAAATTATACTTAATTTAATACCAAATCATAATACTAATATCTACTATCTAAAACAAAATAAAAAAACAACTTATTGGCCTACATAGTTTACAATATATAGAAAACGAATGGAACATATTTTTTTATACAAATTACTACAGAATAAATACAAGTATCCACTAAATCTTTAAATTGATCACGGTGCCTTACCGAAATATATAAATAATTATATTTATTATATACATATATGAAGTTATTAACAAAATAAAAGCTGATACAACTTAAAATCAAAAATGTGCCATAGTTTGTTGTTCGGTTACAGTGCGCGCCAATCTTTTAGTCGCCTCTGAATGAGTTACGAGTGCAAGCTTGCGCAGGTACAGTCAAGGAAACAATAATTTCAACGGTTGATTTTTAAATGTTTACTATTAGTGGGAAGGTGTACTTGTTTTACCTACCTATTTAATTATTTATTTATTATTTTAGTGCAATCTTAACTACATAAATAAAACGCATTAATATAAACACCATTTTCCTACATTGTCGCCTTAAAACGCTATAACGTCCGCGAGGCATAACAACAACAATAAACTTTAACAAACTAAATCAACAAAACAACAAATAAAGGCAACAAAATCAAAAAACTATAACAAACAGATTCAACGATAAACTTAACGAATCATAGAATTTTTTCCTCATAGGTACTTTTCATGCAACGCGCGCGTGTGTAGTGTACGGACGTAAAAATCGAACAATTAATCTGATTCAAAAATCAATAGACAAAGAAAATAACATTATATCATTGCAGCATGGGCGTAGCCGGGGTGCGTAGAAACAATTTTTCACAAACATAATGGATATTAATTTTATATCATGCACTTTTTATCGTTTTATTTTGTTGAACCCCCACCAAAACTATAACCTGACTACGCCTATGCATTGCAGTATATAATATTTATAATATCTATTTATTCATCACAAACATCATAATAAACAATTAACTAGGCGACAACAATATCATTATAATTTTAAATACATAGCAGCGTAGGTTAACGTTGGAAACCAAGGTAAATTAAGTTTGTGGTAGATAAATAATTGTTTGCAACTGAACGTAATTAGATTAATTAGACATTGAGACACTCGTGCAAAATTATAACGAAGCAAGCAACTTGCGTCCCAATGTCTTGAATTATGTTACAGTTGCACAATTGTAATTATGTTACATTATTGTATCTCCATGCGATGAATAAATCGCAGTGTTTAAAATGTAGAAATTTATTTCTATCATAGTTTCAATGGGCAAGGACCGAGTCAGAATAATTTTGTTAGTGTGAAAGAAACAAGAAAAATTTGCTTTTTGTAGCAACCAACGTAATTTCAAAAATGAATTTATTAAAATCTTAGATTAAACAAAGTGGAAAATGAGGTACGTTCTTATATCTCCAAGCGAAAAATTGGTCCGGTTCACAAAAGCATGAACCATGGACAAGTAATGCTAAAAGACAAAGATAGAGCAACGAGATGGCAACGAGCTTCGACAGTAGCACGAGCGAGACAAGTAAGACAAGTAAGTATGCGAGTAAGTCCATTATCCCTTTTACTCTAACCGCACACTGGCGCCACAACTTATCTGTGCTTCTAGGCCAAACCAAAATGGCTTCTTTAAGTACTACGTGACGGTCTTCGTCACCGGAACAGATAAGTTTGTGGTGCTTTACACGGCATTGGCATTCGTCATTCGTGTCTGTAACAGACACGAATGACGAATGCAAATGCCGTGTAAACTAGACGAATGGCGAAGACTTTATTACCTTGTGACAAAAGCGATCATTGATTGGCCCATTCGTCTAATTGTTTTGGACATGTTACAATGTTTCGCTCCCGCCGTATAGATTTATCTCGTTCACTCAAACATGCCCAATTTCAAACTAAAATGACAAGAGTTTTCTTAAAAATATCACTTTTAGTGTACTAACGCGTGAAAAGTGATTCCGTGTGACTTATTTTTGCGCCTTGAGTGATTCGTGCACTGAAGAAATGCACAAAAAGGCATTTTGCAACGTTATTTCCCAATAAACAACTGTTTTCAGACACACTCAATGCAGCATGTACAGTATCTGTTCTATCTAACGGACGGAGACTGACTGAAACGAAGCTTGTCCATTGGACTCGCTTTTGTAGGACCACGCGCGGAAAGTGAGTACCTCATCTTCCTCTTTGTTTAATCTCAGATTAAAATAATGCCACCTACAAAATATTGTCACCTGCGCTACGAGTACTGTGCAAAGTTTCAGCTTATGTTAATTGAATCTTGTTATACAAAAGATAATATAAACAAAGGAAAAAGAATTGGAATTTATTGTGGCATGATGCTCATTTGAAGACAGACTGCATACTGGAGATCTTCTTGGTGAGCCTGGTGAAATGTGTGACCGCCTTCTCATGAGGGTAGCGGGGGTCAACCAGTCTGATAATGGAGTCTCTAGGATTACCCCTGTAATTATGAAAACGATACGTCAATAAGGTGTTTCCCAGTATGTAGTGTTATTTAATAGATTATGTAGATGGCGACTTAAAACTTTTCGCAAATCTGTTGTTTCGAGTATAGGTAATTCCATAAAAAAAAATCCTGTATAAAATGATGTCAAGTCTCGATACGTAACATTTTGAGATTGCGAGGAAAGCCAATTTAGGTCAATGCAATTTAGCAATTCTATTACCTTTCACTATGAAGTTAGCAAATTACTCAATAGTTGTATTAAAACCACATAGGTAAGGTAAAGAACAATTTATAAATAATATTTTTTGATTATTTGTGTAAATTTTCCAATTTTATTTGAACTTAAACTTGCATCATTTAGTCTAGGAATTCGAAGTATTTTTGACTATAGCGAGCCCTAATTTATACGACTTAGTTTGATTTTCATGAGATTGTAATCGATTTACTAAGTTAACAGTGGATCTACCGCGTAATTCTCATTTTCATCAACGTCAACTTGAGATTGAAATTTGACGTGCGTGCGACGACACCCGCCTAACATGCCATCTCTTTTGCACGCGTTGAATTTCGCATGCATTTGCTTGAAGTTGAAACAAATGAGAATTACGCGGTAGAGCCCCAGATTAGTTAAAAATTATCTAGTCTTTGGTAAATCTTTTAGTTTCTGTGGCTATGGTTGATTATTATGTCTTGTCTATAGATAAAGAACGTCTTGTGACTTGTAAAAAAATGTGATTGATCCAAAAATATAAATAGCTTATAAACTTTTTGAATTGGACGTTTAGCACATTAAAGTTAGTTATACAGTAAAATTATGTATTAGATCATGTAGAAAACTTCCTGTAATGGCTAAAATACGTCAGTAAATTTACTTTTTTAAAGATGCTTAAATGATTCTTGTAGTTACTACAAAACCAAGCCAACCAGACGAATGAGCTAACCAATAAATAAATAAATATTATATTTATTATATTATATAATATTATATTATATTTATTTTAATAAAAAGCAAAGTTTTCGTTGGTTTTTGCAAATTAGAATTTCAAAATTATTCAATTTTAATTTAGTTTTTGAAATTCTAATTTACAGAAAGCATGGAAACTTTGCGATGGCAACATACACAATACATAGGTAATAAGGTTTTGTTGAATAACTATTGGAGAATTTTGAATTTAAGTGTTTTGTTTTGATTAATTAGAAAAAGGCGGTTTTTAACAACCCGGCTGCGAAACCGCTCTTAATATAGTACTATAGTAACAAGCCTTTAGCACCCTTCATTTGATGACTTCTTTCGATGATGACTTCCATCGAAATAATATGACTTCTCATTCAGTCTTTTTGTAAAAATATGGATATTTTTTTATTTCGTTCATGCATGGTATATAAAATTTTATAATTCAAATTCATTTTCATATTTTTTTATGCTGAATGTTGTTATTTCTTGATGGAAGGACATCATGAATGTAAATAATAAATTTTTGGGACAATATTCCTTAGAATATTCATATTAATACTTGCATCTTCGTGAAAAAAAATAATTTATTATTTAAATTGAGGTAGAATGGCTTTTGAATTTTCAGGAAAAATCTGTGACTAATCAAATCACATGAACGAGTAGTTACCGACGATCCTTCAAAAGGCGTGCTGCGTCAGCTGATGTCAGGCCAGCTTGATCCATTACGTTGACGTCTGCGCCGCGGGCGATCAAGTCTTCAATCAGCTCAATACTGGCTCCTTGTGAAACTGATCAACAATAGATTCAAATAAAACATTGCTCCAAAATTGTTAAAATATTTTATGGAAACATTCAAACGGTTTTTCGATGGTTGCTGAAGGTTCTTGGATTTTTACAAAAATATATTTAGTATGTCCCTTTATTAAACTATGTAGCACGTCGATTGTCATTATTTTAATAATAATAATAAAACTCTTTATTGCACAAGATAAAATTTCTGCACACAGGCGAGGTTAATACCATTTAGTATTTTCTACCAGCTAACTTTTGGTTGTGGGGAATTGTAGAGGGAAAGTGCCATGTTGTCAAAATAGTATTTGATATTTGAATATTTTTAATAGATACATATATTATAAATGCTTAGTAAATTATAATATACTACATTCATTTCATTTATTTAATTCATTAACAAAAATATATTGCATTTGAATATGTAAATTATACTTAATACTACGTACTTATGGGCAAAACTACAACTTATTCATAATTCTATTTACAGATTTAAAATATAATAAATAAAACAACAATCTTAGTTATATTAAGTTACAAGCTACCTACATGTCACTCACTGTATAAAAACATTTCTCCAACAAGAACTGTTTCAGCAGGCATGACTGGTTATTATTTTAAGGTCTAACGGATTGAAATCTTGTTGCATGATTTGCGATTTGCAACCTGGGTGTAATGGCTGTTTTTATGTCTTTGCGTCGGGAGTCTAGTCGTTTTTTTTGTTCTTCCAGAGTATCATACTTATTTATGTTTTTGATTAAATTTGAGAGAAGAACCAATATGTACAAACTGGGAGCAGTGAGAATACCTAACTGGATGAAATAATTTCTGCATGACTCAGTTTGAGGAATTCTGACCATGCTATATAGTATATAGTAAATATATACTTGTAAAGTTATAAAAGGTATCTAGATAAAGTGGTAAAATACTACTACTTAAAAGTTTACAAACATATATTATCTATAATGAGGAGAATTTATCTAGTTTCTATTTATGAATCATTCTGTAAATCAAGAAAGTGCTGTTTTATCCTGCTCCTGAAGACTGCTATAGACGGAGCTTCACGGATGTGCTATAAACTGTTCCACAAGTGAATTGCACTCACAGTGAAAAAAAATTGTAAACCTGCATGAACTATGTTTAGGTGTACGAAGAAGCCAAGCTTTGCTCGGTCGGTGCTGACGGTCGAGCGATGAAAGGGGCACAAAACGTTCTTTAAGATATGATGGAGAACGGGGGTACCATAAAGAAAGATCAGAACGTAGGAATCTCTACGGATTTTAATAAGATGTAGCCATTGAAATAAAATTATTTTAATAATTGTTTTGAAATGATGAATAATATCTTTGGCTGCATCATAAAGCCGAAAGAAGTTTTATAAATGAAAAAGGAGATACAAATTTCTTCTTACCCTGTTATGTGGGATGTCATTGTCCAGAGCTTGAGTGTAACTTTTACTTCAAAAGTAAAGAAATGGGAAGCCGTCACATTATTATTATTATTTATAATTATTATATACTGTATTTTAAAAACAAATAGTGAAAACGCCGATTCATGTATAATGTAGTTTTATGGTTCCGTACCTGAATACTTGACCAACTTAATATTGCAGCTTTGTTTCATTCATTTAGTATCTAGGTAATGAACATTTTTGACAAAAGATTAAATCTTAATACATTGTTTATATTGTTAAGTAGAATCCCTAAGTAAAAGATCGATAAATCAACATATTTTTTTCAAAGCGACGAAAGTCCGAATTTCTTCAAACGAATCCTATAAAGCCTGGCGTTGTTCATGCTCTAGGTTCATGTACATGTCTTAAGAACACTGATCTGATGAGCTAGCATTATAATTCAACTGGAACACTAATCTCTAAGAGACAACAATGCCACTGAAGATGCATTGTGATAACTGTGCCATAATAGTCTGCTAACGGCTAATAGTCACTGTGGGGTCATTCATTAGGGTTACTGCGAGGATTCCAAACTATTATAATACCAATATATTTAGAGTATCTAACCCAAAGAAATTGACTTCTATTACCAAGTAATAAGCTTTTATCTTGCAACTTTTGCAATTAACCTCTGTATGGTCCAAAAAAATTGATGCTAGTTGCAGCGCATCATTGTAAGGGAATTAGCTGAATTAGGGTATTAGGGAAGTTACTGAATTAGCACAAAAAAGCACTGTTATATCAGACACGAATTCAGAAGAAATGGTTCTGCATATTTATATTTGGGGAATATTTTTTTACAGTTAAATTAAATAATAATCGAAAACATCATCATCATAGAGCTGATGCCGGGCTCGACTGTGGAGGTACCACCACCTTACTTGGAGACCCCCTCAAAGTAATTCGGGGGAGACAGCTCATAGGCAAAAAACCAGGAGGCCCACCATGCCTGGGACGTATGGAGCGCGGTATATCCATCCCTAATAGCATATTATATGGAACAGACTGGTGACGGGCAGCAGCGTCACTGGTGCGAGGGTTCCGGCAACGCGCTCACCAACCCGCCTGCCCAGCGTGTGTGAGTATGGGCAATTCTTCCATGATGACCGCCGGGAGTGGCAAACTCCTGGAAAGGCTTATGTCCAGCAGTGGACGAACTAGGCTGATGGATGGAAATGATATCAAATATATTTTTTGATATTTTTTTTTGTTCAAAATTAGGTAACGGTAATTAATTAGTCTTAAGGTTAAATATATTTTTAATTCATGTCTTTCAGCATTCAAATTTTCCACTCATTCGACTGATGCCGGCCCCAAAGTGGGCCGAAATATATCGAAAATACTTTAGTTGTGATGTTTCTTGTGTTTATAAATATCAAATTAAAAGAAAAGCTTATATTGTAGCCGATTCTGAAGGCTGTTTTAGTGCTGTCAAAACAAAATTTTCTTCATTGCAAAATAGTTCATAAGTGTTAAGAACAGAAGCTAAATTACTTTGGAAAATTTAAGTTCTGACAACACTAAAACTAAAATTAAAGCCTTCAGAATAGGCTTTAATAGCCTAATATAAACATTTATTTAAAACATATTTAATTTTAATAATAAATAATGGACGATTCAAAACACAATTATCCTTGTTTTAGAATAGAATAGAATATAATATGCTTATATTTATCTAAAAATTGCACAATAATAGAATAGGATTACCTTGACGCTTATATAGATATATGAGGGTGTATGTACTAGTGCTATAGGCGCCAAGCTCTTCCCTTACAGAGTTTTTACGAATTCATTTATATAAAAAACCGGCCAAGTGCGAGTTGGACTTGCGCACGAAGGGTTCCGTACCATTATCTATAAAACGGCAAAAAATTACGTTTCTATGAGAGCCCCCTTAAATATTTATTTTATTATATTTTTTAGTATTTTTTGTTATAGCGGCAACAGAAATACATCATCTGTGAAAATTTCAACTGTCTAACTTTCACGGTTCATGAGATACAGCCTGGTGACAGACGGACAAACAGACGGACAGACAAACTGACAGCGGAGTACGGAACCCTAAAAAAGAGAATACAAAAAATAACCAAAAATAACAAAAAGAGCATGTAGCTTAACTTATAATAAATAAATAAATCAAGGGCATGTGAGAGGGTGGGTCTGTGTGATGAGTGAGGATGTGAATGATAGTGTGTGTGTAGGAAGATATAAAAGTAGCACCGGAAGTGACGTAGAAGTTCAGAAGAAGCTCTCCTATACGAGTTC
The DNA here is from genome assembly GCA_934047225.1 of Ypsolopha sequella. NCBI lineage: Eukaryota > Metazoa > Arthropoda > Insecta > Lepidoptera > Ypsolophidae > Ypsolopha > Ypsolopha sequella. The sequence continues at coordinate 34,195,970 of OW203983.1, read as the reverse complement.
CAAACAAAAAGTATCCACTTCAAAACACACATCTATGAAAATACAACTAAGATGAAAGAGGTCAATGTCAGAAAGATATCTAAAATGGTTTTGAAAATAAGTTACAGGCTTTAGAAGTGAAAAAAAAAACCAGTCAAATGCAAGTCGGACTTATCGGTTATATGGTAAGTGGTCATAATTCCACTTGCAGTTATGGAGGACCAACTAACGATCTATTGAACCCTTATGTATTCAAAGGGGTTAGTATAATAACTTCCTAAATAATTAAATATTTGTATTTAAACGAAATTTCAAGTTTCTAAGTCAACTGGAAGTGCCCTATATGTTTTGATTCCCTTGCGTGTGCCAAAAATTTGTATGAAATTAGTTATGTACAGTGCAATAATTTTTTTTTCGCGTCGGTTTAGAAGCCTGATTTGATAGAAAGACAGACGGATAACAAAGTGATAGTATATGGGTTCCGTTTTTTTTCATTTTAAGGTACGGAACCACTCCACTTTACGTGTAGGCGACAATGACGTTGTCGTTGGTAAGCGAGGGAGAATTATAATAAAATAAGTTCAAAGTTTTATTTTACCATTTTGGCGACGTGATTAATGTATATATACAGGGTGGAAAAAATTTAAGGGCCCTGGAGGGGAACTACCTTAAATCCTTTAGTTAGGTCATTTTACTGAAAGGAAACATTCCTTTTTTTTTTAAAGAAACAAAACTGCATTCAAAGATATTCTGAAATTCGCTTGTCTCACCCGGGAATTAAACCAACTAAAAATTAAAAAATAAACCCTCGCTATTTTATCATACGAATCGGTAGGATTATTGTTCAGAATAAAATTTGTATAATAAACATTTGGTCTTACACTCATCTGTAGTACGAGATACTCATGAAATTAAATATTTATTACAAGTTCTTTGATAACAATACCTAGTACTGTTCACTTGTAACAAGTAAATGACACGTTATAATTTTCTTATCTCTCTTACATCCAAAGACATCGTATGAAGTACAAGCTTGCTAATGTTATTTATCTTAAGAAGTGAAGACTTCAATAAGAAAATCGTTAAATGGTAATAAGAAATGTATGCAGAGCACAATTACTTCTTGCACTAGGCGTACTAACGAAAAGTTTAAAAAAGGAACGTATTTGTTTTGCAACGCGGAGCAACAAATTTGAAGTTCGAACCATAAATTTCGTTCGAAATTCAAATTTTGTTTTATTTTGCTTTCATTCCGTGCTGTCATTGTGTAATAATGGCGTATAATTATTACTTTACAAGTGAACAGTACAAGGCATTGTTAATAAAGAACTTGTAATAAATATTCAATTTCATGGGTATCTCGTACAACATATGAGTGTAAGGCTAAATGTTCATTAGACAAATTTAATCCTGAACAATAATCCTACCGATTCGTATAATAAAATAGCGAGGGTTTATTTTTTTAATTTTTAGTTGGTCCAGTTCCTGGGTGAGAGGTTTATTTTTTCTTTTAAAAAATAAAGGAATGTTTCCTTTCAGTAAAATGAGCTAAATAAAGGATTTAAGGTAGTTCCCCTCCAGGGCCCATTCATTTTTTCCACCCTGTATATATACACATGTCAAATTACAGTTTTCTAGTACTAAGAGTCGCTGAGCTAAGCCGCGGACATGATGAGACTACTTAAAACGAAGGGAATGATTTAGTGGAATACCTAATGAACTCACTAGCTCTAAACAGTGGGGTCCATCCATTACTGTCCTGCACTGTAAGGTCTCCCCCCCTGTCAAACACGAACTTGGTGACGTCACATGCTCCACTGTCTACCGCGTAGTGCTCCACTCGGAGACCGTTCAGGTCACTGGCCTGGAACATTACGATTTAAAGATTTTAAGGTTATGGCTGGGCTGATCCTGCTAGCTGATAGGCCTAAGTGGAGAGGTATATCCAGATCATGAAAAGGCGTATCTACAGATTTTCTGAATTCCGAAATTTCCAACTTTTTTGGGCGAAAATCCATAGTTATTAGGAGTCCGTTTTCTACACAGTAATGCAGTAATGGGGTTAGAGCTGCTCTAATTCTACTCCACCTATGATTGAAACAGTATTGCCTAACTGAGCTACTGTGGATATACTCCGACGCTATACTGAAAAAGTAACTCCACTGGTTGTAGGTTATTGCTTAGTCTACGACGAGAAAGGCGTTTTGATAATTAAAGAAATATATTTATAAATCACTAGTCAATACTTTATATTTTTGTAGATACGCCCTTTCAGCTTGAAGCCCTCGATATGATTGTTGCAACTGTTGTGGTTATTAACATACTTAAGAAATAACTAGTTCCATACTATACTGTATTATTTGGAACTATACTATTACTACACTATACTATTTGGAACTAGTTACTATTTTGACAATTTTTCACGGTTTGAGACTGAAATTTCAAACGACCTCAAATTAAATATTACAATCTTAGTAAGAATCCTATGGTTCTTATAAGAGCAAATGCATGGTATTTATAACTATTATAAATTTATACTTATTTATAATTTGGACATATAAATATGAAATAAACTAGTATATACAGTAGTAAGATAGTTTGCTATGTTTTATTTAATTTACACTTTAATGTTTTCTTTATCAAATATTATTTATAATTTGTATATCCCGCTTGTTTATTTCATAAATAATCATTTCTCCACCACCCAAAGGTTGGCTGGAAGAAATTACTTTTAGTAAAAAGGCAATTTTTGTACAATATTGTGTATTAAATTTGTCTTTATTTTTATTTTGTGTGTGTTATATATATAATATATATAAGTGTCTATTCATTCATATCCTTCACAAAAATCCCACAGCATGTAGTATGCTCCTTAACTATAAAGCAGTTTTATTTAATTGCGAAGATATCGCGAAATATAATATATTTAAATATAATATTATGTCTTTACATATGAAATTGTCGTTTTCTATAGAGAATTTGAAGAAAACTCAATTTTCAGTGCTAACATTTTTGCATTTCTTTTTGGAATGACAAATCTAAAATATGTCGTTTCTTTTGTGTATGAATGAGACAACATTAAGCTAACAGCAACATTAATTTAATTATTGAAAAGTGTCAGCTGTAAAAAAATATTACGCATTTTATCATTTTATAAATGGATGGCGTTTAGGACGAACTGTTTTTGAAATTTGATTTTTGGTTATCAAACAGACAATAAAAACAAAATTGAATACGTAGATGTAAAACCTTGAAATCAACTTTTAAACAAAAAAGCAAATAATGGAAATAGCTATTAAATTACAGGAACTATGAACTCATGAATCTGTAAGAAAATTTCAGCAATTTCATATGTAAAGACCTATTATAAAATTAAATTCAACTATAATTATTATGATAGAAATTTTCGTACAGGTAGGTTCATTTAATCACTTAATCACTATTGCCAAATGGGTACTTTCTAAAGCCTACTCCTCGTTTATGGCGAAACCAAAAATAATGAAAAACTGTATTATGAATAATCAACTCTTAGACAACATATACAACATTTTTCTTTTACATACCACCAAAACTTCTACATTGAAATATTTTTTCAACTGAATGGTGTTTTTTGGCTTGAATGTCCTACTGCTCCTAAGTGGCATGGCCGATTGAATTCATTTATGCTTTGATAAATAGATAAACTTGATATACATAACATAGATAAACATAACATTATTCAATCGAACAATCACGTTCTAGTGAAAAGTATAATTTTCTCCTATTTCGCCCTATCAAGGACGTAGCGAGCGTCGTAATAGCCACTATGCATTGCGCGCTGATATGAACGTTATTTCAATGTCGTTTCTGTTGATATTCGAATCAACAAATATCGAGCAGCTTATTTGGCGACGGTAATCGCTTTAAGGCTGCGCCGAGCGTAGAACGATTAGACACCTCGCTTGTTCTCTCGTGGTCGTTTTTTATCGTAGTCGTGTTTATTGAATTTAACAGAAAAAATCATATTTAATTTACCAGTCAAAATTTTTAAAATGTGACACGGCCCAATTGTATTTTATAACGTTTGTGATTGTCTTGAATTGTGGATGAGACAAAATTCGACAGTTAAGTTATTGAAATGACTAAAACCCCAACACCTTTTTTAGATTTTAGGCCTACTTTAGATATATTTTTTTCTTACACCATAAGTTATTTTTAATATTCGCTGCGGCGGAAGTGTAGATACTTTCTCTGTGATAATAAATATATATATTTTTAATTTATCATTGAAATATTACTTAATAAATCAATTTAACAGTGACTGTCGTTTTAGACTATTTTGCTCGGCACCCTCATAGACCTACGATCGCGTAAGCTGACATTTCCCCTGTTTCCGATATGAGAAAGAATGAGACAACTACAGCGCTGACAGACTTTGGCTAGGATCTCAGAGAAATGGTAGTTTCTTATTCTATTGTATTAAGAGGCTATGCGAATTTTATTTTTGTCACTGTCACTCCAAGCGAAAACTCGCGCAGTGCGAGAGGGGCAGATTCAGGGCAAAAGGGAAAAAAGTTGGTTTTATATTTTTATTAAAAAAACTGAAATAGCTAGCAAAATTTCAAATATCAAATCTCTAGATATTGTTAAAACACACCTAATAAAATATGTGTGAGTTCTGTATATGGTTCCTATTCGTCAAACGAGGAGAAAAAGTGTGTTTGAAGACCTCATTTCAACAATTATTCCTATCGAGGAAAATTCATCCAAACATGTTTTCCAATTTCAAAACCCTAGATTATATAGTCAAAATGCATATACCAGAAACTGATTTCACGAAATACACAGAAAAGAAACACCCGTATTTTTTTCGCACATCGCATATTGCCATAAATTATAAGGCCTCGTAACTCGTTAAGTGTGGTTTCGCAGCCGGATTGTGAAAAACCCGCCTTTGTCTAATTAATCGAAACAGAACACTTAAATTCAAAATTCACTGAATAGTTATTCAACAAAACCTATGGTATTGTGTATGCCGCCATCGCAAAGTTTCCATAAGTGTCTGTAAACAGAAATTTTAAAATTTTTGAAATTCCAGATTTCTAATTTAAGTGTTCTGTTTCGATTAATTAGAAAAAGACGGGTTTTTCACAATCCCGCTGCGAAACCGCTCATAACGACTACGTAAAATATTTATATGAGAAATTGTAAAACGATCCTAGCGGTTATTTCTCTCGAGTATCGATTTCATGATTTAGTCTTTTTTTTATAGACGTATTTCATTTCAACTAGAAGCTGAGTAATTTATTAAAAACTCAGTTTTTCGAAAAGGCATGATATTTCGGTTGTCGCAACAACCACGGCTCATAGGATAGAGCTAAATTCTACTCTACGCACAATGAGGTGCTCAATCTCCGGTAACCCATGCCCTTAAGTATTGCTTAACTTGAAATTCTTGAATGTAACAGGGGTTTACCACTTCTCTTTGAAACGTGAACCATTGATCGCACTGCCTTCCAGTTCTCCACACCCGCTCGGTTCAGTTGTAATCCTCAACCTGATTTGTAATATCGAATACTCAGTACACTGGCTCCGCGTTAGCAAGTTCACTCGAAATGTTTGGTTCACTGTATACATATTACAAACGTAATGGACACAGCAGTATATAGAATTTTGGTCATGGTGCTATCGCTATATTTTCTAATTGTATGCAGAAGAAAAATATTATAAACTGGCAGAAAATACCTAGATATATACTATATAATAATGGGGTATTTTGCTCACGACTTCGTCTGGGCTGAATACCAATTTAAAAAAAAACCCGGTCGAGAGCCAATGTGAGTCGCGTACCTAGGGAACCGATGGATTCAATGATATTAGAAAAATAATCAGGTGTAGGTCATAGGCGATCCGCGAGAGGCACGTTAAAACTTGGCTAACTTGCCAACCTGAACTCAGTATCACGTCGGTGTCAGCGCACAACGGACGTTGCACGGGACGACGCACATCAACATTATAGGTCTTGTTTCTTTTTCACTCGCGATAATTATGACTTCCACGTGTCAATGAGACATTGCAATACTACGTAATTGATTGCAGTAATTTATGTTGTGTACCATTTTTGAAGTTCGATTCTTGTGTAGGTAATCTATGTACACGTTTTTGTATATCCTTGCATGGATCTAAATGTTCGTATGAACCTGAATGTGACCATGATGCAAAACAGTTTTATTTTTACAAAACTGAGCGGGTATCACCAAATATTAAAGATCAACCTGAACATGACGTCACAAACACCTTTTTGTAAGCAGCGATGAATTCAGTCGCGCGTACAGAAGTAGGTATTCCTAATATTAACAGCAAACATACCTGAGTCTCAGCACCTTTTTCAATTAGCAACTCAGCGATAGCCAGACGTCTGGAATAAATCGCCAGCTGGAGTGCCGTCTGTCCCGCTGCAGACTTCTGGTTCACGTCGGCTCCTGATGTGATGAGGAACCGAACTGTTGCGAGGTCACCTACGCTTAAAAAACTAGCAGGTAAACTAACAAATATTTGAGCGTTTTCGATATTCTTCAAACTTCTGAAATCTTTTCTTATAACTTAAGAGATACACTACAGAGAGCATTATTTTCACCTCAAAAGAATTTTGCGAGAACTGTGTCACAATATAAGGAAAAGGAAGTAGTATTATGTCTTCATAGAAACGGCCCGAAACGACGGGCTTCGAAATCTCGGGGGCTTCGGGGGGCGGCAGTCGCAGTTGTGCCTTAGTCACGTACGCACGCTAAAACTTTGAGACACTCCCGCGCATTTACGAGTTTTTTACGTAAATTATGGCACGTAGCTACCATGCTAATTGTTCAGTGTACGGATGTTTCAATACACCTCTATCGGAACCAGAATTAACGTTTTTAAATTACCAACTCAGCCGGTAAGGTAAAAACTATTCTAGAAATCCTTAAAAGGATTGTAGCTCCCATCTGCTACGATCCGAACACACCCCTTTCATTTTATTTATGTTGCATTTAAAATTTTAATCGGCTCAACTACTGAATAAATATCTGGAAAATTCCTAAAAGTCTTGAAGAAATTGTAGACTACCATCAATTACGATCCTGACACACATATTTCGTATTTTTGTTCCCTTTTAACGATTTATGCACTGAAATGAACCATGACAAATTGTGGTGAAATGGTTAAATCCTGACAAAAACGTAACGCAACAAACAGTCACTAGTCACGGGGCAGCCCTAGTGCGTGTTAGCGTATCGAGCGGCCGTAGGTATTTATTTCAAGGACACTCCCCAGTCGTAATACTGCTTCCTTTTCCTTATACTGTGACTATGTTTACAAATACTTAAAAATTTATAACGTAAGCTCTGTTAACTGTTAATTTAGGATTTTCATCAATGTAATACTATGTAGTAATTAACAAAAATGCTTTATTTGAATTCACAAATGAATTATTTAAATCGACCCATCTCGCAGTTTTGTTTTTTTTTTGTTATTCCCGGAAACATTCCCCAGTTTAATCGAAAAATCCATTTTGCTAGGAATATATGAACAGACATCAAGGCTTTGCACTTTGCAGTAATGGCTAATGTTTTTTTTTATGAAAAGGGAAAGAGGTGGTCGTAAAGCCAAAATTACCTTTCCTGACAGCAGTGATGAGTGGTGTGAGCCCGTTTACAGAATTAATGATCTCAATCAACGCAGGCCGCTCCTCCAGCATCTGTTGTACCTGACACAATAAGAATACAGCTTAAGGGGATGGCCTACCCTAGCAAATTTTTTTATTACCCGTCCAGCACAATAAGTCTAATGGCAAAGACCTTATTTGCTTTTGATAGAGGCGATTATATGTTGGCTTATTAGCCTCTTTTTCTTTCTTGTAATACTAATGATCACGTAGCGAAACAACAAATTGGTGTGTTTTGAGCTAATAGTGAAATTTTTTGTAGGGAAATAAATGTTGGATTTAAGTAAAACGCCTTCATATTTGTATTACCTATTTAATGAAAAAAAAATACAATTTGGTCTCTTAACCGGGTTCTTGAAACGAACGTTTGAAAACCAAAAAAAAGGGGTGAAAACATTTTTTTTTGACAAAAGTATAAATCCTAATACATTCTTTATAAGTAGAATGCTAAGATAAAAATCAATAAATCAAATTAATTTTTTTCAATAGAAGGAGAGTCCGAATTTCTTTAAACGAATTCTTGAACGAAGTCTGGCGTTGCTCATGCTCTAGGCTCATGTATAGTCTTAATGCAGATATGCAATGAATGGGCCTAACTGACCGGGGGCACAAAATAGATACTACCAGAAGGCCGACTCCATCCAACGAGCGAAAACAGACGCACATGTGTGCACGCGTACGTATGATGACCTCGGTAGTATTTCGTATTGGCATTCGAACGACTACGACCGAGATCGTCGTACGTACGCGTCTATGTGTGCGTGCGCCTGTTTTCGCTAGTTATGCGGAGTGAACCTTCTGTAGGTGGTTATTTTGTGCGGGGGGAAGTGCACAATACTCACGATCGCGGAGAGTCATTGCAGGTCTCATCGCCCCCGCCACGAATTCAGAATTTAGATATGAGTGCACAACTAAGAAAAGCAGAGTAGAATACCTAGTGTATAAATATTCGTATAATAGGATATTAAATCCAAATTATAATATGTATGCAGGTAGCTATCAGTATCAGTATTTATATGTTTCTACTTTTGTGGGCATAATCTCATGCACGAATATAAGTAGTATTCACGAATTGTAGTATCAGGACAAACTCATGTGAGTTTATTGATACTATTCACCATGTAATAAAATAGTGTAAAATTATGAATAAATAAAATAAAAAAATAAAAAAAAATAATAGTAGATTATACAAGGTGAAATTTAATCAACCGCCAGAATTCATACTGGAGACTCGGTTAGTGATCAGGAACGAGGTTCAATGATATCTTTTTAGGGTTCCGTGCCCAAAGGGCAAATCGGAGCCCTATTAATGTCACTCCGCTGTCTATATGTCACGGGTCTCTAGCTCTTAGACGGAATAAGATAGAAACCTGAAATTTAAAAAACCGAATTTTGAATTTAAAATGTAATTTAATTAATTTTCATACATGAAAATGGAGCCAAAAAATTGTTTTTTCTTACCCTAGCATGTGGGGTGTCTAGAGCTCATTAAGTAGAGAGTATAAATATATTTTTTATTTGTTTTTATCTTAAAAATAAAGAAATGGGGCCCTATCAAAGTTGCCATTTTTAGACTATTTTTCGTACGGGGCCTATCTCAAAGGCCAAAGCAGTTAGGAATTCGAAATTTCTGTATATTATGTACCATATGCTGTATTTAAACAACAAATACTAAAAACGCCGATTTATAATGTAGTATTAGGGTTACGTCCCCGAATACTCAACCAACTTGGTTTTTATGTCTGACCGAATTAGAGCATGACAGATGTTCTATCCTACGTATTCGACGTGGCTTTGGTTGTAGTAGTGACGTGTACAGATACGCGTATTGTGTGTGTTGTGCGTTTTGCAAGCACTTCCGAGGTTACGCGCTTATTTTATCGACAAAAAAATGTTTTTTTTTTTTTTAGAAAATCTTTGTTTTGTTAATTTACGTTTTAAATTTTTTTTTGCCTGCGATGGAGACTATGTATAAAATATGTCATAACTTTTGATCTATCGCGAGTAATGCAATGAAATAAAAGTGTTATAATCATTAAGAATAGACATTGCATACCAAATCAGAAACAAAACATAATCAACTACCATTACCATTAAAAAAATATCCTAAAAGATTATTTCTTTAATTTTTCCGTCTTCTTTTTCAGTAATATAGAATTTTTTTCAAAATAATGTCCTTGTTTTACTATACTTTTATTCCTATTTGTCATTGCTTATTCCATTATCTTTCTAATAAAAAAAATACAACGTTTTATAATAAATAAAATATTTTCTACGAGCAGTTAACCAAAGGCACTGCGCTCGCGTCCCATACGAAGATACCCAGGTGGAGTATTTTTTCAAGACTAAAAAAAAATTCAAAAATATTTTTTTCTTTGTTTTTGTCGATATATTTAGATCTAGTTTCACCCACTTTCAGATGTGCATTTGTACGAGGGACACACTGTATAGGAAATGACATGTTTATTCAAAATCTGGGCTACCACCGTACAACACCAACCTGTTTCAAATATCCACATTTGACTGCCATACAGAAGCAAATGACAGTCGCGCCTTCACTGTCCGTGCTGGTCCAAACCTCATCCGACCATTGTGACTCTAGCCAAGGCTTTAGTACTCCAGTCTGATTTAGCCTGCAAAGTATTTAATAAATCGGTAAGAGACTTAGTATTGCCAAATGGCAAATGGGTACTTTCTAAAGCCTACTCATCGTTTATGGCCAAAACAAAAATATTGAAAAAATGTATTATGAATTATTAACTCTAAGAGAACATATGCAACATTTTTCTTTTTCATACCACCAAAACTACTAAAATGAAAAAAAAAATTTACTGAATGGTGTTTTTTGGCTTAAATTACCTACTACTCCTAAGCGACTTGGCCGATTTAATTAATTTATGCTTTGATAAATAAATAAACTTGATAGCTATAAGCATAAAATAGGATTATTCAATCGAACAATCACGTCCACGTGAAAAGTATTATTTTCTCCCATTTCATCCTATCAAGGACGTGGCGAGCGTCGTAACAGCCACTATACACTTGCGCGCTGACATGAACGATATTTCGATGTTATTTCCGTCGATATTCGTACCGACAAACATCGAGTTGCTAATATGGCGACGGTAATCGCCTTAAGTATAAGCATTGATATTTGTACGAGCTTTCGTACTGAAAAACACAACCCTTAATTTTTTCTTATAAAAAATATATTTTAAATTATTTTAATATAAATTGTGATTAATAACGGCTTTAACACTCAAGTGTGATTATTGTTGATGTTGACTATATGCCAACTGCTGCACCGAAACAATTTTGGTAACGCAAAAATCTGCCGGCAAGGTTATGGTCTCTATATTTTGGGATGCGCTTGGAATACTCTTCATCGACTACCTTGATAAGGGGGAAAATATTATTAGCGAATATTACATGGGATTATTAAATCGATTTAAGTACAAAATTGCGAAAAAACGGCCTCATATTAAGAAAAAAAAGTGTTTTATTTTATTTTAGGCCCTAAAAGAATTGACTTCTAATTACTACCCCATCCACCTTATTCTCCAGATCTGGCCCCCAGCGATTACTGGCTGTTTTCAGACTTAAAAAAATACTCCAGGGTAAGAAATTTTACTCAAATGGTGAAGTAATCGCAGCAACGGAGGCTTAATTTGAAGCCAAAGATAAATCGTTCTACACACATGGAATAGAAAAGTTAAAAAAGCGTTGGAGGGACTGTATCGCAGTTGAAGGAGAGTACGTTGATGAATAAAAAATAATTTTATCGAAAAAGCTTTGTTTTAGTATTCAGAATCGGTACTTATTGAATCGAGTGTTATTACGCGATTATATTAAATTATTTCGCTTTTTTGCGAAAACAGCAGATAAAACCTGAGATTTTCGATAAAAAGTAAGATTAAATAAGACAATTTAGAAATCTTTTGGGACTTGTTTGTTGAGACGAGCCAAGCGGAGCGGAGCGAGGCGAGGCCCGTAGGTTAAAAGGTTAAATAGTAATTAATTTCGTGTGATAAGTAGTTTACGCCTTCATACGATGACATACTCGCGACATAAATCCATTACGGAGTGTCAGAGGTGTTTTCGAGTGTGAACTCTGAAATGTAAGTCCCAGTACACATTCGTACACGATGAAGCGTCGCATCGACAATTATTAGCCCAGCCTTACTTCACTTCACGTGTTCCGAAACACGTAGACCGAACACAAATACGTTCATAACGCAGTTTGAACCCTGTGGCCTCCGGATATATAATCGAGTACTTGAATTAGACTACAGAGGCGGTTAATGTACGTAACTTTTAAGGAGCGATTCCAACTCGCACTTGTCTCTTATATTCTATATACTAACCTGAGAGTGGGCTTCACAATAATTCCCGTTTCATTTAGAACATGATCACCCTTTTCATCTGTATCAATGAATTCTTCACAATTACCTTTCTTCCATTTGCTATCACCATGATGACCACCATTTTGCTCTATTTTAAAATCTTCTGTCGTTTCCTTACGATTCATATTAGCTTCATGTTCGTTGTCTTCTTGCTTTGCTTGAGTTTTTTGTTCTATTACAATAAATTTATCATAAACAGTTTGCGTATCACCATAGAAATCTATAGCTTTATCAGCCAATGTTGATAACGCTTTAGATTTAAGTTGAACTTGTAATCTGAATTTGTGTGGATGACTCGGAGCTAAGTTATCTATAAACTTTGATGTTTTACCACCACTGCAAATAAAAGTTTATATTTGGTTAAATTAGATTGTTCCTTATTTTACCCATATATCCACAACGATAAATATTCATACCAACCTGTAAGCAACGACCCATGGTGGTATCTTTTCTTTTTTCTCCACTCTGTACAGCAACTGATGTCCAAGAAAGCCAAAAACTTCGTTCTTTTGATCCCAGGATAACGTCATTCCATACTTTGTCCTGCTCACCAACTCAGGTTGAGCTGGTTTCCAACTCCTGAACCTCTCAATAAGGAAGGCTTGGAGATTCATGTTTACGACAGCGGCGTTTTTATTTTTAAATATTCACACTGGCAAGTATATGATCAAGCAAACTTTAATTTACAGTAACATGGAAAAAAATAGGCTGACTTAAAAATCGAATCGGAAATAGAGTTTAAAAAAATATTACTATGCCGCCCAAATATAGAAACGATTTCAATACAATTTAAACGTGTTTTACTCGTATTTATACAAATTTTACACTTTGGAAAACTTTGACTTCAGAGCGTTGACTAACATGAATTAACTAAGCCTCTGTAAAATAACAAAGTAACGTTTGATCGACATTCAGTTTCTATAGAAACGTAGTACAACGGGACAAACCGTATTCTTGTTAAAAAATATACATTTTCCAAGTAAAGTAATTTAAAATGTTTTCTTCATCGTATTTTTTTATTCTTATGTACGCTTATGTTCGTTGACAAAAATGTGTACTTTATCTCAGGTCAATGATTCCAAAGTTGCAATACATGATTTGTGCTTAAAAAAAGATGCTGATATTCACATCAAACATATAAGTTATATAACTAGAAGGTGATATAAGTTGACTTTTGTTTACATAGCCAAATTCATACTATTGACTCGGTAAGTCATCAGGACCGAGGTTACGTTTCTTGGAGAGTACGAAAAAAAATGTTTTGTCAATTATTGGCTATACGAACCTTACATTTTATTTTGCATTTTTCGCAAAAACGGTTATTGAACCTCGGTCCTGACCACTTAGCGAGTCTCCGGTATGAATTTGGCCATTTATAAAAAAGACATCTTATATAATATATAGGTAAAACATACATATCTTTTGCACATATTTTATGCATTTAATATACCTACATTATTTCGATGACCTACATTATTATTAATTATATACATATGTTTCTATTTTCATATTTTTTTACTAGTCATACTTGACATTGTCATTGCTTTTCCAGCAAAAAGTTCTAGCCACACCCAACCACTGCCAGCTACAATTTTAGTACCATATTGCAATCGTTTATGGTTAGTAATGTAAAAGCTACTATTTAAGGTGCTACGGAAAAAGATTCGACAGTTTTTTAAATTTTTATAATATTTTTATTTTCAAAATCTTAACCTAATTACATTAATGCACAATCAACAAAAACCCATAGGGTTCATCAGTGATTGCGGATTTAGGTACTTATATTAAATTATAGTAGCAATAGGTAAGCATCTCACAACCATAGCTGGGTGATGATCGCGGTCGGTCCGCACACACAACACGCTTCTGCCTGCCCGTGTGTGAGGGCCGTCCGCGATCTAAATACATACAAAAAACAGACAAAAATTGAGTGCTTATACCTAATAAGACTTGAGATAACAATTAACAATTTGCAAATCTACTTTGGTAAAGAAAATGTTATTTTAATAAAATAGAATATTATTTTTGGAATCTTATTCTAGGGATTTTTCAAACAGAAACGCGAAAGAAGAAATTCGGTTTGATAAAAATATTTATTGAAAGGAGGTCTTTTTTGACACCATATCTTCTGGTTTGACAATTTGGAATGACATACTATTTTACTTGAGCACACAAATATAAAACCTTTTATTTGTTCATACACACCCCATATGCTTTCACTCACCCTCTCACTCCTCCTCACGCATACACACTCACACATAACCTAAGTATAGGCAACATTTTTCTTAATTTTTCTAAATCTACTTTTTGTCTTGGTTTATTGTTTTTGTATTTTATTTTTCTTATTTTTAAGTTTAAAGCTACATATAATATGTCAATCTGTTACTCATGGAAAAGCGGAGCCTCCTATTACAGATATATCTTACTTAAAAGGAGACTCCAATCACTGTATACGATATTGTATGTACAAGTTTTTTGAAATAAATAATTTTGTATTTTGTATTACATGAACTGCGACTATATTTTATTACATGGGTTTTAACAGTATCTAGGACCTGGTTAAACGAAATTTTGATAGCAACTTGAGTACATTTTATATTAATGAAAAACCGTATTTTTGCAAATTTTCTTCTAATCAGTCTCTCTCACACTGACGGTTTTTCCGCATATAACAGGGACGCTAAAACAATTACATATCACCTTAACCCTCGCACTCAACTCCCTACTTTACACGTGTAAACTAGGTATAAGCTAGATTTATCTCCTCCGCCATTCGGAATGGTGCATGTCCTGAACTTCTACTGAATATAACATTTTTCATGTCTTCGGTTCCCGCTGCGTCCCAGTGCTAAAATTGTTATCTGTTATTTAGTTGGAGATGGATTTTTCTTGCATGGAGTTTCGGCACTTTGGGACAACATAAAGAGTTTTATACAGCGGTCAAATATGGACCAGTACAAAGCTACAACTCTACAAGTACCCTTTATTAATCAAAGTATGCCTATAAAACACTGATTTTAATTATTTTGGGCAGTGCTAAGTGAGGCGTTATTACAATTTTTTTTATTCAAATATAATTTCTACTAAATTCTCACTGCTGCACAACACCACAAAGATCGTCCCCTAAAAAATCTACCTCATTTTTTTGGTGGGCACGAATGGCAGTAGCTGCGTGGCGCCTTCGCATCTGATCGATGCAGAACTCGCAAACTAAACAACAACGGAGTCTCACCATAAAGGTTCCTTTGTACCTTTTAGGTACTACGGAACCCTAAAAACGATTTGTTGGAGGGCAATCTGCGGACCAGCTTTTCAAGTACCTACGTAATAAGCGCTTGGCAGGTTCTTCTTTGATAACATTATGCATACTTTTTATACATATATAGGTTAGATTTAGGTAAATACTCTTAATTTTTATATTTCACATAATTTTTCATCATAAATGTTATTTATTATATATTTTTTTATTTATTTTAGTTTATTTTTAGTATAGGTTTTATAAAGGTTTTAGGTTAGTTTTATTTATTCTGTTTCTTGTGCCTTTGAATCCCTCACCACGCTCAGGATTCTAATGCCTTTGAATCCCTCACCACGCTCAGGATTCTAACTTAGAATCACTCCTCACGCTCGTGATTCAATTATAGAATCCTTCGCTTGCTCGGGATTCAAACTCGGCACTCGCAACCAAAAAAATTGTTGCTCTCTTGTTGCACAAATAACTATTATTATCACGTTTGCCCTCAATTCACAATATAGTGAAAAAAATTTAATCTTTATTCGGATAAAACGCAAATCACGATCGAAACTCGGTACACCCCAGTATCACCGACGATTACTATGTCCCAACATGTGGTGGTGAACCCTATCGCGCCGTTATTCGACCACACATACACGCTTTTTAGGACATGCAGGTTTCCTTACGATGTTTTTCTTCACCGTTCGGCAAGGGGTAAGTATTGCGTAATACAAATACTATGCACATACATTCAGAAAAACTCATTGGTGCATGCCCGACCGGGATCGAACCTGGGTCTTATGATTGAGATGCAAGCGTTCTACCGCCTGAGCTACCGCCGCTTAAAAACATAATATACAAATATGTAAACTAAACATAACTGCTCTACATTATTTAATGCGAAATATGAATAACAATAGTAGGTACTAAATGTGAGTAAACAGAATTTTATTTGACAAAATAGTCAGTATCTTACTACCTTTTTTATTATAAAACCATTAAAATTGTTTACCTAATGTTTCAGAATATGATCCCATAAGTTTAGATAGTTTAGTTAAGCTAAAACCGGTTAAAGGTGTCCTTATTTATTTTGCACTGCCTCTAAAGGGTCAGTGTCAGTGTTATACATATGTATAATAAAAAAAAACTTTTATAATATAATCCTAAAAATACCAGGTTTTAATAAAACAGATTTGAGCTCTACAAAACCACTGAAAAAGTCAGTTATGTGTAAATTGTAAATACCTACTTGTACGTAAGAAAATAAAGTGTACACACTCGTAGGTACGCCCAGTCAACTTGACAGTTAGCTGTAACAACTAACACTTACGTAAAGTGACAAGAAAGCGCTTTTCAGAGTATAACAACAATAGGCCCTCTAGTAAAGACATCCAGGACTCGGCAGCGACATCCATTGACCTACTTCAAGTCACATTTGTTACACCTACGTCACAGACACGGGCGCAGTTCCGTTTTGCCGAAAAACTAAACTTTATGAACGCGTGCTTAAAACGAAACGCAGCGCAGCAATGGCCGACCTATCGATCCGCGCGAACCAGTCGGCGCCCGGCCTCCGAGCGCATTGTACGTGTCACTGTAACGCTTGACGCTCTGACATTATCCGACCAACTAACCTCACCATTCGAGACCAAAGCGCTAGGACAACGGAAGCCACCTCCCGAATTTGTCCAGGTAAGTGCCAGCTCCTAACCCTAGACATGATCCTTAAGATGCGGAACACTGCAGTGAAATCGCAAGGCCATTACACATAAACATGAGATCTGAGTCATGCGGCTGATGATTTATGATAAACTTGTAATAGTACTTGACGCTGCAATTTCTGTTTGATGTGATGATCTACAATGATTTGTTGACGAGTTGAAAGAAATCGATGGAATATATTGACATTGATATGATTGCCTCCATTATTAGATTTTTTTTTAATGACACAAAGAATTTGAATTTTCATTAAGTAATTAACTTTAACACACAAAATTTAAATTACGACAACCTAACTAATACCTTTATTTTAACTTAACATTTTCGAAAGTCTCTACATACATTGCTTCATACATAATAAATTCGGTGTTCTTACCTACTGTACAAATTAGAAAATATTGCATGGATATTTTTATAGAGCTGTGCGCGTTTTTTTTTTCTACCATTGTGTACCTACGCGTCCAGGCACTCGAAGACAATCTCCTGTGGACTCAAGCTACAACCGTCCTCTTTATAACGACTACATACCTACTATTTTTTTATTTCAATAGCAGCCAGGACAAACTGCTTAATGTGCTTTCTGAGACACGCAGACAGGGACTAATGTGGTTAAAATGGATTCGAACCTGCGACCTCAATTTTAGAGTCCACAGAGGCGGTTAAGAATCAAAGAAAGAATTAAATTGGTGGGTAACTAAAAAATGAAAACCAAAAACATACTATTGTACCAGCCTTTTTAGGAACTAGCTGTCTGGATTGCTCTACAAAAGCAGTAGAGACATGATCATGGTTTGGACATACATGTGTACATACTTATACACACAGACCTGAGTGGTCTGTGTGTATATCACTAAAGTGTTTGTTTATATATAATACCTATCATTGACATATTGACATTTCTTATTTATCTATTACTAGCCATTGCCCTTGTCTCCGCCCGCGCCGGAGCAGTAAATGCCCTCTGCCCTGTAGCGCAATTATTTATACCTTTACACCTTTCTGAATATACCCCCGAGGTGACAGTGAAAATAGTATCAAATGGTCAACATAATGGTCATAGTTCAGCTAATGTTAGTTACAGGGGTAATTCCTCAAAAAATTATCCAGTTTCACGACAAAATACGTGAATTGGTTTTCTGGTAATAAAGTTACTAACGCAACAGACGGACCAACAGACTTTTCATTTTATAAAGGGTAGGTATTTATATAGGGGTAAGAGTTATGTAGGGTAGGTGGATATGTAGCGTTATTTTATTATGTAAGTACTACATTCGTTATTTTCTTTGCAAACATCTCTACTATTGTTACAAAGGCATTTTATTGTCTGGCTCTTATTACCACTCAATATGATATAAAGATAGGTACCGTTATGTACTTATATATTAACGCATGTTGGCCGAACCAGCAGACCAGAGATTGCTTGCTTTTTTTGCACTGCGAATTGACTTGGCTTAGCGCGGATTAACACATAATGTATTATTATCTTTTTCCCAATTTCAACATAATATGTATAGATAAGTTTAAATATACATAAATAAAACAATATATAAAATTATGTATATTGAAACCTACTTATATATTCTACTAAAATAAAAAGCTTGTCAAGACAAATTATTTATTTATAAAAATATGTACATAAGTAAAGTAAAGAGTAGGTACGGTACCTACCCGTACCTACCGTACCCGCCCTGTTGGAATATCAGTGTAGCAATGAAATATTAACAGACCCACTTTTAATTCTTTATTATATATAATTTCCTTATATTATAACGGTTTGAGTTATAAAAGCAACAAAATAAACCAATAATCAAAACTTATATAGATCTGGCTCAATTTAAGATACTCTAGTATCGTACACGTACGATATATCGATAAGTGTATCTTAAGTTGGGCCGGATTTAAAAAAGTTTTGGTTATTGGTTTATTTTAAGCAATAATCAAATCAGGATACTCTAACTCTCAAAATACTCTAACCCTCAACTTATGTAGGATACTCTAGTATCCTACGTATCTTAAGTTGAGTCAGATATATATAAAATTTGATAATTGGTTGTTTTGTTGCTTTTAAAATTCAAACCGGTAAGGTATATTTAACATGAAATCCCTAATAATAAATATTACAAAAAAGAAAGGGGTTTGAAGATTTTGGCCTCAATAGACATGTCGCCATTATTTTTTTTCGGAATTGTGGCCACTTATTATTCGTATAAAAATCGATTGCTGATATCAATACAAACAACAAACATTTTTTAACATAATCTCGTAAAGTATTACCTGTCGGAGAAATAAGCAACCAAAGTTGAACCAGAAATATAACGTTTTTTGAGTGTGGCTAACACCACGCACTGTGCTACAGAGCGCACAACCTCACTCGCAGTAAAATGCTCTCAGTGAAACTTAGCTTATGTTTTCGAGCTTAATATATATATAAAAAATATCCAAGACCGCCATCTAGAAAAAAAAGCGGTAGTTTGTGTCAGTGGCGCATAGGTAATCACCTGATTTAATTTTTTTATGATAATGTTTATTCAAATACTCAAATAGTCAAAGTATTGAAATAGTAAAAAAAAAACAATTCATGGAATAATTCATGCTGATCTATTTGTTGAACAAAATAATTGTGAAAATTTAATGAAAATTATTTTGTTGAGGTTGACAAACAAAACAACTCATTGCCCAAGAAATCAAAGGGCGAAAGTAGCGATTTTTAGTTATGATATACACTACAAAGACCTGCAGACCATACCTAAAGTGGCCTTGAAGAAGAAGCCGGTTGGGGTTACTCGACGACCTACGGAGGAGTAGAACGACTGAAGAGAGATATATTGTTGACCAGAAAATTAAAGCCAAGCGAAGCCAAAAACTGATCAACGAACAGGCTTTGGCTATTCGAACTAATCATTAAAATAAAGTATAAATAACAATAATAAAAAAATAAAAAAATAATAATTTTGGTTATTTACGTAAATTAGATTTTGTTACTTCACCCAAGTATCGCAAAACTAGAATTTAAGAACAGGGACCAAAAAAAAAATTCAGTCAAAAAATATATTCGGTCTTTGAGTCTGCTGAAAACTCTCCGACCAGAAAATTTTAAAACATGGGGCATGATTGCTTATGGCTTCGTCAAATACACTTAACTATTAAATAAGGTCAGAGACAAAAATACTGCGGGTGCTAAAATACTACTTAGTCTTGCTAAGAAGAAGTCGTTTTTTTCATAATTTTTGTTATAAACAAATTTGTACAAAGTTACAAAGTAAGCCTACACATATATTAGTTTATATATTATTATATATTAATATTTTAGTTGAATAAAGAGATAAAAATACAAGACAGTAACAATTTATAAGGAAAAAAAATAATACATTTGCCTGCCTGTCCCATATAGTCCATCTGATTTTACAGTCATTTCATTTAACGTTAATTCTAGAGGAATCATAAATAATATAAACTAGGAAATTATTCTAACCACTATTATGTCAAAGATCAATATTACTATTATTACTCCAAACCAAAAGCTTAGGGCAAATACGTACTATACATTTATTGGTCCCAAAATATTGATTGATTTAATCAATACGTATGACTAAAAATTAATGAAACGCGGGCGAAGTCGTGGCCAAAGGCTATATATAAATATATACATAATATATGTAGAGGAAATAAACAGATTCGATAGAATTAGACAACGAAGCCTAAGGGCGAAGAAGCGGCGAAGTCCCGGGCAACAGCTAGAACATTATATTTTGAGTAGTTTGATACACAATTGTTTATTTGACTGCACTGAATACACCACCCTTGTTTACTGTAACATATTATTAATTACCGAGTCGTCTATCCCAGACACATCTCAAGATTAATTAATTTTACCTCAAAAGAGACGTAAACAGCTGACGCCTTAATTAGATTAACAAAATATTCACAAAACTACATCTTAACAATTTTCCTAATAAACACATAGGAGTTTGTATATCAACCATAGATATCATAATACTATTTTTCCAATCATAAACTTAGGATATACGCAGTATATCGCAGTGTATCTATGTAGTGTATGGTTCCAATATATCAGTGATATCAACACACTACAATTTTCTACGAATTTAAACAAAAATAAATTTATTCGAAAGTAGAGCTAGAAGGGCATGCCAAAAGAAGTTAAATACTCTTTGGTACTTTTGGCAAGATAAACACCATCTTACTGGTTGTTTACTGATAAATAATATTATTATTATATCTATGTTACTGATATATTTGAGAATAGAACCCATCTGATTCTATTTTTATTTTTGGATGATCATTATCTTGCCGAGAATCTGGCGGGAATTCGCTTGCAGCAATGGAGTTCAGTCGACGTGATTTTCGCGGCATGATTTATTACGACTACAAAAAAGGTTTAAAACCCCAGGAATGTTTTGAACTTTGGTTGCTACTTTTGGTGAGTCTACTTGTTCACGAGTAACAGTGTTTAATTGGTTTGCTGAGTTCAAAAGAAGATGATGATGAAGCAAAGACAGGTCGGCAGGCAACAGCGGTCACGCAAGAAAACATGCAGTCAAAAAACTTATTTGTGAAAACCGACGAATTCATTATGTAGAGCTAGAGCGAATACTGGGAATTGGATCAGCAGCAATGCAAAACCTATTTCACGACCACCTTTCTCTCCGTAAGCGCGTAAGCGCTGTTCCAAATGGGTGCCGAACAAACTTACCGATGAGAAGAAAGACCCAGTCGGGTGGATTGGTGCCTATTCATGATAGCTAAATTCGACGCTGGCGAGAAAAAAGCCTCTTATTATATGCTGACTGTTGCCGAAGCATGGCTATGGTCCCAAAATAAAGCGATAGCCGAATGTATAGTGCTTTGAAGAAGAGCCAACTCCAACGATATGTCGCCGTGCGCGAAGCACACAGAAACAAATAGTCTAGATAATAGAATCAAAGAACGGTTTACTCCGAATGGTATATGTAACAGTTTGTGCCCTGTCAGTATTGGTGTGACAAGCGACCAAAGTCAGGAATCCGGCATCTTCTCTGAAACTACGACAATGCCGCACCGCACACGTTCGCCAGAACACTCGGCTTTTTTACTCAAAAATTGTGTATATCTGGGAGGAGGTGAGGGATTACCCGCCATATTGTCCTAACCTAGCGCCTTGCGATTTTTACCTGTCACCAAAAATCGAAGAAAAAATAAAGGGAAAGAGGTTTGAAGACGAGATTTTAGACGTGTCTAAAGAAAAGTGGTCAGTGGTATTTTCTAAGTGATTCAGACGCATGGAAAAGTGTATACGTGCTCAGGGTGAATACTTCGAAAATATCGATACTTGTAATAAAGAATAAATATTGCGCTATCACTGCTTAAGAAAAAAAGACTGGGAAATTTGGCCGGGAATTTTGGGAAACTTTGGGAAATTGGGGCCGAGTTCAGTACAAAGGCAGTGCAGGATTAACGACTTCGCTGAGAAAATAATTGCGATCAAATTGGGTGCCAAATTCTGTTAAGGTTCCTTGCCAAGTTGGTTCCTCATATATTCAGTAGCAAGGACCCTTACACACCTATTTTTAAGATAAGTGAAGAACATTTTATATACTTGCAGTTATGACTTAAATCGGTTAAGTAGTTCCAGAGATTACCACTTTCCTACATATATATAAACAACCCCTTTTTATAATAATAATGTAGATAAGAATGCATTGCAAGATAGAAAGACCGCTCAATTCGAATAAGACTCGTGCTCTGAGGGTACATATTGTTTAAACACAAACTTATTTCACGTGCAGTAAATAAATAACAACTTAACTAGATACTTAATATATGTATCTAAAGGTTCATTAATAACTTCTGTAATAATTAAACATAGGTAATTTCAGTTGTTTCCTTGTACACGTCCATCTCTATGCCAAATTTCAAGATTCTAAGTCACCTGAAAGTGGTGTAGGTTTTATATGAGTGAGTGAGTGAGTCAATCAGTCAGCCAGTGATAAAAATAGTGACTTTGGGACGTCAATTTCTCAAGCACTGTTAAAGTTTCCTTTACGAAATTTAGAAATTAATAGGGTACCTTAAGGCTAGACTTGAGCTTACAACATGAACAACGCCAGAATTTCGAGGGTTCCTTGGAAGAAATTAGGTCTCTTCTTATATGAAAACAAAATATATATACATATATATCTGGTTTGTTGGTGTTTTATTAACTGAACGTACTTTTAAAACTTATATATATATACTTTTGTCTAAAAAAATATATTTCTGACCTAATTTTTTGGCTTTTATTCATCCCTTAGAAGAACGCGGTTAAGGGATGTAATAGAAATATGAACTGCACCTACTAAAATTCAATATTTTTGCCTACAACATATTTCAATATAACCTAAAAACGCTGCAATTTATTGTTTCGCTGCATGATTATTATTATTGATTATTGATTATTACCCGTCGAAGACAAATAGGCAAATGAGTCAATCAATAATAGCTTCTTTTAAAAGCTAATAAAGTCTTTGCCATTGGCCTTTTTGTGTTGAACGGATAGTCACATTTTTTGCTAGTGTATGCCATACTCTTAAAAGTTAAGACGTACTAAAAATTTCAACAACAATAGATTTTCAGTTGTGGGGAGGTTGAGAGTAACTAATTTTTTTTTTTTTTTTTGGCTTTTATTTTCTTAACTCCTACCTGGACGCACTGCCGCCGTGTGTCTAGATTTTTCACGCGTAAGAAGGTTCTTGTACTAATAACATCATATAAAAAAAAACTACAGAAGTTGGTTAATAATAATTTGGAACGAGATTTTACAATGTGATCCGAACTGAACCATATGGATACGAGTTTTGTATTGAAAAAAAAAAAAACATAAAAAGTAATTGCAATTGGAAGTAGCACATAACAGTAGTTTATGAAACTTTCACATAAAGAGGTTATTAAAACACGAGCGTGAGTTAAAAAAACGAGCCGCTGGCGAGTTTTTTAAAAGTATACACGATTGTTTTAATACCTGGTTATGTGTAGTTTCATACACTACTTTATCTACACTCATGCAATAGGTTGTTACCTACCTGTTTCCAGTCAAAACATCAAGCTGTTTTTGATTTTATGTTCGTTCGTTCGTTAATATGGTTCGTTCTTTTCATCGCTGTTTCCAGAATGTCAGAGTCAAATTATCATCGTTACCACTCACAACTTTTAGCCATTTTAGACCAAAAAATACTTTTGACCCACAAAAACAAAGTTAAATTTCTCCGTAAAATCTCTCCGTATATCCTAACTTTATGCCGTAAACCATGGCGCCAAAGCACCAACCAATCAAAATGCATTAGGCCAACCGTCTCACCATAGATAATTAACTAATGGCCGACAATAAATTTAAAATATAACTTCCTTACTACCTAACCTAACCTTGTCCTAACTCCTACCTCCTTAGTCGGGCGGGTATTGTTTTGTACGTATATGCAATTTAATATAAAACCTCTTTGGTATAAGATATTAAAACCTAAGTCAAGACGGTTTAGAATAAGTTGCCTTTGCCTTCCTACTTAGAGTAGCTGTACCTCAGACAAAGAGCTGTACTTTTAGAGCAGAAAAAAAAATTATAAGCATTATTTTGTTGATAAAACTACTTTTATCTACTCCCATACTGCAATAAGGTAATTGTAACATCAAAAGCAGTTTTATAAGTACCTACATTGTTTATCCGATGTTTAAATTACTACTTACAATTCTGCGCTCCAATTGGCCCAATTTATTATAACACCGCTAGGGAGCCAATCAACAACAGAGACGAGAAATAAGTCCCGACCTTATTTATTAAGCCACGCTCCCTTTATCCTGATTGGCCTTCAAGGCAGCATTACCAAGCCGACGCACCCGAGGTTCATGAACGAGTGTTCTTCTTTTTCGTGAAAACGTTGTTGGTTGAGTGAAATATTATAAATAAAGACGACATTTTTGATGGTATATAGACAAAGTATTGTGTGCAACTAAACATAATTAGACATTGGGACACGATATGTTAGAGTTGCACAAAATATTATTATTTAGATTATTTTCTGTACAAGAGACGTTCGCAAAAAAAATGTCATTTGGCACTATTTTTGTGTTCATAATCAAGAAAGATTTTACGATATGAGTGTAGAGTAGATAAGTAAAACCAGCAAAAAAATCCAAAGTAATAAAAACCGCTACTGGCAACTATGTGAGCACTATTAAACTAAGCAACTTGTCCAAATAACTTCAAGCCCCGGCAACTCATTACACCCTGTTACACCCGGTGATCAAAGCACTGAAGGTGACGGAGTAGACCAAGTTAAACTAGCACTGTGATTCAGAAGTTTGTGGTAGCTAGAGCTTACGATTTATGGGATATTTTATCCTGGCAATAATTATAGAATCGCTGTTTTAGGCAAGAACTTTGCCCGCGTAGATTTTGGTTTTGTGCAGTCCCTAGAAATGTAGCATCCTTAAGTTTCATTCATATGCAATGTTTAAAATCTTTATTTTATCATCCGTACAGCTGAAACGTAGACCTCCCTGGTAGCAGCCGTACATCTGGATAGTGATAACACAGATTGCTATAAAGGAATATTCTGGGCGATCTTCTGGTATCTTCTGGGCGAACGCACTTTATCTTAGCCCTCATCAGTGCTTAGGGGAGTAACAAAACCTCCAACAAATAAATTAAAAATGAAGTTGTTCAAATAATGAATATTACTTTGCCCTAATAAATATTCGAAAACTACCAATACAGAAAATTTCGACAACTTAATACATCAAAAGCTGACACTATTGTCCAGCAATTTTCATCGTAAATCTTCGCATTACGAAATTCTAATTTGATCTTACACATTTTATAAACTTTGGTGCTTCTTAAACTACGAGTATTACGTCATATGGACATTTTTGAAAATAAAGTTTTGACTCTGGTCAATATATAAATAAAATTAAAATTAAGCCGAACCCGAAAACGGGGCAGAGATTGATCAAGGTAAAAGGACGCCGCGGAAGAAAGAAGCGAGCGAAATACTAGTATTGCATAATTTTCTATTAAGCAACAGCTGCGGCGTTCAGAGCGCGTCACCGTGTCACCGTGCTTCTCACTGTACGCTGGCGGCGCGCTCATTCGACGCCTTCGGTTTCTTATATACACTTTATAGACAGCCTGGAAGGCTGGCGTCGCTAGCCTAATTACCGCTACATATCAGATTCGGGGGTCTGGGTATAGGAAAGGTGGTGACTGTTAGTCTGCCCGCCATCTTGTCTCCTATCCACTCCACTACGGTTTGATGGCAAAATTAATGTACTTCGTGCTTTGGGAAAGCCAAGAATGCATGGACCCTGGATTATAGAGGCATTGGGGCGAGCCAATCTCTAAAGTCACATAAAGAATTCAAAGAATGACCGGGCTTGTCTCCTTGATTCATCACATCAGAACACAAGTCAGGATTGCAGTCTCTTCCTCCATCTAATATCGGCTCATTGTTGGACGACCTGTCATTCAGTGTGGCCGTTGGTCTGTGGCTTGGTCTGGTCCTCAATAAGACACATCGCTGCCTTGTGCTTTTGTGCAATCGTGGCGCTAGTCGTTTTTCGTAACATGCAACCTTAATGATACCATCAAAAGGGCTCTCGCCACCGTCAATATATCAGCAGTGCTTGAATTGACTGGAATCTCACGTCACGTGACGATCGTAAGAGACTGAGTCTTATTCCTTGGAAGAATACAATACATCAGCACACTGGCGGTTTAAGCTCATGTAGTGCAGACCTGTAGAGCTGCTGGGGTGCGGCAGTGGAAAGCCCTGAAACTATCCTCGGAAACAATTGCTACATGTTTGCGCCGTATGGGATCGAAACCTTGGGTCCGCGAGGCACTTAGGCGCACCAAATTTTCAATCAAATCTCGCTGCGCTTTATCGACACGTCAAAGCGGTCAAAGTATCCAAGGGCTGACGCTTACTTTGGCTAAAGAATACCTATATCCGGAAATACAACAAGGTAATCTCGCCAGTACCATAGGATCACCCCCGCGGGCCAGCGATCTGGATAAAATTTTCTGCTTCTAAATTTATTTCAGGTGAGTTGTTTACATTTTTTATAATATTTTTTATGATACTCGTATTTCAATTTTATGTTAAATACATAAACAAAAATAAAATGTTAAAGAAAGAGACATTCATTAAAATTACGTTACTTGATGGATGATTCTGGGAAGGATTGGCTATATTTTATCAATGTGATGTTATAGTTCTGTAATTGGAGGTAGTAAACTTTAATTTATAGTTGGTAGTCAATGTGTATTTATTTGTTTTTCTTGTACTATCCATTTATAATTTAAAGCCGTTATTGGTAAGAATAAAAAATAAAACAAAAAACAAACTTTTCTTTTTCCGAAACACCAGGAACACCGACCCTACACAACACAACCTTCCAGTGATACTACTGACAAAACAAACGTCAACCTAACGAGCAATTAACAACCACAACGCTAATTCAACACCTTATGGACAACTTTACACTGTTCAAAGTGAACTTAACTAAATCCAACGACATCAAGTAAATAGAACAGGCTTGCTCCTAGAGCAAAAAATTTAAATTGCTCAAAATGAGTGATTGTCTTTGTGTCAAATTTTCTAGTAAAAGTTTCTAGATGGCACTGTCGTATACTTGATTTATGGTAACATGAACACCGACATTTGGAGATATGCTAAGAATAAAGAAAAAAAGCAGTAAGTTGTGTTGGAGATACAACCGTATATTATTTAAGCGGATACTTCTTGCCATTATGTTCAGCTTTGGGAAAGCATTAATTTTTAGTCTCAGATATGCACTTGCATGACCTCTGTCAAAATGATCACCACATACATATATATAGTGATCGTTTGTTTGCAGGCATCTTTGCGATGTACTGACTGATTGATAATTGGGGTCCATTGCTGAAAACTGAAATAGTCTAGAATTACAACAAAGTTTTAGAAAACTCAAATAGTCTAGGATTACACAAACGTTTTCTTGAAGTTCTTAGCAAGAGTTTGAGGTTAAAATCAGCTACAGATACAGCTTAACCATCTTATAATTGTTTTAGGTTAGTCGGTCCGGATTGACTGCTTCTGTGGCCATGAAGTTCACCTATGGTAACCCAGAGGTTGAAATCCTCGCGTTGCACATTAATTGTGATCGATATGCGTGCTTTGGAAGGCACTTCGAGCTGTTGGTCGAAGTACGGCGATAGCGCTCACTACCTATCACGGTTGGGACGTAATCATTGTCATTGAAAAGCTGGTGGGGATTTACTTAAAATTCAGCCGCAAATTTTGAGGAGTGGGGTAGCGGCGGAGTATGAGGGCTTCCCTGGGTACCACTCCTCCCGCCAGGAGATAAGTATTCTTGAAACTTTTGCAAAAAACATTTATTTACATTTACGTCCGTTGCGCCACATATTATACGTCGTACTTTATAATTCCACTATTGCAGGGACCTTGCTCGGAGATAAATTCTTGGTATTATTTGTGCTATTTCTAGTATTTCGGTTCCAGACGCACTGCATGTTATAACATTTGATTTCAATCACAGAGAGAAGCATACCTCCTTATTCCTTATATAGGCGCGCGCAATTCAAACTTGAATTTTTTTAAATATTTTGATGAATTAAGCATTAATTTACCATTAATGATAACTTGTAATAATAATAGACGATTAACACACGTAATAATATCTAAGAAATCAAGTTATCCTTCATTAATGCGCATATCAAGTCATTTTAATTGAGTCAAATTCTTTCCATTTGAAGCTGATCACAGTAGTGACGTACAAGTTTTGAATTGGGTCACATATGGTCCGATACGAGGCGCCGACAAAAAAGCATCCGCTTAAAAAAAACAACGAGAAAAACGCTCATTGTGTCACTGTAGAAGAAAAGAGAAACAAACTTTGAGTCTTAAAAATCTAATAAAGTAAATAATATGAAAATGTAGGCATTAAAAAACTGGTTGTAAAAATATACAATTGTGTTATATTACTTATATAGATTTAGAGATCTTTAATCATACTTTTTGCAATAGTATTTATTCCTCACAAGAAAATTCCTGATCTACAATCATTTCAATCAGTAATACTGTACTAACGCAAACTATCCTCTTACACGATATGCAATCTAGCCAATCAGCTGCATAATATACTCGTATATCGTCACAAGTCACCAATCAGTGAGCGATATTATACGTCTAAATTGATTCAATTGAACCCCTTATTTTACGGTAGAGCTACGATTGTACTTTTTGAGGACTTAATATTAAAGTTTTTCTTAAGTAAAATATTTTACATTTTTTTTCATTTTAATATAAGAAAATTTTGTGCCTAAAACGTGAAATTTGACATTTTAGTATAATTAAAGCACGTAGTCCCTACAAAATCCAGTAAGATTTTACTACATAACCATCTAATAACTATGAAATCTGCTTAATATCTCAACAAATATTTGACAAAATAAATAAAATGAAAAGATTCAGTCTTGCTCTCTGTATTCACATATGTGATTAATAATTTTTCTTTAATTTTACTATACAAGAGAGAGAACTCATTATTTGTTCTGCCATTAATTCAATTCGTTCAGCAAGAAAAAGTCAGGCGTTAAATCATTTTATTTTCAATTTTCAAAAGTATATTCGCAGTTTGCCGGTCAATTACCTATTCTACTGGACAAATAATCACTTTGCCGGACAATCAAATTTAGAGCTTTATTATAATACCACATTATTCGCAAATCAATTACGATATTTCTGTTGGGCATCATACCAACTCATGCTCTAAGTACCAACTTGATATATTTGACAGCAGAATACATTTTTCTGCCGAATAAAACTGCAATCGCTGTGCTCATGTACTGACCGTCTAAGTGACAGCTTACAAGAAATATAATAACGCCTAAATAAATAAAAAAACACCTGTATCAGTACTTTCTTTGCCAATATATTTGTCAATCGTTTCTTTTCTAACTAACTATGATGGTCTCGAAAAGATGCACTGGCAATAAAGTCTGAAAATTCACGGAGTTTTACTGCATTTGTCGTTAGGTTCATAGTGGTGTGTTGTGAATATAATCCCACCAAAAACATAAATGTGAAAATAGGGCCAAACTCTATGCAAAGAAACTACAGGATTGTCGGTTTCAAGGGATGCCAAGTTCAAGGGAAGTTTACTAAATCGTAGCTGCAGGAATGGATAACGTTCTGCACTTGTTTTAAAATAAAGTTCGTTAGGGTCCTTGCTACTAAATGTGTAGAACTTGTTTTTTTTTTTGCAAAACCGACGATCCTGCACTGCCTTTTGTACCGAACGGCCCGAGTTTTTTTTCACATTTATGTTTTTGGTGGGATATCATTGATTTTTATAAAGTTGTATAAAAATCTTAGAGCATGTACCAAATAAAAATAATATAAATGTATTGCAAGATGGAAAATCAACTAGAAACAGTATCCCGGACAAAAATAAATCTAATAATGTTTTGAGTTTCTCAAGCGATGGATTTCGCTACAAATCATATAATCTTATTTAATGAAAACTGTGTTTTCTTAACTTAATTGTCCGAGGCTAAACATATTGTAGCGACGACAGCGCCATCTCTGTTCCTCAGAAACAAGCGTCCAATCAAATGTGCATTGCTGGCGGTGTATTCTTACAACGTTCGGAAGATCTAGTTACTAGTTATTAGATTCTAGTAGATCTCGGTAGACAAACTAGCTAAGTCAATACACTTTTGCTGAACCAAAATATTTTTAAATGGCTATTCTCGACGGAAATTATCTAAAAAAACTGGACGCCTATAAACGGGCCAACCTGTTTTAAAAAGAGCTTTATATTTATTATAGAGACGGTAGCTCAGGCGGTAGAACGCTGGCCTCAAATCTTGAAACCCAGGATCGATCCTCGGTCGGGCATGCACTAATGAGTTTTCGGAATTTATGTGCATAGTATTTGTGTTACCTCCTATTACCACTTGCTGAACGGTGAAGAAAAACATCGTGAGGAAACTGCATGCCCTAAAAAGTGTGCATTTGTGCTCGAAGAACCGCGGTAGAGCTCACCACCCATCACGTTTTGGGACGTAATAATCGTCGGTGAAACACTTCTGATATTCCCTCGGGGATTTATGTCGTGAAAATGTACAGGGTGTTAAGATGACGTTGCGGAAGCCGGAAACTGGCAAAGGTACCGCCACGCTGTCTGTGTGGCGAGGCCCTTAGAGTAAAGTATTAGTTTTATCTCATGTCGGAATTTCCAGCTCGAATTTATTTTTCCAGAATTCGTCTGAATAAATTGTTGCTAGCTTTTTTGAAGGCAATATTTTTACATCATATTTCGTTTCGTTTTTCCAATACCCATTCTGTCAGTCGAAGTTTTCAATATCAATATACAGCGATCAATGTAGACAGCGTCGCGGTTGGCCGCATTGCAATGTATCAAACTCTAGCTGAAGCAAAGCTGCAAAAGCCTGTGACTAGGTTACACGGAATTGCTTATGTGCTATCAAAATATTGGCGTATACAGGGAAGGGGTCATGGGGCCAATGCACCCCCCCAATACCCCTAGGAATTCCATATATTTGATTAGACTTTTCGATTTAATTTGGGTGCACTTTTACACAGTATAGGTATACATATGTATATACGTCTAAACACTTCAATAAACTCTGCATTACCGCCGAAAATGAGAAAGTTAAGGGGGTGTAACGAAAAGTGCCACAAAAAGAAACATTTAGCAGTTGAAAAAGACAGAATAATACCTATGTGTACAAGTGTTCGTCAACTACTATACGCGACAAATTGAGTACCTCTTTTATGAAGTCTTCATAAATAAAATCTAGTCAACATTTGATATAATTCAATTTAAAATGAGGAATAAAAGCAAATATCTAATAAATTTTTTGAAATCTTGCATAGGAAAGGCGATAAATTTATGCGTACGAATTGTCATTAAGCATTCTCTCTCAATACTATAAATATTTCGCTAAATTTCTTCGCAATAGACTGACTCAATCGTTCGATGAGTACCGGCCTGTCAAACAAGTTGGCTTAGGATGTGGACCAGATAATGGTAAAATTTATTGCACTTCTACATCAATCGTTTGACACTATGGACGTTGTTCGTGGTAGAAAATGTCCGTGTGTGGCCTTTGTTAATTATGATCGACTGGGCTGTATTTTACTCCCTCCGTCGTAGCAATATTGACAAAATGTATGTGGGTGTCCTCCGGGAGATGAAGGGCTGCCACGATTCAGGTGCAAATGTATTAAGAGTAGCTGACCCCTTGGTAACTTCAAATGGTGTGCGAACAAGATTAGGTCACCTTGTGAATCTATCCACAAATAATAATAATAATGATAATAAAATTATTTATTGCACAAAATTTTAAATTTCGTACATAGTCGAGCTTAAAACTATTTAGTATTCTCTACCAGCTAACCTTTGGTAATGGGGAAGTTGTTGAGGGTGGTGCCATGATGTCAAAATATTATAAGGTACCAATTTAAATATAGATATTATACAAATACTTAGTAAAATATATTATACTATATGCTAATAAACAAAAACAGTAATTAATAGGAGATAACAACATTAAATGATAAAATACATGTACCATTTAAAAATTTACATACAGACATAAATTAATAATATAATATAATGTATATAGGTATATACTGAAGAGAATGTCCAATAACTCAAAACAGACAAAAGATGTTAATTATTATGGATAATTCTAAAAATCAAGAAAGTGTTGTTTTATCTTATCCTTGAAGACTGATACAGACGGAGCCTCACGAATATGAAGCGGCAAACTGTTCCACTAGCGTATAGCGTATTGCACGCACAGTAAAATAATTTGTATACATGCATGAACTATGCTCAGGAGTACGAATAAAACAAGCTTCGCTGGGCCGTTGAATTCGATTGAGGAACGAAAGGGGTACAAAACATTCCTTAAGATATGATGGGGAACTTGGGTTATGGAGAATACCATAAAGAAAGATCAAAACATGGGAATTTCTGCGGAACCTGATATTAAGCCAATTGAGTCAGCGCGAAATTGTGAAATGTGATCATACTTACGTAGCGTCTGCATATGCAACGGATGCATAAGTTGAGAAGTCGGTCAAGCTTATTAAGAAGTTGTTCAGTGAGGTCGGGATAGCATATATCCGCGTAAACTAAGATAATCGTACGCAATAATAAATTAACAAAATTAACTTTAGCACAGTATGGTAGAAACTTTGCATGCGTTTAAGGGCATGCATAGATGCAAATATTTTCTTGCTGCTTTCAGAAACATGTATATCCCAGGACATGTTATTTCTGATGTGTTAACCTAGACTTTTTACCTCAGTACAGTACGGTATTGGTGTATTATTAAAACAAGCTTGGGGTAAGGTACGTAAGACAGTTTTGTCCACCAGAGCACTGCGTCCTAAAATTATTACTTGCGTCTTAGCAGGATTGAATAAAAGTCCATACTGCTCGGTCCAAACACTGATAGAATCACGATCACGATTTAACTTCTAGACAGCATGACGCTTGATGAGACAATGAGTCCTGCTTCCAAGACAAATACAGCTGCAAGTCGTCGGCATACAGGTGATAAGAGCTGTTCAGTTCACAACAGTGACAAAAGTATTTATGGAAACAGAGAATAGCAAAGAAGATAGAATCCCACCTTGTGGAACTCCAGCTGTCACATCACACCAATTAGATAATATGTCGTTGACATGAATGCGCTGCTGGCGCCCATAGAGATAGGAATCAAACCATGACGCAGCAGAGTCAGAAATGTTAAGAAAACGGAGAATAGCCATAAGGATGTCGTAGTCAACGCAGTTAAAGGCGCTGCTGAAGTCAAGTAAGGTAAGGAGCGTAAGTTGCCTATCGTTTTAAATTAGTAACTTTTAAAAGAGAAGAGCAGGTACTATGGGATAGACAAAATCCCGATATCGGGATTAAGGAGGTTATTCGTGTGGAGAAAATTCAAAAGTTGGCGATTAACCACTCGTTTAAGCACTTTGGAAAGAAAGGGTAAGATAGATGTAGGTTGAATGTGGTGGAATTAGTAGTCTTTGGAATTGAGATCATATATGTCATTTTCCGTAGGGAAGGAAAACTGCTTGAAGAAAGCGAAAAGTTTATTATGTGTGTAAGAGGAGGAAGAATGGTTTTGAGGATAGAAAAAAGTCTCGGAAAATGTAATGAAGACCACTGGAGACGGGGTTCGCTTATAGCACTTGCTGTCGATCTTGTCATCCAGGCTGAATACGTTGCTGAGCTTGAGGCTATTCTCGCAAAGCTTTTCGCAAAAATTATACATGTGGCGTCTCCATTTGCATCATGAATATGTACGAAGTTATTTACTATTTTCCAGTAGAAAAAACAATCTGTACGTGAATGTGGGCAATTTTCTAACACAGGTGGTCGACAGTTTATTTGTTTCTTGGGCAAACTTATCATTATGCATGAACTTTAGGTGAAAGAGATCGATCGCTAGCCGGATTCAGATGGGCTGCTTTCAACGTCATTCACTACACCTTGTTCTTACTTATTTATGGTGCTGAATCATGGGCTCCCACGAAAGCTAATATGGAAAATATCAGGCACCATAAAGAAGAGCTATGGAGCAGGCTATGTAAAGCATAATTCTCGTGGACTGAATACTCAACGACAAGATTCTACGCAGAAAGTTGAAGATGTGGGCACCTGAACCAGGAGAAAGTTAATATGAGCAGGATACTTGATAATGCGGAAAGATGGATAGTGGACTGGAAAAATCACAGAGTAGTGGATAGGACAGCAGTCTAAAGCCGGACCACTAGCTCAATGGACCGATTACATTGAATAATCAGCAGGAAATCAATGGATGCGACTGGCAAAAGACCAGAAAAATAGGTGCGAGGCTTTATTCCCAATAGTGGGTGGACACAACGGCTGCTGCTTACAGAGACAAATCGATAATGTTAAAAGAAATCTTCAGCTTTGCAAATATTGGGACCATTTGTTTTAATTTTAATTTTAAACTACTACTTTGTATTATGTATTTCTTACTGTCATTTTACGTTGAGACTGAAATTGCCGAGTCAACATAACTTTAATATCTTATAAGCAGAATAACAAACGGCTTAATTTTTTTTATATAATCTTTGCTGGATTAAAGCCTCCCTATTTTAGGACTACAAATGTTCTGTGTTATTTATTGCATTCTATAGGACAAATGCATACTATGTATGTAGAGTTTGTTTCACAAATATGCATTTGTAAATAAATATATAAATTATGAATTCTGAGGAAAGTCAATAAAAGTAAATGTAACTATATAGAAGGCTCCATTAAATCACGCCTTTGATACTCCTAGCTCTGTGTACAGACGATACTTGAAGGGTCAAAAGATTTTTTTCGAGTAATTCCGGGTAAAGATCGCAAGCATCGCTATGATTTTGAGGACCTTGAAATATTATGAAACTTTAATTATATGTATGTATATGTATTCTATTTTTGAGGTTTTTATTTGTCTGAACCTGATTTTAATAAAATATTGGAATTCTAAGTGTATTAAATAAATATATATACTTTAAATACTATATATTATAAAGGTATGTACTTCAAAGAATAACCTCTAATTTTATTTTCCAATCGTTATAATGCGCTAAATTGTAGTAACGCGGTATATTTTTTCGGGGACACTCATTTGATTCAACACCAGTTATTACCGGTATATAATAATATTAATAATAATAAAATTCTTTATTGCACTTATAAATATAGTACACAAGGCGAACTTAATGCTAATTAGCATTATCTTTCAGTTTACCTTTGGTGATGTGGATAAATTAGGGTAGTGCCGGAAAAGATGCTAAAATGATAATTAAATAGGTACAAGCTTATAACTAACTAAATATTAAACAGTAAATAGTTAACACAGTATTAAAAACCATTACTTACTAAGCAATATCAATAGTATATATATATATATATTATAAATATATAAAAAATATATATATCTTTATATACAATAAATACACATATACATACATATTAATATATAGATACACATTTAAGACAAGACTCTAAACTCGTGCAAAAGAAGAAACAAAAAACCTGATTAAATAAGCGTTTTAAGAAAGTGCTGATGAACTCTATTTTTAAAAACTGCTAGTGATAGAGATTTTCGTACCCTGACCGGTAAACCATTCCAGAGACGTATTGCGGAAATTGTGAAAGAATTAGTGAGCAGAAGTGAACCGGTATATACCGGTTGTGAACAGAGAGAACGAAACTATAGGGATCGAAAAGGCTTATTCTAACAGAGTTTCTACAATTTGACACAAACCGAAAAATCTTGTATGTATAAATAGATAAAACAGACGACGTAAAGTTTCACATAAACAAATGTCTGGGCTTAAATTGCCGCTGCAACAAATACAAAGCACAGCACAAACTTGTGTTATTTGCGGCTGTTTTGTTCGAATCTGCGATCTCTTTGCAATCAATACAACTGTTTGATCGACGATGGTAGTTTACACTTGTTCCAGTTTCAAACTTTGTCTTCAAACGGAAATTGTATACATGTTAACACGTTCTTATAAGCTTTTTACTTGAATTTACATGGGGCTTAGAACACCTGCGTATCGAAAGGCAAAGCACTTCTTTCTGCGTCACAGTAACTTTGGAAAATATTCATTTTTTATC
Source organism: Ypsolopha sequella (assembly GCA_934047225.1). Classification (NCBI taxonomy): domain Eukaryota; kingdom Metazoa; phylum Arthropoda; class Insecta; order Lepidoptera; family Ypsolophidae; genus Ypsolopha; species Ypsolopha sequella. The sequence goes on along the minus strand of OW203983.1, from coordinate 34,159,234 downwards.
CTAGGCGGAAATTTGGATTTGAATATGAAATAACAGCATTTTCACCCCTTCAAAACGGAAGTCGCGCGTTTATCTCCCCTAAAGGAAGGCATCGGTGTGTTTTCATCTCCTCCGGATATCACGTGATCCGTCTCGCACCGTTTTATGAGGCTTCTTAGGTAAATATGGGCGCCTACTGGTACCGCAAGATTTGAGTTCGATGTTTGTCCGTGATACACAAAATTTTGTGCTAGACAGTTTCCCTTCGCTATTTCAAGAGAGAACAAGTTGTTTGACATTGAATGATAGAGTGAAAAGTATGGACATACGGGGGTCGTTGCGACCTGAAAGAAGATGTAGTGACTAGAATAGAAAAAGGATTGCTTCGGTAGTTTGACGTAGTAGAGTGACGAAAGAAATTTATGGTGCGCAAGTCGAAGGTAGAGCTTGACGAGGCCGCCCTAGCAGAACTTATGCTGACCAAATTGGCGACATACTGAAGATGGGCAATGTCAAAAGTACTCGGAATAGAAGAGCTTGTATGACTAGATTGAAGGCTGTGAAAGAGGCGAAAGAGGTGTGTCAGGATCATAGCAGATGGAAATCTGTAGTCTCTGCCTACACCTCTGGGAGACAGGCGCGAGTATATGTATGTATGTGTATAAAAATGTTGTTTACCTCTGGCTGCTTGATTTAGCAGATATAAAAAATGCAAATCCTAATTATAATAAGTTATTAAGAAGTTTGTTGTTAGTCACCTGTTAATAATTGAAGGTAAAAGTTTTCTTTTTTACGTGGTTTTCCTGACATTTTAAAACTTTAGCTAAAGGAAAAAAAAATATTACTTCACTTTGTGCCACTTGCTTGCCAAAAACAAAATCGATTAGCTGGGTTGGTAATTATAAAACAAGGGTAGTAGGTCAGTGGGTGTAAGCTAAGGTCATTACGAGGGTCAAGACGAAATCATAGAGGGCCTTTAAATAAAAGATCAAAGTAACGGGAAACCATCGAGGAAATGAAAAGATGAAAGTCGGATGAAGGTAATTTTGATTCAGATTGGTTCTTTTTGGCGAAAATGGGTTATACATTATGCTTTGTTATATTAGATATTTCGAATGTTAAAAGAGTGCCGAAATTTTGCTGTGAGAACTGTCTGAAAAATATTTGAAATAAAAAGATACAGAAAACTCATTTTGCAGGCCATCTAAATAGCTCCGAGTTTCTAGCATCTGCTAACAAAATATAAACTCTGGACAGAGAAGATGTTTAAATACAGAGTGACCAAAGAAATAGTGCAGATATGGTTGACAGAGCCTGATTATTGAATCATAATTTCATTGAAGAAGGACAATGTCAAAAGTACTCGGAATAAAAGAGCTTGTATGACTAGATTGATGGATGTGGAAGAGGCGAAAAAGGTGTATCAGGATCATAGCAGATGAAAATCTGTTGTCTCTGCCTACATCCTAGGAGACAGGCGTAAGTATATTAGGTGAAAGTAATTCAACCGCCCGATTTTCTATAAGAGGTTCAGTAGCAGATAGAGACTACTGAAGTTTAAAGTGGATCAGACATGATAATGACAGGTCGAGACTAATTAGGTCAGGATTAATATGTGAGTAAAATTTTTATTCTATTGTGTGCGTGGACTTTACACGATGAATCCAAAGCTGTACCAAGCCGGTCTCACTTATTACGTGATCCGTGCAGCTGTTTCTAGTCTCTGTCACCTGCTGATGCGGCGTATCACTTACTGAACCTCTCATAGAATTTCGCGCAGTTGAATAAATTTCACCTCATATGAATGTATGTATGTAAGTTTGAATTTCAGTAAAAGTTGAAAACAAGATTAATTCGAACTCTATAAGAAAAAGAAAATACTTTATCTCAGAACAATATACGTCAATGTACTTTATATTATTATATATTATAAAAAGAATAATTTCTGTTTTATAGTAGAATTTCATAATTAGGGTTATATTTTAATTTTAATAAAGATACGTACTGTAGAACCCCGCCGGCGCCGTCGCAAGAAGAACCGCTTGGCGCGCTTCTCGAAGCCCGAAGCTGTGGCCGACCGGGTAGGCAGCTACGAAGTTCTATGGAACTAAAATTGTAGCGATGTGTGCAAGTACACGGTGATGTGATGTCAATCGAAATGCGTGTGAATCTTGGATTAGGAGACGGTTTTTGTATTATGGGGCTCCACAACCCTAAACATCAATTTTGCAATGGATACAGTTCCGTCAATGTAGATGGTAAAAATATGTCGTGTTTTTTGACTCTAGACAATTATTAATTACCCTTTAGAAATAAACATACTTATAATCTTCTGTTAATTGTCATACTTTTAAAAAAGCATGAATTTCACGAAAAAAGTGACGCAGTTTCCATATTTCAAAACCGATTGAACCGAAACCAACAAACTCAGATACTTACTAGATAAAAACATATTTATTACATAAAGAAATTATAGTTTATGTCTTAATGTAGCCGCAATTTCAAAATAACTGAAGTTTTGCGTGTGTGTCATCTGATTAGAGCAGGATAGACAGTTAAAAAATAAAAGCGTTAGAGCAGGACTGAATTTTGGCATTGTACAGCCCCTCAACGTCAAAAATGGTTCATGGGAACTTTGCCGGTGGCGCTTTTAATCGACACAGTTTATTAGCTGTCATTTGTACCGGACACCCAGTCTTGTAGTAATAAGTATGGAGGTCGTGCTCTAAATACATTCCAGTGACATTCAATTTTAAGCGTTTACACAAAATCACATAGATTTTCTGTCATAGCTTTTATGTCTATATTTTGTATTTTAGGTACTTACTGGTTTTTGTAGGAATTATATAAGTTCTTACTTACTTATGTAAACATAGTTATTTAATAAACAACAAATGTGTGTTAAATTAAAGTTTCAGATTGACAAATAAACATTTTTAACCTAAATGCTGTTTTTCTTAATAACATGCATATAAAATTATGTAAAAATCTTAAATAGTTTCATCCTGTCCCATACCCGCCCGCATCTTGCTGCCGCTTTCAATTTCAAAAAGTACTATCTAGAATGCTTTGCCGTTCAAATTCGAGCCGTTTTTTTTAGGCGGTAAAGTTGCTATTAAAATAAAATATTTTATTGTTTATGCGTTTCGTTGTGCACTGCTAATTAGCGGCCAATGGATAACAATAAGATAAGCTCTTAAGTTGATTCCGAGATTTTAAAACATTTCTACTATATCAGGACCAGGAGTCGCCAAACATTGAACATTAAACAAGGGGTTTTCCCCGTTTTTGTGCCAAACCGTAAAAATCACCGTGTGACTATTTCAGCTTTTCACATCGTTCGGAGACTTTACGATCATATGAAAAGAGTTAATGAGAGAAAAAAAAAACTGACACGTTTTGCGTGCATTGTAGAATTTTAATGGGCTTGATGTATGAGATCGCTAAGCAGTCGCTTTAAGGGGCTGCACTATGCTAAAATTCGGTCCCGTTCTAACGCGTTTGTTTTTTAACTCTCTATCCTGCTCTAATCAGATGCCGCGCACGCAAAACTTTAGTTATTTTGAAATCGTGGTTCCGTTAGGACATACAGAAATAAAATAGTAAGGCTTTTTTGTAAATAATAATGATAAGAAAATAGAAATAATAATAATAGAAAAAATAATAAGATTCATTTCAAACGCATATTCCGTGTCCGAGCGAATTGAATGTACAGAATGAAATTAGGTACCTACAGGTATATATTTATTTGAGTAAAGATATAAAATTTCGATAATCTTTAAGGGCTTAATTCGTCAGAAAAACATGATTAAGTACATATATATTTCCCACAATTTTTTAGTAGCCAGTTTGGCCTACAAATCGAACTAAATATACGCAATTTTACCAAATCCACGCTTATTCAAGCCTTAAAGTAGGGTTCCGAGCACAGCGACACTGCGGCAGCGACACTAGCGTCAGACATGTTTCTAGACCCGCGACACTTGCCCGCCACCTCCACCTCCTTACACGTTCACCAATTTGTGCAGTCATACCGCGGTGAAGTGAAATTAAAAGTGGTAAGAGATTTGCATGATTTTTTATTCAACTATTTTGCAAATTCACCCAAATTTGATCTTTTTTTCGTGTTTTTATTTTTCGTATAATATTTGGTATTATCGAATTGAATGAAACTTAATGATAAATTACAAACAACAAACAATAATGAATTCCTCTGAAGTTTTTAAAGAGGAAGTAACTTATAACTTTGGTGCCACGATACCAAATATTGATTATTGCAAAACGGCCCACCTTAATAACCATTTTTGATCGGGATAGCCAACCGGTTTCAACAGATTCAGACTGCCTTCTTCTGGGCGAGTGAAGACGCTACCATGATGAGGTTGCGCCCCGTACTGAGGTCGGGGTCGGTCAACTGGTCGGCTAACCCGAGCAAAAATAGTTATTGAGGTGAGCCGTTTTGCAATAATCAATATTTGGTATCGTGGCGCCAAAGTTATAACTTACTTCCTCTTTAAAAACTTCAGAGGAATTCAATATTGTTTGTTGTTTGTAATTAGGGTTCCGTAGTACCTAAAAGGTACAAAAGGAATCTTTATGGTGAGACTCCGTTGTTCATCCGTTTCTATGTCACAGCTTCATAACTTTAGCACCGTTAAAGATCACATGAAATTTGGCACAAAAATAGCATTCATTTGCCCACATCATGGTGTAAAAAAATATGAACAATTTTAAATTGTTCAAAATATTTCCAAAACAAAGAGAGAAAAAAATATATCCTAAAAATACAATATGGATATCAAATTGTACATATTATAAAGCTGATTGTAAAAATATATACTTTTACTATATGGTAGACCGAAAAATACGATAACAATATCGATTAATAATCGATGTGGTGATCGAATGTGGCGTGCACAGAACTTTTTGCTGGAAAAGCAAACAATTGGTCAAGAACAACAATAAAAAAAATATGAAAAAATTTAAATATCACTTTGAAAAAAAAATTTTTGTATGACGCCAGGGTAGAAAACGTCTACCCTAGAGTGAAAATTTCCTATACAAACTTTTTTTTTTCAAAGTGATATTTAAATTTTTTTATATTTTTTTTATTGTTGTTTTTGACCAATTGTTTGCTTTTCCAGCAAAAAGTTCTGTGCACGCCACTTTATATATCATAACTGGCCAATTATAGAAAAACTTAAGGGATTTCAAAAAAGTTGAGCACAATTGTGAAATATAAAAAAGAAGTAAAATAAATAAAAACAATATTTTATAAAAATACAATATGGGTATCAAATTGTAGGTTTGCGGACCCCTTTTAATTTAGTTGTTTATTATTGAAAAGCCTATGAACTTATCCCTAAAATTAATAAATCTATTATTAAGTTTGATAAAACTTAATATTTTGTAAAACTTATTGTTTAGTTTAGATGGAAATAATATTGAGATGAAATAATTAAAACCTGCCAAAAGCGATTCTTAAGCTGGTGAATTATTTCTCCAATATCCGTCATAAATTTCTATATACGAGTAGCTTTGCTTGACTCATTTACGAATGAACGCTTTTAAAACTTCTAACTTAATATCATTGTCTCTTACTAATTAGAGCTGTCAGATGACCACCGCAACTTTGCGACGTATACATCCAGCCCCCCTATTGTGTATCTTTAGTTGCCAACTGCACGAGGTGCCTATCATCAAAAACATAGCTAAAAACTGAAATTTCAAAATTGCCTTTAGTGGGTATTGAACTATTAACAATCTGTGTCGTCACTTCAAGTGCGAAAATATCCTTAGGACATCGGAATTCGATAGTATATCTATGTTTTTGATGATAGACACCCATTCCAGAAGGCAACTAGAGATACACAATAGGCCCGCTGGTCTTCTATGACAGAAATAAATTTCTATGTTTGAACACTTGGCGATTTATCCATCGCAAGGAGATATAAATTAACATTATATCATTGCAGTATAGAAACGGAGAAAGAAAAGTAAATCTGGATGTGAGGAGCTCTGAACCGGGAATCGAACCGGGGACCTCTCGCTTGCCGGGTGATTGCTCTAACCTCTGAGCTATCCAGGTCTCAACACAACTCGTGAATTTATCGATGTGCTTTTCCATACTGCAATGATATCTATAGATACCCACTTTATAGGTCTTCTTTAAAAATACACTCAATTTCAAGGCGCAACTTCTTCCAGTAAAAGAATTTTACTGTAATACAATTAAAATTCAATCAACAAAACCTAGCACCGATATGTAGGACGTTGGCTTGTCGATCTTGAGACGCAGGTTCAAATACCGCCGATCAAGCATCCAATAGTATTTTGTGCAACTGTTACATAATTTGAGACATTGGGACACGAGCACTTGTTTATGAATCTCGGGTGCGTTGTTCCGGTAAAGCTGCCTTGAAGGCCAATCAGGATTTTAGTATTTCAGTATTTCTCGTTTCTGTTGCTGATTGGGTCTCCAGCGGTTTTATAATAAATTGGGCGAATCGCAGCGCAGAATCGCGGTGTTATAATGCAATAAAGTATTATTTTCTCCTGTTTTGCGCTATCCGGAGACCCAGCGACATTGTAATACAACGCGCGCTGATATGTCCTTTACTTGGACGAATAAACCAAGAACGTTATTTCAAGGTCGTTGGCGGCTACCTGACTCTTAAGATATAACCATGGACTACCTGGGTTTTCATTTTCTGAAGGAATCCTAAATTATTAAATTACCAGCAAATCTGGAAAATACTATACGCACATATTTGTACTATTATTTCCATTATTTGATTAAACCAACAAAATTAATTAATTGTTTTAGATCAAGACTATTTGATTAATTTGTGATACTTAATTAATGTGTATGTTATATGTGGCTAAACATAATTAGTATATTTAGTTAACCGCCTAATGTATGTAGTTGTTGTAGTAGTATGGAACAGCGGGTTTACCGCGTAATTCTGATTTTCATCAACATCAACTTGAGATTGAAATTTTACGTGTGTGCGACGACGCCCGCCTAACATGCCATCTCTTTTGCATGCACGTCAAATTTCAATCTCAAGTTGATGTTGATGAAAATCAGAATTACGCGGTAGACCCGCAGGTTGCATTGAATATATTCTATAAAATAAAGAAATAAATTTCTAAAGATATTATATATCTAATAAAAAAATAAAAGCAGCAAATGACGGGTGTATAGTCGCTGGACTACGGAGTTAGTGAACGTCTTGAATGCTAAAAAGTATTTTCCGACATCCTACGCAAACATACAAATGATTTCTTTGTATATTTTTAGCTCAATTCTCAAGTTTTCAAACTGAATATTTGTGCGTAGCAGTCGGTAATCTTGAAATCTAAGTATTTATAAAATCTGGATACAATCTCACTGAATCCGGTTATAAACTTGGAGAATTAAGCCAGGATGTAGTGATAAGGGAGACGAAGTTTGTGACAGCACAATGTGATGCCAAGTTGATTAATCGTGGAAATTCAATGTTCAAATAAAAAAGCGAAGAAAGTTTACGGCCTGCACATTAATGTACGAGAACACAACACGGTAATATAAGTTGGATACTAAGCACGGTTTCTATGAAACATTGCATTGGTAACATTGGTTGCCACTTGCAAGTTGGGAGGTTGCATTATGACTCGACTAGTTGAGTTGAGGTTGATATTTGGGGCGCCTGCCCTTTTGTATCAAAAATACCCAATAAAAAAGTAGAAAAATCAACGTAATTTTTAAATTGAGTTTTTTAAATCTAACCTTCTACTTTACTGGGCACCCCAACTAAATTTTAACCTATGTGCGGCGCAGCAGTTAAAATCTTTGGTGCGGAAATATGTGCGTACATAATTATGTTCCAAACTAAGCGAACGAAACTTTTCCTTAATGAACACGGAGCGAAAGATTTTGTTAATCTTACAAGGAATATAAATATGGAAACAAAGTGTCTGAAGTATTTTGCTGAGATTAACTAAGGCATTCTGGTGTAAAATGTTTTTAATTAGCAAAACATGGAGGGCGTTTGTAACTTTTGGTGTTACTCAATACTGCCTTCGGAGTTGAATATTATATTGTTCAGTTAGTTTTAATACGAGAAAGATTACAAAAAAGGCATCCATTTGGCATGTCTGATTAAACAAAATTACTGAGGATGTAAATTATAAGCCTGAAATTTCTTGAATGCTAAAATGTATTAGAAAATAAACATACTCTTTATAAAAAATATATATATCACTTTAAATCTACAAGTTATAATAATAAAGTACTAAAAAGGTTGTGTCTGCACATTGAATATATTTGCAAAAATTAAAATATTTATTACTCAAACAAAATAATACTTAAATAACAGTCAAATTTAAAATGAAATGGGCTATAATATATTGCAAAACTATTTTTTTTTGTATTTTTTGTCTGTTTGTATGTTAACTCGAGAACCCTTCAACGGATTTGGATGCGGTTTTCTTTATTATCATATTTATCATCGCTGTGACCTTGTTCAATATATAGGCTATAAGGGGTGTTGATAAAATAACCGCCATGGTGAAGACGGGGCAAATATTGATTAAACGCGAGCGGAGCCGCGGGCGAAAAACTAGTCTTGAATAAATTTTGGACCGTAACTGTCATCATGAGTTAACGTCAGTTACTTTTAAGTTACACGGCTTTGAGATCCTCCAACTTTTTATGGTATATTTTTAAAAATCTCAGTAAATTTTGATGTAGATCGAATTCAGTAGTCGATATAAACGGTTCGGTGACAAGCAGTCATGAATGAAATAAAAAAAAACGTAATTGTTAGTTTTCAATTTTATTAATACTGTATGGCTGATATAATATGACAGAAATTCAAATTATTCTTGTATTCGTTGTTCTGATTCTGGCTTAATCTGTAATTCTGATTATTGTAATAAATACACATCGCAAACGATGATACAATATTAACGTTAGATGTGCGACTTAATAATTTAACCCTTCAACTATGAATACGGAACTGGAATTGCCATTAAAAGAATCAGGTACCTGAAGACTTTACCCCCATTTTCTATCACACCATCCACACATAGGGCACCAGCCTAACCCGACTGGGTTTACACACGCGTCGCGGTAAATCTTTCGGATCTGTTCGTGCGTGAATTATTGCACAACTTGCGACGGAAGTTGGGAGGCCTTCGTTTTTGTAGAGAGGGATGTGTCGGGGATTACGGTGACATATAATCTTTTGCTACTGAAAGTCTTTCATGTAAGTAGGTCACACTCTCAGAAATAAGGTGAAGGCTACGTCAATAATAATAATAATAAATAATATAATAAAATCTTTTATTTCAGAGACAAGCTCCATATTGTGTTAGTAACAGATTAGATACTTATTTACTATGTTAGTAACAGGTAATTCAAAACAAAACAAATAATTGAAATAGAAAACTAAAAAGCGACGCTAAGGAAAGGGCTTCAGAAACCCTGCCCTTCTCGTCTCTTTAATAAGATGGACACTAGTCCAGTACTTCATAAACGCACAGTCCGCATCCAGTCTGGCCGCTGTAGAAGACTGTTGGAGCTACTCCGCACTCGATGCATCAGGGATGCGGTTCACAGCCTAACGATAGTAGAGAAGCTATCGACTCCAGCCTCTGCCAGCATCCCTGATGCACTGCAGTACCGTCGCAGCCCAAACAGCGCTCTAAAAGCATTACTGTAAAGCAGAACTGTAATGAAGATTTTAAATAAGCCTAATTTTAAATACCATAAAAGATGAAGTTATTGTACAAAAGAAACATATTAAATTTACGTAATGCGTAAACGTGCTAGCTAACTAGCTATGCATTTACGGTTAAAAGCAAATAGTGTCGTAATATCTACTACGCCGTAGCATAAATAACGCTATCACCTGCTACTCGCTACGGATAGCATCGTGGCATTTACAACGCAGCCGTGCCGTAGCAAATATTGGATAAAGATAAATTGTACAACTAGTTTTTATCGCGCTACGACCTGTAATCGTAGCAATCAGTATCGTAGCATTCACATGCTACAGTGAGTATCTAAATCTGAAACAATTGTTCTACTAAGCCAAGCAAATGTGAAAAATATCAAGTGCACTCGTGTGTATGCATTAAATATCTTGGTTTCTATTTAACTCTTCTTTTATATTATGTTTTGCGACTTGAAGGAGTTTAAAGTCGATGATCTATTCATGTCTCTAATGGGGAAACTTTTAATGGGGCAGCCTTAAGAGTTTACAACTTAGGATTAAAATCTACCAGCTGTTCTTAACTGGATATATACCTACTATATATACTCGTAAAGCAAATCATCTGCTCATTTAGATATATATAGTGCATAATATAATTTTTCTTTAATTTCTGGACAGGGATATGATATGTTTATATAATATGATATGTATTCTAATAAACATTAAAAAGTTCGTCGAAAACTTCATGGGACTTGGATCAGACTTCAAATAGTTCATGAAAAACTCTCCTAACGTACCAGGACGAATCCTTAGTACTGAATTAATGCCCTAAATAAATAATAGTGTTGATGTTGTAGTTGTGTATGACGTTTAAATACATACATACAGTTCAACAAGGCTTTTTTGGCAATTAAATATATACTTTAACACTCTGTATCATATCTTTATAATTTGAATTTTACAAAATCCTATCTTAGCAGATGCCTTTGTGGTATAAGGAACGTATCTACGTACCAAACAAGTGTCCATAATTTGCAAGATTTGGGCAAAAAAACTTGAATCCACACGTCAAAAAAGCCTTGTCGAACTGTATGTGTATTGTGTACGTAAGCTGCGTATAATTACTTGGTCGGTTACATATGTATTATTAATCATCATCATCAACATCAACATCAACATCACCATCACCATCACCATCACCATCATCATCATCATCATCATCATCATCATCATCATCATCATCATCATCATCATCTTACGGTTGTCGTCGTGGATTAAAAGGGATACTTTAGTCGGTGTAGCGTTCATCGTGGAGTCATGTTTAATATCAATTCTTTCAGTTTACGGTACGATACGACAACCTCATCTACTTCAGTGATCCACACACATATCTTCTTTTTTGGTATTTTTAAAATTACCGGGATTCCACTACATTCATTAATGTTATTTAATTAATTAATTCTACCACTCGACGTCCCAGGCGATCAAAGGGCTGGCGCTTACCCCGGCCTAAGAATAAGTCTGGCAGCCGACCGGGGGGCAGCGATCTGGTTTTATTTATAGTTTCTGGATTTGATTATTTATATTTTAGGTTTATTATTCATTTATATATTTTAGGTATATTAGGTTAATTAAATTTTTATATTACTATTATTTATGTAATTTAAGTTTTTGTAAAAATAAATAATAAATATTATAATAAATGATGAATAAATAAATTAAAAAAAAGTTATTTACTGATATTTTTTTATGGTACATTTTCACAATATTAATGTTGACAGAAAATATTTGGTACACTATACGGAATGGAACAGTGTACCAAGTATTTTTTTAGAATTAATGGCTAATTCTACCACTGGTTTTGAGAGTTAAGAAAATGACTTGCCTGTTATCTGTACTACTTCTGTACTAGTCAAAGGTTTGGGTCAGTAACTTTCTGCGAAATGTGCCTTTTTAACACGTTTTTATTAACTCGCTTTGTTTTCTGTCAGTTTTACGTTAGGTATAAATTTTTAAATCGACTTAAATCTATTTTTGCGATGACCTAGTGTCAACTTAAAATATAGCTCAAAACTGGATGACAATATACTATAAAAAAACAATGCTTATCTACTGCAAAATCTTACGCACACAAGATTTCTCGTAAAAAGCAGAATAATTTATTTTTTATTTACCACGTTTTTAAAACGGATTAAAAAGTAAGTAAAAAATTATTTCTCAAAATGAAAACATGTGGTGCATGTTCACCTAAGTTACTATAGTAGTTTATGCTACAAGTGCGAAAAGGAATAAATTACGAGGACGATTTAATACACGAGCGTAGCGAGTGTTCTAAACGTAACCGAGTAATTTATTGCTCTTACGCCCGTGTATCGTACTACGTTTTTCAATGCTTAGTGTGAGGAAATAAAACAAATATAATCTTTTGAACTTTAAATTATGATTGGCTCAAAAGGACTATATCCAGAGCTGTTAAACAGTGTAAAAAAAGTATAACATTTATGGTACACAGGAAAGGTTGCAGGTTAGCCAACTTCTCGTAAATAAATAAAAAAAATAATAAAATAGAAGGGATGAATGGAAGTAGTGTGACAAAAGAAATATATGTTGTGCAAGTGGAAGGTAAAGCTCGATCAGGCCACCCTAGAAGGACGTATACTGAACATATTGGCAACCTACTGAAGGAGGGTTATGTCAAGAGAGCTTGTATGACTAGATTGATGGATCGTAGCAAATGGAAATCTGTAGCACAAAATAACCACTTACAGAAAGTTTACTCCACATAACTAGCGAAAACAGGCACACGCACACATAGACGCGTACGTACGACGATCTCGGATGAAGTCGGTCGAATGCCAATACGAAATTCTGCCGAAATCATCATATGTACTCATCTATGCATGTGTATGCTGTTTTCGCTCCGTCGTCGTCGAGTCGGCCTTCTGGTAGTATCTATTTTGTGTCTGTAGTATATGGCTACCGCTCTGAGAGACATGCATGTATATAAGCACTGCAAATTATACAAACCGTTGTGTGAGTTTTCTCAACGACAAATATATACTCCTTATCTCTTATCTATTGCATGTGCCCCACGTTTTCGTTTTAAGAAATTTTTTATACTTTTTAGTTCGTTTAAAAAAAAACAATAATTTAACTTTTTGAAAAATGCGTCTAACTTAGTTATCGTGTTTGTGGCGCTGTAATTCGTATCACATGTTAAATTTAGCTGTGTCAGTCCCATGTTTCATTAATCCCGTTGCAGATAGATAGACATATAAATAAATCTGATACAAAGCCATTCGATAGCTGAATTTATTTGATACTGTTTTAACCATAGATTTAGTATATACTACCGTTAGATCGGAAATGCAAAAGAAAAAGAGCATATACGAGTATACGCGCATGTTAGAGCGAGATACATAGACGAGACCATTTTTCTAACGCTATGGGCCTGTATGGGCCTACAGCTAATTAAACGAAACAAATTCTGCTTATTTTTGAAAAATATTTGGTTTTAAAGTGTAATTTCGTATTTATTAGACTTGATTAATTATCGTTATGTGTGCTGAGTCCAAATGCGCCTCATTTAAGAAAAACAAACAACATAACTGTAAATTCCACATGTATGTACTGTTGAAATATTTTGTTGTCTAAATGCAATGTTTTAGAACTAACACGAAAGTTTTTTACAGAAATAGGTGGGAAAAATTAATAAATATTCACATTATTACTCTGAAAACCTACGGATTCAATTTAAAGTAATAACAATAACGCAAATTTCTACTATTCATAACCTTCACTTCGCATCCCATTACCTATTGCATATTATCATCAACCACAAGTATAATACACAATAATTTAATACACAATTCCCTAAATTACAACATTAACATGAATTTAATTCTCAAGTTTTTTGGTCTCTTTTTCGTTACTCCATAACCGATCTTTCACTCCATGCTACATCTATGGTTTTAACCATTACAAAACCAGGCAATTTGAAAAAGGTTCTTCACTGCAAAACTGCAAAACAATTTATTGAGTCGTCGAGTACAAGGGCAAGTGTTGGAACATCCTAGCTGGAAGTACTGACGTGATCGACATGAGTGATAAATCACAGATTCTTCTTGTCACGATGATGGATCGAGTATTCATCCCAGGACGATTAGCCTTCTATGTTACACGATGTTTTACATTTTGTTATATATTTTATAAGCGTTTCTTTTCTTGTTAAATATGGTACCTTCCTTTGGCATTTAAATATTTTTGTTTTGAGGTGACTTGGTTATGTACTAAATTTATACTCAGCTAGTGATGACTGCAGGTTTATGTTCTGATATCAAATCTACAGTATACATTTTGGTTTAAAAAACCCACCTATAACATGTTACAAGCATTTTCCTCGAAAATAAAGTCTAATGTCCGGCTTACGGTCAATTTAATGGATTAAACTACAGATCTTCATCAATGTATTCTAGCTCAAATCCAGTTATTTTAACTATTTAAGAAAATAAGTCTTTATTAATAATACGATTTTAAATTTAATTTCTATTTTTTAGAGGACTATGTTAAATTTAATCATTCGGGTACACGTTTGGTAGGTAGAGAACATAATAGTTTCGGCCATACTCGTAATTTAAAAAAGTGCTGCTACAAAATACGTTTAACGTTTTATTTAAAAACCAGCCAAGTGCGAGTCGGACTCGCGCACGAAGGGTTCCATACCATTATCTATAATAATACAGATCGCGCCAAACTTATAGTCCGCTCGGAAGTTGCTCTTGCCAAGAACGGCCCATACATTTTGTTCCTGCTGATACGAATCGTCCCGTGTTTAGAGGGGACTAAAAGTTTGGCGCGATCTGTACTCGTTAATTTGTAAAGCCTACTTAGCTGTGATGGTTTTACTTTTAATTTCGTTGTGTATAATGCCGTGATTTTTTTTCACGTCTCCAAATACAACCGTTTCGCCGGCAGGGGGTGGGGACACTTGACTCTAACAAAAATTAACACTTTTAAGTTTAATATTTCCCAAACGGAACCCTGGATCGAAAAATGATCTTCTCACACCCCCAATATTTTTAAATTACCTATCCAACGACTCCCCACACTAGGCGATAGACGAGAAAAAAAATCATCCCCACTTTACGTATAGGGGAGGTACCCTAAAAAAAATCTTTCTCAAAATGTTACTGTAACACTTTATCGGCGTAATAAATATGTAAGCCCACGCCAAATTACAGCTTTCTAGTAAGTCTCTAAGCTAAGCCGCGGACAGACAGACAGACAGACGGACATGGCGAAACTATAAGGGTTCCTTGTTGTTGACTACGGAACCCTAAAAAGTACCTAAGTTATTATGAGTCTGAGGGCATCTAAGCATAGTTAAAACAAATTAATATTTACAATTAAACTCATGTTGTTGAATTTTTTAGTCCAACGTAAAGTATTTTTAAAATCTTACGATTATATGAGCATAATGATTTATATGTTTTTAGTATTTCCCTTTTGTGTGTAAAGTGGCCCTAAATCGTAGAATATTATCAGAATTGCTGTGGATTACGGACAAAAACTCAATTATTTTTGATGAACTTATTATTGCAGGACTGTTATGATGTTATTTGTCTAACCGTTACTTATTTACTACCGGGAATTTTTAACAGAGAATTTGACGACAGATATTTAGTGATTAGACGCGACCGTGATTATGCCACCCGCAATATGAAGGCAGGAGATGGGGCGCTGGTCGCCGTGCGGTGCGAGCTCGTCCTCGTTACTGACTAGAGTGTCGAGCCGCCACATTGTGACGATCCGGTATTCGCGCACGTCACCATTAGTACGAACCATGCTACTTCACCAAAACTTATAAGAATTTACTATGGCTACTCCGCACGGATCTTTACAGATTTAATCCGAAATCAAATACATCGAATTCTAATATTATTAAAACTCGCGTGAGCTGACATACTAAATTATTATTACATACGGCTTGAACACTTACGTGTGATCGTTGTTGACTATATGCCAACCGTTTCACCGATACAATTTCGGCATTATCAAGGCGAGTGTCGTTTTTAGGACGACGACGCGGCGTTCACCGTCGTTGTCAAACGTTGTCCACCATCCCACCTCCCTCGACAACGCAGCCAACACTCAGCGCACGAGCAATGCGTGCAATTAGCCGATCGCAGGCTGCCAGTGCCCGTTTGACAACGACGACGGTAAACGCCGCGTCGTCGTCCTAAGAACGACACTCGCCTTGATAATGCCGAAATGATATCCGTGAAACGGTTGGCATATAGTCAACAACAATCACACGTGAGTGTTCAAGCTGTATGTAATATAATTGTACTGTAATATATGTAATATAATTGTAATGTAATATAATTCACTTCGAATTCTTATTAAATCTATATTTGTCGCATACGGGTGACTATTCTAGGTGATTTTAACATTACACACGCATTATGGTCATTATCTACAAAAAACAACGGCTCTTACGATCTCATTAACCCATTAAGATGTATTAAGTATTACAGATTTTTATCAATATATGCATATTCCTATCATAATAATTAAATCTGTAATACTTGAAAATTCTAGTAAGTTCTAACTGTGTTTCCACGGTGATTCGTTGCGCTCCCCTCGCGCTCCCTGAAGACGCGCACCACCCATCACTTATGATAGAAGCGCAAATAACCTACACGGAGCGAAGCTTACCGTCCGCTCCGAGGATCATTCGTAGGTTCTTTGCAGCTGATTACGAAAAAATTCATGATTCTTTAGCGCGGTTTGATTGGGGGGCTGAGCTAGGGTCTGATGATATAAGACAGCGGTGGATAGAATTTATGTTGTGTTGAAAATCAGAGCGCACGAACGTTGGAAGTATACGGCAGACAATGTGATTATGAAATCTTTTTAGAAATTCGTAGACAATAAAAAGAAGCTCAAATGAAGTTTTACCGAATCCTGGGATTCGTACTGCGAATTACGCAGTACTGTAAAAGCGCAAGCATTAGCAATATCTCACTTTGAGTACGCATCCATAGTCTGAAACCCTATCTATATAACGCATGTAAATTCCTTAGAAAAAAAAAATATACCTTATTTAAAGACAGAGAAATTGTTCAGACTTCCATTTTCAGCAAGACTCGATTGTTTCTCTGGAAGATAGACAACCCTGCCATGATCTTTTGTTTCTACCTAATATGTATATACAAAATTATCCACAATGTTTTATATTCTTCCTACCTTTTAAGTAACATCGGATTTTGATGTCGAGCTTTCACTACTCGGAAAAAGTATCTGTTTGCAGGTACAAACTACGCAAAAAATAGATTTTTGTGGTCAGAGGTCGTGATCTTTACAATATAGACTTTATTGATCTCGACATATTGCTTCTGTCGCGAGGTCAGTATAGAGGTAAATTATTTAACACTTTTGTAAAAAATAATTAGATTTAAAATTATAAGCTTGTTTCTTGTATTTACCTTTTTTTTTCTTTCTGTTACGTATCACTGTTTCTGTAGTTTAAGTAGCTTACTATATCTTTTTAAATAACTACTCGTAGTGCATTAATTTTAGTGCTAAGATTTATGTGGAAAAGTTGCTGGTTTTATATTTTAGCTATTTTTGATTGTATTTGTGTGATAAGAAAGCTGTTTGTTTTTCAATAAATAAAAAAATAAAACACGGTCACTATAATCAATTTCACCAAATAAGTCAACACATTCGGTAAAATATAAAAACTTAACACTGTAAGTCCCGTACTCCTATATTTATTAACAATATATTGAAGAACAAAAAAAATCCCTACATTACCTTCCCAAGACGTCCATTATCATTAATTTACATCCGAACATTACAAAAGCTTAAACTTCTACCAGTCAGATAACCCAAAACTAACCACCAAAGGCAAGATAAAACTGCCTGATACAGCATCCGAACATTGGATAGCCAACTAAGTCTGTCTCACTCAACTCTTATATATGAAATTGTGAGGATTTTTGAAAGATCCTAATGAGGTTTAAGAGGATATGTTTTTTAACGTTCTCGTGTGCCCCCCCCCCCCTTATCTCTGAAAAAAGGCGACCGAAATATATGAAAAAAATAATGGTAATTCTGATTCTGATTCAATAAAGATTGCCAGCGCTACCATTTAAAGGCTTCTTTTTGTCGCCTTAATTTAATTAAGACATCTATATTGTTCTTATTTACATATTTTAGGATTCCGTACCCGCATTGTGTGCTAGTACGGAACTCTTTGTGCGTGAGCCCGTCTCGTACTTGCCCAAATTATATACCTATATGTATTATACTATATAATAGCGAAATACCACTCAATAGCTCAACCGATACCTCCGAGACTATAGAGCCTACAAACTTGAATTTGGAAGGGTAGGTTCCTTAACTCAGATTTTGTTTGATCCTTACACAACGTGAGCGGGCAAAAAGCTAAGTAGGTAAGTATATGTATAATTTTAACAGTGGAACACTCTTTTCGATTTTATCATTTTAGATAAAACGATTTTCAGAATCTGCTTAAATCACGTATGAACAGAGTCGTGGCAATAAAAGTACAATATAGGTGGTAGAACTGATGCTGGGCTCGCCTTCGAGGGACAGTAAGAGGACAGCTGTCAAACAGGCACAACCAGGTGGCTATAACCGATTGATGGCGGTAAGTCCATCCCCAATAAATTGCCGAGCCTTACACAGACTGGTGATGGACAGCGGTATCTTTGGTGTGAGGATTTCGGCACCGCACTCAGCATAACGCCTGCCCAGCGTGTGTGTGTACGGGCATTTCTTCTAGGAGGATCGCCAACGGGAGTGGACGAACTAGGGCATTGGCGGATACAGGCAATGCCCCCCCCCCCAAAACCCGGCCAAAACACTCAATAATTTTATACGTTTGACTCGACTTTTCGATTCGATTAAAGTGCACTTTTACACAGCATAAGTATATAAAGTGCAGATAGGTTTGCCAAAAGCGTCTCAAGACTTAAGGCACCTACCTCACTTTTTTTTCTTTATGATAAACCTTGTCCGAATGCGCTCTCCTCCATTAATAATTCCTGGATCCGCCCTTGAATCAGGCTGATATATGTATGGAATAAAAGTAATAATAAATACAGACATTTTGGCTAAAGGTAAAGAGAAAACAAAAATAAAAACTGCAATTGATAATTGCTAGTAAGTCATTAAGGGGAGAAGATAACAAAACCATTTTGTTACAAGAAATCATACATTAAAAAATAATTTGCGAATTTCACAAAAAGGGTCATCGCACTTACCGAGTCTTCAGTATGAATTTGGCTAAATAAACAAATATCGGCTGCATCGTTGAGATTAAACAATATTATCTAGCTGTCTTTTCCATATCATTAACGATTCAGGACGGTGGTCGGGCATTGTCTGTTTAATTATTTTCATCACAAAATTCCACCATTGGCTTCCTTTGATCCATCCTAAGGCTTCGTGTTTCGTATGTGTATAATTCCGTTACAGAAGATCAGATTACGTTCCAATATCAGCCCTTGTCCCTTAGAGGGTAGTTGCAAATATATTGTTATCGGGAAACCTGCTACCGTGATTAAACGGAAAATTGGGTTTTAATATTGGATTCTACGCACACTCAATGAACTTCATAGGCGATAAAAACTTGGGGTACTTGGTTATAAAATTTAAATGTTATAGAGTTTACGGTTTTAGGTATATTATTCACTTATTTACTATCTTTGGTTTTTTAGACATTCGTGGAAAACCGTTAATTAAATATAAGATAGCAAGAAAAGTAGATAATATAATTATAAATCTATGTATTACTACTGCAATGTTTCATTTACCACCATATTTATTCCAATTAACAACATAACAGTCAAATAGCTTTATACCTTCCTTGCTTCAGACCTATGTTGGGGTATGTCACACTCTGGCTATGCTTAAGCCTCATTATACCTAACTCTCGTTATGCCTAAATTGTGATATGACTTAGGCATAACGCGAGTTAGCTGTACTGCGTAAAAGGTATACACCGCGTAAAGGATATCTAAACTCTAGTGTCGGTCAGTATGTCTATTCGTTTTAAGGTTCGTACATATGTATAATTACTTACAGGCCCGCAGTGTTGCTAGCATGGATCCCGTTTTCCCAGATCCCGTGGGAATTTCCTAAAATCCCTTCTAAGCAGATGTCTTTGTCATACAAGGAACCTATAGTCCAAATTTCATGTTCCTCGGTCTAGCCGTTAGGTCTGGGTGTTAATAGATAAATCAGCTAATCAGGGTATCCTTTTATATATATGTATATATATTATACGTATGTATTTCATCCGTTGTTTCCGCCGATTCCCTTTCCGTTATTCTTCGGGAACGTACAACCATCATGAGTACTCGTATATAGTGAAACAGTTGAGCTCAACAGCTATCCCCTTTTTGTTAAGACCGTAAGAGCCGGATAGATAGAACCATTCCGTTTTTTATGTGTGTTTGTATACTATTTCAAAATGCATTTGAAGTTTTCTGAAAGGTGTAAAAAAATGTGTTGAGTATATTGCGTCGTCGAAATCACACAAAAATTTAAAAGTATGAAATTATTTTAAAACGTCGGTTTAGTAATACATTTTACATTTTATAAGTACATTTGCGATGTTTTTTAACCCTGAGAGCTGCAAAATATTTTCTGAATATTTAATAATTTTCTATATTTTTTGTTTAAATATAAATAAACTCATAGATACGATTATACAAATTAATAATGAGATAATATTAAGATTGTAAGATTAGATTGTAAATAGCCTAGGTTTTATATGTTATTATGTCATGACCAGTCATGTCATGTGCTTTTCTATTATATATGTAAATGTCAACTGATGCCGGGTCCAAATCGGACCCGAAATATATCTTGAAATTACTTTATATTTGTATTATCGTATCTATCAGTATATTTATATTTCAACATAAAACATTAAAAGCTGTTGTAGTGTATTTAATAATAATTTTCTAAATATTTAAATTTACCTGCCAGCCTGAGGTACCCTTCCACATGTTGGTGGCGATCTATATAGGATTTTTTATTTAGTTTAGATTTATTTTTATTAGGTATAGGTTTTATAAGGGTTTTAGGTTATTTTTTTGTTTTAGGCAAGTTTTGGTTTGTAGGTAGGTTTTTAATGTTATTTAAGTATTATTTGTTATCAGTATAGATATTAACTTTTGTAATATAAATAAATAATTATTATTATCTGTTTAGTTTTTTTGGTATATTTGTAAACTCATTTTCTGAAAATAAATTCATATTTGTGTGAACTGATCTATGATACTTGCGCTTATACGCTGATACTTGCGCTTTGGTTGACTAAGCTTGACCACTTAAATAAATCAGTAAGCGCTGTCATGTCCACACTACGGCCTCCGGACATTGCATGATACATACGATATTGCACGACGTATAATACGTCTCCCCGCAATTAATTACTAACTGTCAGAGCAGACATGCCATGCGACAGTGAGCGGGAGTCATGAATCGAGATTAATAATGTTAGTCTTACATAATAATTATCATTATTAAATCGAATAATGTTATTAAAAAAGGTAACCAGTATAAAAGAAAACTAATAATTTTGAAGACGGGATCGACGGAAACTTAACTTCTTAAATTAAATCGTTAAGCTACATAATTAAGGTGCTACGAACCGTAAAAAGGCTCCAACCTGTATGAAATTGCGCATGCGAGCGACTAAATTTAGTTAAATAGAGTTAATTACAAACGGCGGCTTTTACGGCAACCACACAGTCTTTACCCGACCTCATTAAAACAACCTACCTTCCACTTTCCTTCGCGACACACTTGCTTATTCAAAGTTTCTAGAAAACTCCAAGTGTCAGATAAAACACCACGCAGTGACAGGAATAGAAAAGACATGTAGCGGGGTATGACGGAAAAAGGAAGTGACGCGGACATGCGCAGTTAAAAGGTGCCTTACCATCAATGCTTACCCTTTGATGTATATTTCTCAAGTCTTTATGAAAATAAAACATGGTACATGTTAATTTTAGTAAACGATCCGATTTCAGTGCTAAATTTCATCAGATTTTAGACGGTTTTTTAAAAGGCTGGAACCATTTTCCGAGACCATGTAATTGCAAGATTGTAAATTTAAATAAAAATACTTACATACGTTTCACAAAATATACAACTCTTGATTTTTAATAAAATGATTCATTATTAATTTTCAAGGTTGAATTAATAAATCATTATTCCCTGGCTGCAGCAGTGATTGCTTTATCCAACTCATTTCTCATTTAACAATTCATCGCACCATTCGACCATCATTTCTGACGGATTATATCCTGAATGACAGTCGGAGTTTACATTCGACACATTGATGTCGACCAGTCTTCCGTTCAGTCATACACAGATGATTGAACTTATTGTTTTTGTGCCCGAAGTATGGCGATATGGCACGTTGGGACGGTGAAACGCGGGTGTACCGATTATGGACTGCACTTACATTTCAAAGTTCATACTCGGAACACCTCTGACACCCATTTGGGGATTTATGTCGATACGATATATTTAATAATGGTTTTTTTCTAAGAAGGTGCCGCCCGCGGCATCACCAGCGTTGATCTTGTTTTTGTGAAGCCGGAAAAGGAATTTGAGCAATTTCAGTGACAGAAAATCTCAAAAATGACAGATTTCAAAAGTAAGTGACATAAGACTACAGTGATATATCCCTAGGGAGCATTTTTTGGGATAAAATGTATGTTGGTTGTCCAAAGTGACAGATGTCAAATTACTATATTCTCTGAAAAATTCTCTACCTGCCAATAAAAGTCCCGTCAACGTCTTTAGATTCCCATGACAATCACCTAAATAACAGTGAAAACCCTATCCAAATCTGTTTAACAGTTTGCATTGCGAGTGTAGAAGAGATTTAATTTGTTTTTCTTTTTCGTAAGCAGGGTTTACAATTTCGTTATAGGTATAGATAATGTCGCTTTTACAGCAATCGAGGTAAATTCACGAAATTATCGTTTTTAATTATGACTTATTCTCGTAAAACACTTTTTGATTTCTTTAAATATTTAGAAATATATATAAATCGTATGTAAACATGCATGCAAATGTGTTTGTATTAATCTGCTTGTTATCAATTCAATAGGCTTCATCAAGCGCCATTCTCATTTCCCGCTTTATTTGGATTGGGAAACGATTTTATCGAATTAACGGCTTGTCAGTCCGGTATTGGCATTCGAATTTTTAATTTGAATTCCTTTTAATCCGGTAATGTTTCAAAATTGTGTGATATTCGGAGACGTTGTATTTTGTGCAACCCTCTTACTTTTAAGATGTTTCTTTTTTAGGGTACAAAAGGAACCTTTATGGTGAGACTCCGTTGTCCGTCCGTCCATCTGTATGCCTCATAACTTTCGCAATGTTAGAGATAAATACTTGAAATTTGGCATAAAAATTGTATTAATTTGCCCACATAACAAGGTATAAAATAATATTTGAAAAATTTGAAATTTTTCGAAATATTTCCAATACTAAAGAGAGGAAAATAAAAAAAAGTATATACTAAAAATACAATATGGGGTATCAAATTGTAGATATTAAAAAGCTGATTGTCAAAAATATACCTTAATTATATTTACTTACAGTGATTTCGAGAAATCTTTGTCATGTCTGTCCTTATCTCCGAAACTGGTGGATCGAAAAATATGCAAAAAATGACGATTATAGTTCACAACTCGTCAATTACAGGAAAACTTAAGCTATTCAAAAAAACTTGAACACGAATGAGAAATAAACTATATATATATATATATATACAACGTGTAACAGAGAGGTGTAACCATATTTGAAGAGCTTATTCAATCAATGGTATAGAACAACTCTTGCTATGGAAACAAACCTGAAATCTCAAAAAAAAATCTGCCCTACCATACATTTCGGCCGAGCGGCATTGTATTTTTCTATGAAACAGTAACATTTTTTTTCTTCGAGATGCAGGGTTTGTTCCATAGTGAAAGTTGTTCTATACCATTGAATGAATAAGCTCTTCAAATATGGTTACACCTTTCTGCTACACGTTGTATATATAGGTATGTTTTATAAAAATACAATATGGGTATAAAATTGTAGGTATTAAAAAACTGATTGCCTAAATATAACTTGGCTATATTTACTTGCATCAATTTCGAGAAATCTTTGAAAACCATAAAAAACCTATGACCCCCCAATCTCCAAAACAGGTGGACCTGAAAAAAAATATGTGCTAACGTAAAGATTACAGGAAAAGTATAGCGTTGAGAAATTCACGAAAACAAAATGACAAAATTTCCAATACTGTGGAATTACGGAACCCTAGGTGCGTGAGTCTGACTCGCACTTGACCGGTTTTTTGTCATTCTTTTGTACCTATTTTTTTTTTAAATATCATCGGATTTTCAATTCCACTGTAAAATGTATGGATTTGACGAGTTATTTGGCGTATACTATTATAAATTCAACTGTTTTTATAATGAATATTTTTTTAAGGTAAGACTGGAACAATTGCCAATGCCGGTGAGCATATGACATCTAAACGACAATTCCGGTTGGGATTCCGTAGCAGTTCGCTTCCAGCGCGGATGCAGAAGGCGGTTCTGCTCGATACTGCTCGCATCGTTTGCCGGTTTCTTTCCCTGGGGCACTGAACCTCTGTCGACTGTGCTTCTGCCGAGGGATGTACCGTCTCTCTCTCTTTAAATTCTTTTGGCCAAGAGGGAAAGACGAGATCAAAAATTCTCGAAATAAAAATAATACAATTCTTAATTGCACAAGTTGAATTTTTGTACACAGGCGAGCTTAATACTATTTAGTATTTTCTACCAGCTAGCTAGTATTTGCTACCAGTTTGTAGGTAATAATGAGATATTGTTTCGTGTAAAAAATTAATTACGAACGTTTACGAGCGAATTTAGTTTAAGGAATGAAACTAGTTAATCAAAGAAAACTTTTTAGAGGCAAAGATACTCAATATTTGATAATTTATAAACTAAAAATCTTTAATAAAGATATACGGATAATTGTATATATTTTTCCCAGAAATTTCTAATGGCTAGTTACGGCAACAAATTACGCAGGCACGATCGTACCAGAAGTCTATTGTTAGAACCAAAGCTAGGTCCTAGATCTATACAAGTCACTTCAATATTAGATGAGACATTTGAACTGTTTTCGGAAAGGCTATTATGCTAAATGGAAAACTTTTAAATCATCCTTATGTATTTTCTTTCATTACGTAAAAAATATTATTTCCACAAAAACGTAATCCTACTTTTTCAGCAAACACGTGAACAAAGGTAATAATTTCTTTGATGGAAACCTAACAAAAGAATAAAAGATGGAAACCTTAATGATTTCGAGGTATTCCCTAAAGCAAAAACGGTCGTGTGCCAGAAAATAGACTTTGACGTTGTGTGATTAAAGTTTATTCTTGTTCATTTATTCCAAATAAGGTGGAAAATCAAGAGCCGTTTGGAACAAGTGTTAAGAGATTAGAGCCGCTTACACAACTTATTGAATAGTATATAATTTTGACATTTGACGGAATTGGCTAGAATATATTGGCTAGACAAATACGAATAATGAAAAATTTTGCCACCGGGTCGCCCGCGTTTATTTTATATTTGCCCAGTTTTCGGCTTGGTGGTTATTTTATTAACACTTCTTGTAGCCTACATGTTGACTAGGATAACGACAATGATAATAAAATAAGCCGCATTCAAATCCGTTGAGTGGTTCTTGAGTTAAAATGGAATAGACAGACAGACACACTGACAGACGGACAAAAATTCAAAAAATGGTGTAGTTTTGGCCTCAGTTAAATATTAATATCCCATTCCATTTAAATTTGGTGGTAGAAGAACAAGGTGGTAGAGCTGATGCCGGGCTCGAGTGTGGAGGTACCACCATCTTACTTGGAGACCCCCTCGAAGTAATTCGGGGGAGAGTAAGAGGACAGCTCACTGGCAAAAAATCAGGAGGCCCACCACGCCTGGGACCGATGGATGGCGGTATATCCATCCCTAATAGCCGGGCCCTATATGGAACAGACTGGTGACGGGCAGCGGCGTCACTGGTGCGAGGGTTCCGGCACCGCACTCACCAACCCGCCTGCCCAGCGTGTGTGAGTATAGGCAATTCTTCCAGGATGACCGCCGGGAGTGGCAAAGTCCTGGAAAGGCCTATGTCCAGCAGTGGACGAACTAGGCTGATGGATGGATGGATTGATTTAAATTTAGCAAAAATATTTACAGACGCGACTTTCTTGCTGCTTGATTACTAGTATTATATGAGTAATAGGTATAGGTATAATTTTTATTATCACCTAGAAGCCGAGTTTTTAAATAAAAACTCAGATTTTAGTGGGCGCGTGTTTCTTGGTGGTCATTACAGCCACGGCTGAGAGCGCGCTATTTTAAACAAAAAGGATCCGAGGCACGACTGTGTCGCCAAGGAGTCACGTATGCTGACTAAATTGGCGACATGCTGAACAAGTGCAGCAAAGTCAAAAGCACCCGGGAAAGAATGTTTCTATGACTAGATTGATGACGAATGTGTATGTAAGAGGAGATAGATATGTTTCATGGTAGGTCTCTGTCTACCTCCCTGAGAGACAGGCCTGAGTATAGGTATGTATGGGTGTATGATCTTGACGGACTTTTGATAAAGGTATCCTTTTGACATTGTTTCAGGTGGGCCGGGCTGCTAGTTGTGCGAGTTTCAGCTGAATTTTTACAAGGTAAGTTAAATATATATGTTATAAATATAATATTTATATTTTGTTATTTTTGACTGGTTTTAGCTAATAAAGTTGCTTATTCTACACGTACGGAATGTCTGTAATACTGCACACTTCATGAAAGAAAACAACAAGTTTGGTCAGTATCCGACACAAGCCGAAATAATAAAATCAAAACATATGGATAAAATGTGTAAGAAGTTGTCTTTGTCATTTGAAACCTAGTGTCAATGTCAAAAGATGAGAAATAGTCGTGCTCCAGAACAAAAAGAAAAAAAAATACTCCAAGTTTCTTTTTAGGGTTCCGTAGTACCTAAAAGGTATAAAAGGAACTTTATGGTGAGACTTCGTTGTACATCCTTATGTCACAGCCTCATAACTTTAGCACCGTTAAAGCTAAAGATGTGAAATTTGACACAAAAATTGCATTAATTTGCCCACATAACACAGTGTAAAAAAATATGAAACAGTCGAAATTGTTCAAAATATTTCCAAAACAACAGTGAGAAAAATAAAAAATATCATCCTAAAAATAAAATATGGGTATCAAATTGTAGATATTAAAATGTTAATTTTAAAAATATATACTTTTACTCAAAGATTTCAAAAGTAAAGATAAGCCCTAACCGTACTATGACAGCAATGTTTCCACCTTTAAATGGGTGATGCTCACACGTTTGGAATAAGTGCTCATCTGAACACAGTGATAGTTGGACGCCTTAAGTGCACTTAAAGTTAATAATTTCAACAACTTTAGTAGTCTGATCAGTTTGCTGACCGTAGGTAGACAGATTGCGCACTCATAAGTGTGCGCGCGTCGGCATTATGTTAACGCACACATTCAAAAACAATGCAATAGAATTTAAGTGCCAGGGCTCATCTAAACTTTTGAAATCTTTGCTTTTACTATATTTACTGGCACTGGTTTCGACAAATCTTTAAAAAACCACAACCTTATCGCCAAAACTGGTAGACTGAAAAATATAAAAAAAAATGACAATTATAGATCATAACTGGCCAATTACAGGAAAACTATAGCAGTAAAAAAAGTTGAGCACAAATGAGAAGTACGAGTATAAAAAAAAAGAAAAATAATTATAAAAATATATTTTATAAAGATACAATATGGGTATCAAATTGTAGGTATTAAAAAGCTGATAGTAAAAATATATAGTTTGGCTTTGCATCTATTTCGAAAAATTCTTGAAAAACCATAAAAACGTATGATATTAAACAGTTTATTTTAAAAATATATACTTTTACTATACTGGCACTGGTTTTGAGAAATCTTTAAAAACCACAAAAATATCTATGTCCCCCCCCCCTTATTTCCAAAACTGATGGACTGAAAAATATGAAACGTAAACGTAAAAGTTTACGTAAAGATAACAGGAAAAATAAAGTGGTTAAGAAATTCACGAAAAATAATGACAAAATTTAATTTAGGTTAAGTTAAGTTAAAAAAACGTCTATTTATTATATAACATGACGAAAACTTTGCCATGTGCTACATAGTTAATGAATTATTGAAAATATTATAATCATTCATTCAAGCTAAATATATATATATATATATATATATATATATATATATCTATTACTTGTATATATAGGACAAACTAGTTTGGCCTAGGCCAAAGTGCTTCTGGGTATGTCATAAAAATAATAACCACAAAGGTGATCTCGCCATACCTAACCCTCGGGACTCACCATACCTAACCTAGCGGCTCTCTTCTGCGCTGAAGGATTTCCGGAAAACTGGTTTTGCTTTGGCCAAACTAGCCTGTGTTAAAATCGGGTTTGGCTAGTAACATACACATCAAAAACAATAAATACGCATAAATCTTAATGTGAAAAAAAAACGAATGTAAAACGAGAAAATGGCATGAAATTAAATAACATTTTGGGCTGTAAACTATAAGTAATACAATACACGTACGTGAACTAATATTATCTAATCTAACCAACTAATCATAATTATTGAATATGTTACGGGTAATGCTAAGGAATATAAAACTAAGGTTACTCTGGTAAACCTAGGTCTACCCAACGCTGGTTGGGTAATGTTAGGTGTTGAGGGATCGCTTTGCTCTTCCCCACTTCGCTCGGCTCCCGAATTATATACCTATTTTTGTCAAATTTAGTTATTTTTTATTCCATATTAATCTAACATTACCCGAGTAAACCTAGCTTTACCCATAACTCTAACATTATCCGTGTCCGTGATTTATATAAGGTGACTTTAATTTAATTGATACCTATAGCTAAAGTCGTACTGGGACTGGGTAAGTGGTCAAGATCAAGGTTCAATGACACTTTTTGCAAAATACAAAAAAGCATTTGTGCCCCTGTAGTTCATTAGTACAGCAAGCCTAATTGCTTTTGCGGTTTTGTTACTGACTACTTACAAAGTCTCCAAAATGAATTTGACTATATAAATCAAAGTCAACTCATATAATAAAGTATGTACGGTATACGTACTGATGATTAGTTAGCTACACAAAATAGTAGTTTATGCTACAAGGGCGAAAAGGAATAAATTACGAGGACGATTTAAAACACGAGCGTAGCGAGTGTTTTAAACGTAATCGAGTAATTTATTGCTCTTACGCCCGTGTATGATACTACGTTTTTAAATGCATAGTGAGGAAATAAAACAAATATAATCTTGTGAACTTTACATTATTATTGGTTCAAAAGGACTGTATCCAGAGCCGTTAAACAGTGGAAAAAAAAGAATTACATTTATGGTACACAGGAAAGGTTGCAGGTTAGCCAACTATTGTAACTAAATAAAAAGAAATAATAATAAAGCCCTAGGGCAAAATAATCGACTTCCTTTTCGGTTTTGATGCATAAAAAGTGGGCCTTTACGAGCACTTGCATTGAAAATATACTAAAATCTATTACGTAAAATTAACGAGAAACTAAACATCTTCATTGGCTTCGATCCTGATACAACTTTTTGGATATTTATACGGCCATACAAGTTGCTCTATTCTGGGTGCTTTTTACG
This sequence comes from Ypsolopha sequella, assembly GCA_934047225.1. Classification (NCBI taxonomy): domain Eukaryota; kingdom Metazoa; phylum Arthropoda; class Insecta; order Lepidoptera; family Ypsolophidae; genus Ypsolopha; species Ypsolopha sequella. The sequence continues at coordinate 34,129,746 of OW203983.1, read as the reverse complement.
ACTATTGTTTTCTTATCGAGCATCCATCAAAAGCATACATAGTTTATTTAGTAGCTATTACAGGAACAAAATGGAAAGGGAACTACAAAGAGAAGAATTACCCAAAGATTACCCTTAAATATATTTCAAAACGCTACATACACATACGTAAATTCCATTTAGATGTACACTTTATCAATATAAAAGGAAAAATCGAGAAAATTTTCCTCAGTGCAGAGTTGCCATGGCAATCGAAGGCTGTATGGGTGAAGGCAGGTGGCGGGACATGCCGGATTATTGCGCTCATATCTCATGCTCGGGAATACCGTGAATACTGCTGGTATTACCTGGATATTTAGGTAATACCTTGTGGGTTTTAAGTAATACCTTCTGGGTTTTAGGCCTCCGTAAAAATCGGATATTATACCTATACATACCAGTGTTTTTTTTGTATACGTTCATCAGAAGATCTGTAACTGCGTGTTGTAGGAATAGAGTATTCTAGGTGTTATGAAAAATGTTATGAAATATTAAGATTATCTAATTGCTATTTGTAATTTTGACTATAGATACGAGTTTTCTTAACTAGTTCTTTAGTTTGTACTTAATTAATTCACAGCAGATCAATGTTAAAATTTTAATGGCGTGATAATTTTGTACTTGGAAAAACAACGAGGATTCTTTAATTTTTCAAAAAATCTAGCAATAGAATATTTTATACCATGTGGTAAAGTCACAGACAAAACAATAAACGGATTATTTTATATACGATTATTAGATATTAAAGGTATATATGCTATAAGTCATATATTACTTTTTTTACGCACTAAGAGCTTAAATGGAAAGCGATGATAATACCTAGGAAGAAACGCGCTCCCCTATAAATTGGGAGAGTGACAGTAGGCGAAGTGTTAGTCAGTCTTTCCAGGGATTTCCGCAAAAATCTACGAAAGTCGGTAACGGACAAATTACTGGTACAATTCAACTGCCTGTAAACACTTCCCCGGTATTAAATCGTTGATCTACAATAATAATAAGGTAAGCCTCGGCTAGAAAAAAAAGAAAGCCTCATTGTATGAGTAAACCATTTTACGTTATCTCTTTGTTAGATTTGTTGCCATAATTTAGATAATTCTCTTTTATGTTAACGTTGTACAAAATAATTTATTTCACATTCAACGCAGGTAAGTACGCTTTGAATATTTGTTTGCCAGAGGCTATGAGTTTTAATTCTTTGGTAAACATTTACGTAAAAATAATTCACATATGGATTACATCATAAAATATTATGTTCGCTTAATACTCTTGTATCCAAAAATATAAAAAATTGAATTAAATTTAGACATTGATGGTCGAACTAAGTCCATCAATGCCCAATGGCCGCCGAGGCTTGTATAGCAGTTTTCAAAAAAAATGCGCGGATATTCAAAGAATTAGTAAAGTATATTTTTACTTTTTCCAATTTAAAAAGTTGAATAAAAAAAAGTTAATAGAGACTCTACTAGAGTAACACTTACCTTGACGTGTTGATATTCACTGACTGATGCTGATTCAAAATATTTCCTTCGGACTCTATTTTTTAATCAATACTTTTATTAATCCAAAATAATGTTTACGCTTTGCGTGCTATTTTTTTGACTTACTTAATTTGTATTCAGCCAGTAACATTAATAAAACCTCTGCACATTGAAATTGCTGGTAATTAAACGTAACAAAACCTCATTCCATATTCAAATAATACGGCAGTTACGGATTTTCATAGTGAAATTGCCGGCGTGATAACACGACGTATATATAAATTTTCAATAGTATTGATGATTTCGTTTTCACTACTGCTAGAAGTACGATTCATCTTGAACAATCGTATTTACACACTAGTTTGAGAAAAAAATATTTTTTTCGTTTACTCAACTTAATAGTAAAATAATATGGAAGAGGCGAAAGAGGTGTGGCGGGATCGTAGCAGACTGAAATCTGTAGTCTCTGCCTCTGGAAGATAGACGTGAGTATATCTTTGTATGTCAACTTAAAAATATTACATTTGCTAACTGAATGCAGCGTCCATGCAACGGCGTAGCGAAATCTACCAACTTTATTGTCGTAGCACCTACTACGCCACGCTGCTGCTATAAAAAAAAAGGAAAAGCAAACGGTGGCCCAGTAATTACTTGATTCTAAATTATACATATCGTCGTGGAAAGTTCTGCAGATACAATTTTCGCTTACTTTTTGCACCATATTCCCCGATAGTATTGAAATATGAATCATCTTTGCCATATTCAAAATTTTTGGCTTGGTTTTATTTTATTTACTAGGCATGCACAAAAGATAACAGTTAAAGACATGACTAAAGTCATATCAAATTGGAGTTCTTAGCTAGATAGCCATCCAAAGGCACACACATAGAGCATGCATAACTTAATAAGTAAAAAACACGCATAAAGTTAAACACAAAAAGTGACTATTTAAGAACAAGTAAGTATCCACTAAAAGAAAATTTTACAACAAAAGAAAAAATAAAAATTTTGTAAATAAATAAATACTAGAAAGGAATTTGTTGATTTATAATTTACTGGTGAGGCTCCTAATAAGCCTCTTAAATACTGCAAAATAGAATGAATTTATTATGAAACAACCATTATAAAAAGGATTGGCTATTATGTTTGTAAATATTATAAATAATATTTTCATCTCACAAGCTCGGAAAGGCTCTGTTTATCATTCGAAATCTGGGTGGAAAAGCGCACTTTATCCGCTAGCGTGGAAATATTTTTTAAAATTCGAATATTTTTATTCAATAAATGTTTCCGACAATATATATAGAACCTTGGTTTCGTAATGGTTTATATTCTCTGCAGCCAGTCCATGGAAATGCAAATACTTATTTCATGTCACGCGCCAGCCTTATTTAAAGAATAATCGCACTGGCCAGCAAGAAAATTTGATTAAAAACAAAAACTTTAAAATTTCCTTCTCTTTATTCAATTCACTTTCCTTCCATTATTTTGGTTTGTTTTTTGATAAAATCGAAAGAAATCATAAAATCTGGAAAAATCGCGCGAAATATACATAAAAGGGTTCGATATGTATTTTCTTGCACCTAACATTTTCCTCGCTTTAGTTAGGTGAAAAGTTGTGTGTTTTGCTCGGCAGCAAAGTTATTTAGCGTCTCGTACCTTTGAAACCCTCGCTACGCTCAGGATTCTATATTTGAGAGCGAAGCGAGTGGTTCAATCCTAGAATCCTTCGCTTGCTCAGGTTTCAATACAAGGTACTCGCGCCAAAAATTAACTTTCCAGCCTTGCATGACAAATAACTATTTATTACAGAAAATGGAGAATTCATGAACATCTAGTATAACAATAAATAAATTTTACAAGAACACTACCAATTGATCTGTTTCGAGCGGAGCTCGGTCGCCCAAGTACTGTCAACATGTAGGTTATAAGGGGTGTTGATAAAATAACCGCCAAGCCGAAAACTGTTGGTAATTGAAATACACTTTAACGCGAGCGAAGCCGCGGGCAAATGTTTGTAAAAAATAAAACTAAAGTGGAAGCGCTGAGCGCCAGCGCGGTGCTATAATAACTTAATAAGTAAAGTAGAATCTTAATTAGTATTTTAAGTTTTTGCAAGAAAAGTTCATTGTAATTTTTATCTCCAGTGAAATGTTTCTGAATTCAGTGTAATATAATAGTAAAGTGTAATTGGAAATGGAATTAGATATTAACATTCATACACTGATAGCAAAAACCTTGAATTTTGAAAAGTGAAGGTTTTTCCTACCTTTATGAGAATCCTTCCTACATTAAAAACGTGGGAAACATAAATATTTTTACAAAACCCGACGGTATTTTTATTTCAGTACATTTCCGACTTAATGCTATTTCCATTTTAACACGGATAAACAAACGTGTCAAGTTTATATCGCATATGGTTCACTGGTTCCGTACACTCTATATTGATAGAGGTAATATACTAGAAACGTTCGAAGCACATTTTTTTAGCTATGATTTTATTATAAACTATAAATGAGACTTGTTTTCATAATCAGGGATCAAAAGCAAAATCAATAACATTTTCCCACAAAAGATCTTCCCATTCATCACATCATTGACATCATCGAAATCTATAACGATTATTTAACACGTTTTCTGTCTCCATAATAAGATAATGATTGAAGAATACACTGCAAAAAAATTGCGGCGTGTTTCTAAAATTGTGATTTTTTTTGTGTTTCTTTTTTTAAACCTTGAAGGCCATGGTAAATGGAGTCTAAATAGAATCTACTTTGTGAATATATTTCCTCCTGGGCCCCATGGACTCCAGAGTTAAGAACACATGTGACTGTCACGACATGAATCCCCGAAGGTGTGTCAGAGGTGTTCAGAATGTGAACTGTGAAGTGCAAGTCACAGTCCACACTCGCAGTGGCGTGCATTGAACTTTTTTCTGGAAAAGCAACCAGAAGATCAGTTTGACGATAAAAAAATATGAAAAAATTTAAATAACACATTGAAAAAAAAGTTTGTATCAAAATATTCACTCTAGGGTAGGCAGTGCCTACCCTGGCGTCATACAAACATTTTTTTTTCAAAGTGTTGTTTAATTTTTTTCATATTTTTTTTATTGTCAAACTTGACCTTCTGATTGCTTTTCCGGAAAAAAATTCAATGCACGCCACTGAGTCATTCGGTACACCCGCATTTCACCGACGATTATTGCGTCCCAACGTGATGGGAAGCCCTATCGCCGTTCTTTTGGCACCAATACACGCTTTTTAGGGCATGCAGGTTCCCTTAAGATGTTTCCCTTAACCGTTCAGCAACTGGTAAGTAAGAACAAATACAATGCGCATAAATTCCATGGATCGAACCTGGATCTCAAGATTAAGAGGCCTGCGTTTTACTCCTGAGCTACCGCTGCTGTTTCAATACATAATTATTCTGATATGCTTTCAAAATAATGTTTATAGGTTATACCAATTATACCAAGTATAATCGTTTTGCGAGTCATTGTAAAACAGCTCCGTTTGACTACTAGTTTCTAGTTTCTAGCGTTGAGTCAAAATAGGAATTCTTAGTGTCGGACTCTCCGCCCGGGGCTATCTCGAAAACAATCATTCGTACATCTGTATATAAATCTCATAACCATGTAGATAAATCTCTGGATCGAGATTTTATGGATCATTTCCACTCATCTGGAGCTCAATTCCGGTGGTATGAAAATGAAGTTCATGGTCTAAATATCAGGCGAGAAACTGCTTGTCTCCGTCGAAAAAATATGCTTTTCTAACAATCTCCATTCATAGATTTTTGGTTGCAAATCAGCAAGATATTTCGACTGGTCATTAGCTATGGAGAGAAAATCTCCAAATTTATCTCTATGGTCGTGAATTGAGGTTCAAGGCATATCTCAAAACCCACACTTAACGAATAAAATATAACAATATAAATCTTTTTTTTTTCTGTAGAACTCTAGAACCTTCGGCTTAATTTGTTTCTCAGAAATTTAACGCTTTTATGCCGTAAACGGCTTTATACTGATGAAATATGTACGTTTAATATACGAAGCTCGGGAAAGCAGCGTAAATATGATGAAAAAGATGGCGATAGAGAAAATTGCATTGCATAACACATTTTTAGAGGTCCATGTTTGAAGGAAAAATATTTGTAAAGTTATTCACAGCACGGTTTCGGTCAGTCTGCATATTAGTTGTATGCAATTCGATTTCTTCGCAATATACTCATGAAGTTATTATGGAATTTTTTTTTCTAGGTTAACCCAGCAGTTTTGACCGCAGACAAAATATATATCTACGTGAATAGAGTATTAACGTGAATCTAGACTTGAGGTACCAAAACTTTGAAAAGAGAATTTATCGACAGGATAAAAATACTGTTTATTATTTATTAGCTGCAGCGTTGAAGTTAAAATATTCGGAGAATTGTTCAAAAAGTCGAGCTACTGAATCATGGCGGCGCGTCTGAATCGCGATTGAAGGATATTTTCTTTTACCTAAGGTGATTGCGACGGATCAGGTTCCCAAACGTAATGATTGCTTTTCTTATTTTTGAATAAAAAGTAGGTATTAAATAAATGTGATTTTGCATTTTCGCAGCCGGATTGTGGTTAACCTGCCTTTTTCCAATTAATCGAAACAGAACACTTAAATTCAAAATTCATTCCTATAGTTATTCAACAAAACCTTATTACCTATGTATTGTGTATGTTGCAATCGCAAAGTTACCATTGGTTTCTGTAAATTAGAATTTCAAACTTTTTAAAATTCAGAATGCAAACGAATGGAAACTTTGCGATGACAACATACACAATACATAGATAATAAGGTTTTGTTGAATAACTATAGCACTCAATTAGGGTTTTAAGTATCTTGATTTTGAACATAAACACTTGTACAATTTGTTTCATAACACAATTATATTTGTTGCACACTTCCCCTTGCACACTTCCCAACCGGTTTCGGAAATTAATCCATCTTCAGGGGATACAGAATATTTATTATTTTAATATACGAGCCATAAAACGACAAACGTATGTCAACAATGATTGTCTCAACAAATCATTGTTGACATACGATGCTTTCTATAGATGCTTGATAAGATGCTTTCTATGTTTCATCAAGTGCCGACAATCGCAAGTATAAATCAGGGTTTTAAGTGTTCTGTTTTACTTTAATTAGAAAAAGGCGGGTTTTTCACCATCCGGCTGCGAAATCGCTTTTAAGCTTTTTTAGCAAGGTTGTGTTTTTTTATGCATTAATTTTGCACAAAGAGAGTGTTTCTCTTCTTTTAAAGAGTGTTTATAGTTGTTGCGCATGGTAATTTGCAACATAATGCATAAAATAACATAATTTTGCTAGAAAAGCTGTCGCGCAGTGCCATAAATCACAATTTATTTAATACTTTTTATTCAAAAATAAGGAAAATAATCATAAATTGTGTGTTTGGAAACGAGACTCGTCGCAACCGAAACGATAAATGGGAATTTATAATTTAAGGATTCCATTTCAAAGCTGAAACTCTCAAAGAGAAGCTGTAATTCTACGTCTGATCGTTACTCAATCCATGACATAATTCTTTGAAAAAGTATTAGGCAGAATTGGATGTTTTTTTCCAGTCTAAGTGCTTTATACTTATAATTTTTTCTATAAATAATACGTGAATATTTACGAAACCCATGTTTTCTACAACCTTTACTTAAATTTTCACTCTGTCCCCCGAGTCATCCTTCTCGTAACTACCAATGTGTATATACATACACTTATGTGTATACACTAATATGTATATAATATGTATGTATATTTTTGTATTTATGAGTAGATATGTTTATATACTTAATTATATATAGATATTATATGTTGAATTATTATGCAGATATTATTAAAAGTTTATATTTATAAATAAATAAAAAAATAAATTATTTTATTTGGCAATACCCTTCTAATCTCAACATCACCAAAGGTTAACTGGTAGAGAATGCTAATTAGCATTAATTAAGTTCGCCTTTGTGCATTGTATATTTTAGGCAATAAAGAATTTACATACATATATACATGCATACAAACATACATACATACTTGCCAGATTCTTTTTGTTAATTATTAATTATTCTTGAAATCTATAAACAACTTACAAAGATACAAAAATTAAATGTGAAAGTACCAAAGACCCAATTCTCAAATTCATAAATATACTGGGGTAGAGTTATGGAATATTTAAACGGCTGGAGGTCATAAGGGGCGTCGAGCTAAAAATAAACTAGCATTTATAGGGGTAAAGATATTTCGCTTTTTTTTTTCAATTTATCTGAAGTGTCTAATTAAGTAAATCCAATTTGTCAAAGATTTTATAAGAAAGTATACCTTTCCTATACCTTTCTCTAAATTTTTATTGTTTCCTATTATTTTCTAAGAGCAATTAAAGTATTATATTATTATACCAATTTCGTTTATACGTATTTATGAAAATTAATCAATCAAATCATTTATTTTGTAATATAGATACTTAATACTCATTACACGGTCAATGCAATGTAAAAAACCAATAGAATAAAATTTAATATATATTTAATAGCTTTATATAATAAATTTTCTACGAATTTTTGTACTTTTATCCCACAAATATTTATTTTTGTTTATCTTAGGCGAGCGGATTCGTATGATACATCATCGGGCCAACAAATTATTATATTAAAATTGTAATTTAAGAAAATATCTAAGATGGCAAACTCTAAGTATTTGTGGAATAATGGTACAAGAATTTGTGTACAATTTACTGAAGATTTTATACCTCCAAGAAACATCAATCGAATTCATCGAATTTTATGTATAAAAGAATAATACGGAGATATAAACAAAAAAAAGGTTAGAATAAAATATACACTTGCATAAAATAAAAAATATAGAAATAAATAATATTTTAGGTATAATCAGAGGTAAATATAATGTAAAAAATACCACAAAGTTGATAGATAAGTCTTAAGTAGTTACTAGATGAATAAAATATTAAAAATGTCGTGCCTGTACATTGAACATCTATTCAACATTTTAATTATTTCTCTGTCTGTATGTTCCGTTTTAACTCGAGAATAACTCAATGGATTTGGATGCGGTTTTCTTTATCATCATTGTGGTAACCCTGGTCAACATAGTATAGACTATAATGGATGTTGATAAAATAACGCATAATCTGAAAACGGGGCAGAGATTAAATAAACCCCGGCGGAGCCTCAGGCGGAAGGCTAGTCTGTTGTAAGTAAATATATGCCTAAGTTCACCCATTCGTTAAGTCTTGCTAAGAAAAAGGGCAAGAAACTTAGCAAGTTTGTTTTTTTAATAACTGTATCCCTTTTTAGTTTACTGCCCTTTTTAAGTTTGCTACTAATAGAGACACAGACAAACACCAAATATTTCTTAGAACTTATAAAGGAATATTTATTTTACTATTGGTTCCCTAACGGAACTCTAAAAACAGTATTTTACCTTTACCTAAAAATAAGAAGCACACATATCTTTCCGGGTCTAATAAATTGGATCGGATCCGGTGACCGGACGTGGTTGCTAACATCCGCTTGCAGGGTATGAATATGAACGCAACCTTTATCTTTTATCGATATGTCGTGGGCAGTATGAAATCGAAAATATTTCGCCGGTAGTCAAAAATAGGTGCGGCGACGAACGGAGCGAGGAGAAGCGTGTTAGGTTAACACGTAAATAAGTTTGGGGAGCGGAGCGGAGCGAGGCGACCCCCAAATTTTTACAGAAATATGATATGCCTGCGCAGATCATGATATGCCCAATTCTACGATCTGCCGACTGTTTAGACTCCTTTCTTATTGATTAATCAGTTCATATAAAAAATAACATACAAAATTTGTAAATGTATTTTTTTGTATACCTTCATTGACTGGACCTAGACACATGACATTTGGACTATCAGTTCCTTGTATGACAATATGAACTTGACTACAAATTAACTTAACTTTGTACTTGTTTTTTAATAATGTACCCTTACCAGATTTGGTCCGGATTATTAGTTTAGTACTCGAACTACTAGACTACGGAGGCAAAATATATAACACCATTATTTTTCAGCTTGCTAAAGTTTTGATAAAGCAGCCGCGAGTATTTAATTATAGCATTCTTCAACGAAGTGTTTGTAATATGAGAACACTGTAGTAGGGTTTCACTTGGTCTGGCTTCCATTGTTGCTCGGCATAGTTGCTTGAGAAAATTACTTTCACGTCTCTGATGTATTTATGCGTCCAGACTACAATGCAGCACGTCTAAAAAAACAGATAAACTATGTGTTAAGGGCGCATACTACTGCACCGTAGCAATAAAAGGAATTAAAAAAAAAACAGCCAAGTGCGAGTCAGACTCGCGTACCTAGGGTTCCGTATTGTGGATGATAAATTTAATTTTGTTATTTTTTCGTGAATTTCTCAACCGCTTTTTTTTTCCTGTAATCTTTACGTAAATAAATATTACCATGATTTTTGTCATATTTTTCGGTCCACCAGTTTTGGAGATAAAGGGGAAAGATTTCTCGAAATAGATACAATTAAATAAAGCCAAACTATATCTTTTAACAATCAACTTTTTAATACCTATAATTTGATACCCATATTGTATTTTTATAAAATGTGTCTTTTATTAATTTTACTTCTTTTTTTATATTTCTCATATGAAATCATTTTTTTTTTAAATCGCTGTGGTTTTCCTGTAATTGGCCAGTTTTGATTTATAATGAATAGTTTTTTCATATATTTCGGTCCACCAGTTTCGGAGATAAGGGAGGGACACACACATATTTTTGTGGTTTTTATAAAGATTTCTCAAAACCAGAGCCAGTAAATATAGTAAAAGTATATATTTTTACAATACCTATACCTATATTGTATTTTTAGGATTATATTTTTTATTTTTCTCACTTTTGTTTTGGAAATATTTTGTCAATTTAAATTTTTTCATATTTTTTGTACACCGTGATATGTGGGTAAATTAATTCTATTTTTGTACCAAATTTTATGTCTTTATCTTTAACGGTGCTAAAGTTATGAGGCTGTGACATACGGACGGACGAACGGACGGACAACGGAGTCTCACCATAAAGGTTCCTTTGTACCTTTTAGGCACTATGGAAACCTAAAAATTATCAACCAAAACACCTGAAATACCATTAAGAGTCTATAGTACTTGACACTGAGCACCTTATTTTGTATCAAGTGGAATATGACTTTTTTTACAAGTAATAAAATAATAAGTAAGAAAATAATAATTATTGCTTTAATATTGAAAATAATAATTGCGTGCTTTATGTTGAGATTAGTTATAATGCAAAGTTTCAAGATCTCATTATTAATTGAATATTAGCGGTTTATTGTGCAGTTTGGAGGTTTTTTTTATTGAGAAAATTTAATATAGTGAAATTTTCACCACATTTTGGGCGTAGCAATAATCCTCAACTTTACCATATTTTTATTTCACAGTGATTGGTGCAGTATTGTTGATGTAATAATGGATAATACAAAACAGTGTGAGTTATAATAGACTCTTAACTAGATATAAAATGCATAAGGAGAACAAATATTCCACCATATTACGTGTGGGAGATTGTCGGGGCTGTACATATTTCACAAGATAGTAAGGAATAATTTAGTAACCGACACATATGTATGAATGTTTATTTTAGGTTTAAATATTACATTGAAATTAATGACGGTCTTCGATATTCGTCTTGTACGGTGAAGTTTAGCCCGCGGTCTCTTTTTTTGAATATAGATAAACCGTTAACAGATTTTACTGTCAACAATTGTAAATCATGATGGAAAATCTCGCTATTCAATAACCGAGACAGGTCAATTGCTCTAGCCCACTGCTGCTTCAGGACAACGCTAGACCACACACTACACGACAGACGGTCGCTAAATTAGAATAGCTACAATTGGAATGTCTCCGACACCCACTACGCTCCCCAGACCTTGCTCCAACAGATACCAGTTTTTTCTCAATTTAAACAATTTTTTGCAAAGAAAAAAATTCAATTCCGATGGGGGAGTCCAAACCACCTTCAAAGATTTTATTGATTCTCGCTCCCAGAAATTTCAGCAATGAAATCAACGAACTACCTATAAAATGGCGAAAGTGCATATATAATACTTCGATTGATTAAATATATAATTTCATATGTATTTTTTTGTTTTACTTTTTCAATATAAAACACCAATTTCATATGTAAGGACCTAATATTTCAATTATATAATTCTTCCACAAGCATAGTCCATATACAAGCTTTTCTAATCAAGGTTCTTTTGACTTAGCCCGTTTATATTACTATGGACATTACCAATCACTCAAAAGTGTGTCTTTAATAAATTAAAGGTTCCTTTGCCGAAAAACACCAGACTGGTGGCCGCTAGTTTGAGCGATGAAAGTCTTAATTAATATTTTAACCTAATATTTTAAATTTTCACAATTTCAACGGATTTCAGGCAATTAGGCAGGTCGTCAAACTCAGACAGGCAGTGTAATTTTAATTTCATGACGCCATTAAAACTGAAATTATTTCGCTTTATTAGCTAGTTAGTTAAGCTGTTCCTGAAAATTCATATCCTAAAATAACTTGTTAAAACTTGTTGTTTAAATACCGTTAGTAATCTGAACTTTTAAGGGTGTAGTACCCAATATCGTACCTCAGGTTGATATTAAGAAATCAAGTAAATTTAAAACAATAAAAAATATAGGAACATAAGTTATAAATTCGTAGGTGTTTAACAAGATTCTTATACTTCAATGTAATAGTACATATCAACAACCGAAGTGCTGATTAGTTTGGAAAGTGAACATATTTTGTATAAAATATTGAAAGCAAAGACAAATCTGATGATTTGTGAGCAAACTTTTTGTGTTAACCCATATGAAAAGATATAAGTTATTTCTAGGTCGTTCCGTCTAGGTAGACGGGTCTACAAAGCGGGAAGAATATAGAGTCGTAGCACTTGCTACGGCGTAGCAAAAAGAAGATGCGAATGTGAAAAGTTCAAAAACATGATTTAAAATATCATCTCATCTTTGAATTGAATAGGTAGGTGCCTTAAGGCTTCCTTTAACCAAACATGCTCTTGCGTTTGGACAATTTAGCATGTTAGATTAGACAAAATAAATCAGATAAAAGTTGCGGTAGCTCAGGCAGTACAACGTTAGCTTCTCAATCTTGAGACCCAAGTTTGATCCCCGGTTGGCGTGTGTTTTTCAGAATTTATCTACTCAGCATTTTTATTACCTATATATGCTATTACTTGCTGGACGGTGAAGGAAAACATCGTGTGTAAAACTTCATGCCTATTTGTGCCCGAAAAACGGTGATAGGGCTCAACACTCATCATTTTGGGACTTAATAATCGTCGGTGAAACGCGGGTGTTTCGAGTGTGGACTGTGACTCAACCAAAAATCCAACGCCAAATGACTTTTTCCGTGATTTTACTGCACTTTTAGTTTTTTGTTTTCGATGATGTGAATATTAATGTTCAATTTATTAACTAATAATTTTATTTATTTAAAATAATCTGATTGAATATGCTTTAGTGTCCAAACGCGATTGCCTGTTTGGCTGAGCCGGTCCTTATGGAAAATCCGCAAAAAATGTTCGATTGGCTGCAAACTTTGCGTGGCTCTCGATTAGACGCCCGTTGCGAGTCGTTACAACTTTGTTTAACTTGTTATGTAATAGTTAATGGGCATGTGTCAACCCTTAAGTAACACGATATTAAACGCATAAAACTAGCACAGGCTTAGCTTGAACATAATTTTATCTAGATTTAAGGTAATGAGCAGCCTTCAAGATGCTCTCTTTTGATAGTAATTTCTTCTACTTGAAACTAGATATCTAAAATTAGATATCTATCTATAGCCAGTAAGGTGCTTTCGGACCGACTGCAAGCACATTTAGGGAGAGTGGTGAAAAGTATTTTTAATACTGCCTCTAGCAAAAAACTATTTAAGATGATTTTAAACTAAAGTATTTTCAATTGTTTTACGATCAAAAAAGCCCAAAAATATAATGGAATACGAGGCCCGAGCAAAAAAATCTTGACAGACCGACAGACAAATAAACGGACAACAAAGTAATCAAATATAACGATCCCATTTTTTTCATTTTGAGGTACGGAACACTAAAAATGTTAAGTACGCTCTTCAAATTATGGATAAATCTGTTTATAGCAGAATTTTTTGACTAAGGGAATTTTATCTTCGCGTGAATTTTTTTTACGTAAAAAAATATATTTTCTGCAAATCCAAAAAATCCTTGAAAATTCCCTTAATAAGCGTGCGCACAGCGCACGAAGTAAGTGTTCTAATGTAGACTTTCTGAACATGCACTTAAGTCCAACGTGAGCAGGGCCCCTTAAGGGGATCGAAAATACAAACAGAAATAAAATGTCAGCTTTCGGATGATTTTGTTGCAATAATTAGGTTACGTATAGCCATAAAAAAAATACATGTTTTTGGTTGAACTTTAAGGTATTCATTTTCCACAAACCACGTTAATCGATTCATATTTGTACTGTCAATGAATTTTTTTGTAACCCTCTATTGCACACTTTTTATCGATTTTGTTTCAGGTATCGCTTTCGCGATTTTGTTGGTTTTTTTTAAATAAAATTAGTGTGAATGATATCTATTCATTTTCCAAATACCACGTTATTCGGGTCAAAAAAAGCACCCCCTTTTTCCAAAAATACGTAAATCCACTGATGCAGTCAGCGGCAGCAAGATATTGTCAGTCTACGCCTAGCGTTGGCGCCCGTAAGACGTGGAACCTGTGCCCTTTTTTGCAAGCTATAAATATCTCCCAAAACTACTTCAAAACACATTGAAATTAATTTTATAAAGTAATATTTCGAGGAGCATCATATTCCTGCCGTTAAAAACTCAACAAAATATGCGTATGAGTGATTTAGCTACATCGTGCCATAGTCATAACAACAAAACTGAATGAATTTGGAATGAATTCATACTTTTATGCGGGAAAATAATATATGTTACTCTAAAAGAATAATTTTGTAATCGTTATTGAAACCCAAATTAATTTACTTATACTTACTGAGATCTGTAACAAAGGTCAATGACCTTTTCGTGAAATTACCCTGTAGTATTGGCTCACCATTTCAGGTCCAAATAAGTGAAGTTTTTTGCAAATTATATAGGTACACTTACTTGGGATAAATCGCCAAGCATTTAAAATATAGAAATTTATTTTGAAATATTTACAGTGCATGGCAAAATTACTAGATCGTAGATAATCCTGTCGGTACATGTTCAGGTTCTGTTACGCAAAATGAAAACAATGAAACTCTTTTAGGATTAATTTGTTATCCCTATGTTTGTCTGTCTGTCCGTTTGTCTAGACAATTTTTTCTGGGTAAAATTAATAAATACCAATATAAACGGCCCTCTATAGAGCTGTAAAAACATACTTTTGACGTTTTTATTTATATTACGTTTTAGGTTTTTACGTTTTTTTTTTTACGTTTTTCATACAAATTTTCTCACTATGAAAATGTAGGGATGAACACTTGAGATAATATTTTGCATTTAAAAGTCAACACAGAAAGGAATTGTTGAACAAATAATGTAAAAAATATGAAAACCATGTTGTTCTATTCTAAAGGGATTAATTATCTACTGTTCAATGTGGCGATAGCTTTGTTTATTTTTTTCCTTGAATTATTTTTTACTAAGATAACAAATAGTTTAATACAAGGTTTTCCTTAAGAGGTCCCTTTACCCCTGTATTTTTCTTAAAATTCATACAATAGTTATAAACCGAATGTGAAGTCTACAGCTTATTTTCTTCATATCTTTTTTCATGAGTATATTCTAGTGACATCTAACTACGTCTCTATACAGCCCAAAAAGCAAAATTTGGTAAAACACCATCATAATAGCTGTCAGGATATCGTCAATATTGCCTCGTTTTTACGCAAAGTTTAACAAGTTTGTATATTTTTATCTATACCGGAAATAAAAAAGACAGAAATACAGGCGTCGTTCATGTTAAGATGACTAAGTTTACACACTTTGCTAAGTATAAACAATTACCGTTTCATGGAAAACTGTTTTGACCTGAAACCATTTCACAAATTCAATTAACTTATTTTGAATATCTTGTCATTTTGCACTTCTTGATGAGAAATACAATTTCAATAAGTAAAAATACAACTTTTAGTTAAGAAAACTTATAGTTAAAAGTCTGCTGTATGCATTAACATATTTTTAATTATATTACAATAGTAATAAAATAATTGGCTTATCCGTCGTCGTGATACCAGCCGTAAATTTCTTAAATAATCTGATATCACGCTTATGGAAAACCCAATTATTTTGAAGATACCATAATATCATTAAAATATGTTTATGCATATAGCAAACTTTTAACAATAAATTGTCTTAGCTAAAAGTTGTACTTTACCGTTATAATTATTTCTTAATATTTTGTTACAAATTCGGAGAAATAGCCCTTAAGGAAAACGTTGTATGAAAATATTTGTTATCTTTGTAACAAAGAAAGAAAAAAATAATAAACAAAGCTATCGCCACATTGAACAAACAGTAAATTATTAATCCCTTTAGAATAGAAAGATATGGTTTAATATTTTTTACATTATTTGTTCTAGAGTTCCTTTCTGTGCTTTCTTTCAAATGCAAAATATTATGTAAAGTGTTGATCTCTATATTTTCATAAGGAGAAAATTTGTATGAAAAAGTTAAACAAAAGGCCATAAAAACGTTATAATATGTATATTTTACAGGGCTGTAAATATTAGCATTTATTGATTTTACCCAGAAAAATTGCCTAGACAAACGGACAAACAGACAAACATAGGGACAACAAATTAATCCTAAAAGAGTTTTGTTTTTTCATTTTGCGTAAAGAGACCTGAACATTTCAAACACTTGGCGATTTATCGCAAGGGTAAACAGGTGTCCCAAAAGTCAACGCTTTCCCTTGGAAGGCTGGTAGGCCAGCTCATGACTGACCAGAATATCAAATTATGACCTCAGCAAAAAGTAGATAGTCTTCGAGTTGATGGTACTTTTATAAATTCGAATAGATTTTTGAGAGTCAAAGCTAACCAGTTCTAAATTCTAAGAATAAAATTTTTGTTGCGCAACTCTGAATAGTCATGCTATTGATAAAGTCAAAAATAAACCTTGAAATGCTGTTACATCAGGAAGAAAAATAAAAACCCAATTTATGAGCAATTTTTTGTAATTAGGTTAGTTCGATACCACACCCTGAAAAAAAATGTCCTATGTTAGTTTTGCAAATTGTCTTAAATAACGGCTCATCAAATATTGTTTTTCAAATGATCTGGCAATTTCTGTGTATTACTTTTGAAAAAAAAGTTATTGCTATTTTACTACCAAAGGAGCTGCGTATTTTTTAAAATAATTAGAATTTAGAATGAAAGAGTGGCGGGCAGTAAAAATATTTGACGTTCATTAGAAATGCCATTTAACACGCGTTAGAGTGAGATAAATAGTGACGCTATTTAAAATGAGTTGGAATGAGATAGGAACGCAGTTAAACGTGGTTGAATGAGAGAGGCATAATTGATATAGGCTACAGTGAGATAGGTAGTGACGTGGTGCATTCCTTCCGAGAATATTTGTTAGTTTCCACTTTTTGTAATAACAACTTTAGTAAAAATTTTTTGTAAAGAAATTTTTGGTCCAATTTATTTTCCCGCAAGTGTAAAACCAGCTCAACGGGCGAAAAATATTTAAAGAATGGGTAATGGTGACAATCAACCGCCACAATATTATTATGTATCTCTAAAGGATTGTCTGAAATGTTCCGAGGGTCAACTGATAAATCAAACACTCAAAAAACCACTTTTAGCCGACCATAATAAATTTACGTCCCGACGTGATAGCAAGTAGGATCAATGCCGTGTGACGATGATCGAAATACAGTAATAAATTAGATAAAATAAAATACGTATTACTTTTGACCCTGCCTCGTCCACTCTATTCGTATTTTTGCTATGGTGACGCGAACTTAGAGACCGGGACGAATTTCCCCCCACGCGCTATCGTAAAATAGAATAAGCCACGCCCGGAACTGGTTTTTGTTTTGGCTATGTCATATTCTTAAGTCTCTAGAGATTATGGACAACATAAAATTGACTAAGCTGCCTTTAAAATGCTTTAACTAAATTTAAATCTTTCTTTGAAGTTTCTTTTTGAGATAGCAATTTGCATCCTTATCATTTTCTTACGCCATGAGAGCTAGGTGTTTTTACTTGGCAAGGAGCCAAAGCTAGACCTTAGACAAAACTCATGAGAATGAAAAATCAGCCTTCATAGAAAGAGGTAAGGATTATTTTGACCTGCATTGGTGTATTACGTGGCTGCTAGTATTGGCCGTGTGCCAATACATCGATTGCCAATTAAAGGGGTCGACGTACGTTTCTCGATTTGAAGTAGAATTGGTTATGAAATTGTAAAATGATTTCGTCTGGCTCCAATGTGGTTGTATACATACGTGTTGCAGCATCTGATATGTGTTAATAAATTTACAGTAAATTTGCAGTTAGGATTTTAAATCAAATTTGTGTGAATTGTGTTAAAAATTAAACTGATCATGCTCAGTATATGGTCATTACTAGAAAAAAAAAGAAATAATTTGGCACTAAGTCTCGTACTAGTTTTTTAACAAAGGTAATTTAATTTTGACGTATGATTATGTGGTTTTATCCGTTGACAATGTGTAAAAAAGTACTTGAACTTCTTTGTAATAAAATAAACAAAAACAGGCCTATACTCGACTTAGAAAAAAGCTTTAAGCGTCACGCACGCCCACTTGCAAGAGGTATCACGTATTCCAACTTGCTTTTATCATTTTATCTCGGAATTTCGCTGAATGTTCTTTTACGCTCTTTTTTATTAGTCTTCGTATACATGGCGAGGATATACCAGTTTCTTTCCATAATAATATTTTTGAAACAAGAAGAACCTAGGTACTTTTTAATACTTGCATTTACTAAATGGCATTGTATTAAAAGTACTAAGTAAAAAGCCTGATATTTTTTTAACAATTACTGACCTAAGTAAGCTTATTTTAAATATCTCCTTTAAATTTTATTTAGGTAAATAAGTTTTTAATTTGTCGTGATGTTAAGTTTCTTTGGGAAAATTAATACTTAGTTCAAAATCCCACGTCACGTGTTTGAAAATAATCCACAAATGCGCATATTTTGAGCAGATTACCTACTTAGAACAAAAACCAAATAGATGACAAGATATGTATGAATCAGTACGTGTACCCATATTATTATGATAGCTATGACTTACAAGTACGCTTGGCTATTACCACGCCTGAAGGAAGCCGTCACTAAGATCGAGGTTAAGAGGCATAAGTAAGCAAAAATAATGCTAGGCAGATTAAAGCAATGAAGATTATGAGAATAGCATATACAAGAACTTCACGCCATGGGTGAACCCTTCATACCAGTCCTTGATAAATCAATATTTTATACACACCATTAATTAATATTAATCATTTGTAATCTAATCAAAAACCAATTCCAGTAGGCGTATTGATCTAAAGGGTTATCTTGTGAATACAGGCAGCAGTAATAGGGTTAGTGTCTGGAAAGGACCCGAGGACAGGACAAGGGTTAAAACTGTCATCTGCATTGTAATGACATTACAATGGAGTTGCCAGAAGCACCTGAAATTTTCATAAGTCAGTACCTACAGAAATAGTGGCACTTGGACCCTTATATAGGTTTTTTACCACATGATGTGCCACAGTGGCAACATGATCAATTCACAAATTCTGTTGTTTTTAGGGTTTCGTACCTAGATTGTCCGGGTGACCCACTCGCGTAGGCGTTCTCGAAAGCCGCGAGGTCTTAGATGACATTGAAACCGGGCAATACAAGATCACAATCACTTGTGCGATGCATTACAAGATACAAGATGTGACTATGTATACGTAAATTGACATGTCAGGAGGTGAGCGTGCCTGCAGCTCGGGTACCTCCCTGGAGACAGATGGAGCCAGCATCTCTGGCGGAACTATTAACACTAGTTGTGTCATTCATGAAATTTATTGTAGCAACGCCTTGTACTGCTCGGGGCTATGCTGTCATGATCCTTGGTTGAGGCGTCATTGCTGTTTACACAGGTAGGCAAAGTTCGATTCGAGTGTGATGTTGATAATGCACTTGTGCGGTAAACTGACTATACTTATAATTGACTTATGTCATTGACTTCAGCGCTGCATTACGCCACCCTCGAAATTGATCTGTTAGTTTATTCTGTTATATATATCTGACTACAGACACTATAATATATATTACAGTGCTACAAGGATCTGATGGCGCGTAGATGACTGTGACACGGGGGCGCAACTGTGCAACAAGGAGTATGATAACGGCGTTAGTTCCGATTTTGGACACAACGCGCCATCAGATCCTTGTAGCACTATATATAATATGATGATATATTATACTTATTTAAGGAGATCTTAGATCAGACTTTTTCTTTAACTTCTTTGATTATTGTTCGCTGTTCATTTGTCGCTCCACTAGAATAATTTTGTCTCTTTTGTTGCTTATAAGTTTTTGTCTTTTCATTTCAGCCTTAATTTCACGAGTTTTTACAAACTTTGTTTGATAAACTTGATAAACTTTTGGTAGGAAATCGTTTAAGGGATGGCCAGGCTCACGCATTTATTGTATTCTGTAGCTTATTAAGAGATATAAAATAGTTTATACTACACCTGCTTGGAAAGTACATTTTTAAAAACGATGTAGTATTTACTTGTACGTCATTCATTACTGTCACATAAATATGCGGGTGGAAATAGTACATAAAATCTATTGTTAACGTGCTGAGCGAGTAGGAAAAGTATATGAAAATCAATTGTTTACGTGCTGTTGTTTGTTTTTAATAACATACAGAATGAGCAAGCGGCCAGTATCGTTTTGCGTAGTAGCACATAAACACCTTTTGTCTTTTGGCATAATATGATTAAATTAGGTTACTTACCAAGAAGTTTATAACCAGGCTCTAGAAAGTAAATTGTAAAAATTGCACGCGAATCGCTTTCTTTTGTTTTATTCAAAATTTAAATTTGTAAAATTACTAGCTAGACCCTATCTTATGAAAGCTGAGAGTACCTTTACCTGACACGAGTATGGAAATATAGTATATTACATGTGGATAGGAATAAGAATTTTAAACATAATTTGTTTTTTATTTTCCTCTTATGTGTAGTATAAAGCACTATGTATCACTCGGAAGAAAGTGCGATTCCTAACCCGTGTGTATTGAGGCTCTTGGCTTCGTCTCAGGCCTCAAACTGCACCCTCCTTGGTAATCGTCCCCATTCTGCCCTCGGTGAACAATATAATGGTGAACAATGTACAACACCGCAATTCTGCGCTGTGATTGGTCCAATTTATTATAACACCGTTAAGATAATTAATCAGCGATTAATATTTCTTTATTTGCTTTGGGCTAGGGCAAAGGTATATCTCTGCCGTGCAGCCACGAATATTTAACAGAACACCTTCAATAAGGGTTGCCCCATAAATTACTGACAATTAGGCTGAACAGCTAAGATCCTTGCCTAACCTTAGTACAGTAGCAAAAAAATGAAACGTCCCGCTGTTTCCTTTTGTAATTTTTCGTGAATTTGTTAGCTGAATATTATAAATAATGTCGCGCGAAGATGATATTTTTGATGGTCTTAGATAAAGTATTGTGTAGGTATTGGGATAAAGTATTGGGACATAACTACCCATTGGGACCCTCGTGCAGCCTATAATGTCCCAATGGCTCTCATCTTGTCACAGTTGCACAACATACTATTATTGTAGTTATGATTGACAAAAATGTAATACTGTGTCTTATGTATGCTATGTTTACATCCAGAACTTGTTTATATCCATTGTACTTTATTGTAATAGTACAATATCTACAACCGTGATTTGTTTGGAAGCTGAACATTATTTGTATAAAGTATTGAAAACAGAGACAAATCTGATGATTTGTAAACCAACTTCTTGTGTAAACCCATACGAAAAGATATAAGTTATTTCTAGGTCGTTCCAACTAGGTGGACGGGTCTACAAAGCAGGAATAATATAAATTCGTAGTACTTGCTACGCCGTAGCAAAAAGAAGACGCGAATGTGAACAATTAAAAAAATATATTTCATATGTCATCTTATCTTTGAATAGGTAGGTGCCTTAATTTTCGTCATTTGTCGATGTCGAAATGAAATATATTTATTTATGTAATGTAAGTATAACAGATATACTTATTACAGATCAGTTTTAATGTAATATAAGTAGTTGTAATCTATTTGTATAGGTAATAATTTTATGTCATATATATCATTTAAACAATAATAATGAGAATATTTAATATAAAATATTATTATATATTAATTATATATTAATTATATATTATTAATTAATGAGTATATATAATATGTTATTACTTTATTTCGGCTGAAATTTGTGAATTTATCGAAGAACATTAAAATGTTTTTAACACTATGTTTTTATTTAGGCTCACACTGAACTTCGCAAGTTCGGTCTTATATGTTATATTCCAACAAGTCTTAGGTTTAGCTGAAATAATCTAGATATAACTTTATTACAATTGCAAAAGAATCATCACAAGGTTGTCACATTGGTAGCAGAATTTTTTATGTTCACACGTAAACTTTACACAATTTCCTTTTACTGGAAATTCTTTTGTGCTTATACAATTATAGTATTTTTTTGTAATATGTCTTTCATAGTAGTTTATGCTACAAAGACGAAAAGGAATAAATAACGAGGACGATTTAAAACACGAGCGTAGCGAGTGTTTTAAACGTAACCGAGTAATTTATTGCTCTTACGCCCGTGTATCATACTACGTTTTTCAATGCATAGTGTGAGGAAATAAAACAAATATAATCTTGTGAACTTTAAATTATAATTGGCTCAAAAAGACTGTATCCAGAGTTAAACAGTGAAAAAAAAAGTATAACATTTATGGCACACAGGAAAGGCTGCAGGTTAGCCAACCATTGTAAATAAATAAAAAAAAAATAATAATAAAGCTCTAGGGCAAAATAATCAACTTTCTGTTCGGTTTTGAGGCATAAAAAGTGGGCCTTTACGAGCACTTGCATTGAAAAATATTTTTTTTTAGCACAGGTATTTGTAGCTGTAATGGAAAACATTAACCTAAACCGCTTATGTGAAAAAGGACATGAGCATAATATTATATAATATACATATTCAAACCATATAGACACATACCTATAATATGTAAAAGTGATTTTAGTAAATGTTTAAAGTAATTTAAACGGACAACTTCAAATAGAAATCTACTCGAAAAAGGTTTGGCTAGAGTCTAAAGGACCGCTTAGGAGGACCGTAACTAGATCCTTTTTAAAGAAAAGTGCAATTCTTTTCAACAGCAGATCTCCTTGTAATAATACTCGCTCCGAGATGAGATCTATTCAGAGTATTCAGATCAAGCTTCAAATTACGAGTCCACGGGCTTATCGTTGGTTATTCTTTGCTAAAATGTAAAAAGGTGCATTACTTATGTTCAATCTTTTTGTACTTTAATAACATTGCTTAATAATTTTTACGAATGTCAATTTGTATATTTTTTTCCTATTATTTAATACCAAGAAGAGGTTACAATTAAATCAACTTTATTCATTTTTTATTAGGTTGTATAGTACACCGCAGGACAAAAACAAAACTAATAGGACCTCCGCGTTTTGTTGTGGAACCGAAATATGAAAATTACTACGTGTCTACGGATTTTGCTACGTCGTAACCACGCCTATAGTTTGACCGAAACCGCTGTCCCGCGCTTTAGGCACCGCGCGGTGAGGCGGGGGAGGAAAGGAAATAGCATGAGTTTACATAGATCGATATTTAGTTTTAATCAAATCGATATGCAGGACGACTCTGGTTCAAGTTCCAATAGCGAATTGGAAGATGAAGTTGAAAATTGATTTGTTTTTGATTCTGGTTATTAGTTTTCTTATGAAACAAAACATATTTAAATAAAGTTTATAATTTTAAAATAATTAACCGATTTTAGTAGTATCATACTTCCTAGTAAATATATATCTATATCTATATCTATATCTCTCTAGCTTAAAAATATCGTAAACAGATATCGAAAGACCTGTCTGGCAATATCGATCATATGTGAACTCAAATGCTTCTCTTTCCTTTTCACACCCCGCCTCACAGCGCTGCGAAAAAGTCGCGGTGTAAAAAAGCCCATGCATGTATTGACACCCCTATAGACACCCTTTCATTATCTACGGTCGGTCGATCCTACGTCAACCTACCCAATGGCAGTTCTTAAAAGGTAAGAATCGTTTAGAAATAAGTAGTTTGGACTGCAGGCGACTGTACACTATAAATTACGAATAAGAGCGAATTTTTTATAAATCGAATATTTTCGTATTTCTTAAGGTGGGCCATCCCGCTCAGCTGCTATATAAATGCTTTAGGTGTTTGTGATGTCCTGATTGCTTTGATCTCAATGAAACTTTGCACACATCTTAATATATGTTTCCCTTCTCCCCCACACCGCATTCCGACTCATCTCTCATCAAGAGGTGCAAGTTGGCGAAATATTCAAAAAGCGCCGAATTTGTGAAATGGATTTTGGTAAAAACTGTTTTCCATGAAACGGTAACAATTTATTTATAGAAAAGTGTATAAACGTAGTCTTCTTTACATGAACGACGTCAGTATTTCTCTTTTTTTCATTTCCAGTATAGGTAAAAATTATACAACTTGATTAAATTTGCGTAAAAACGAGGCAATATTCACGATATCTTGACAGTTATTATGATGGTGTTTCATCAAATTTTGCTTTTTGGGCTAAATAGAGACGTAGATAGATGTCGCTAGATAATAATTACGAAAAAAAATATGAAGAAAATAAGCTGTTGATTTCACAATCAGTGTTTATCTTTTGTATGAATCTTTAAAAAAATCCAGGCGTGAAGGATCGATTATTATTCCGGTTTAGAATAAAAATGATTAAAAATAACCATTAACGCATAAAAAAAGCGCTGTGCTAAGTATAAGAAAACATTATTATTAAAAATTCTTTATTACACTTTTACTTAATAAGCGTACGACGAGCTTAATGTTAGTTAGTATTATTAAATCATTAATGATAACATTGTTAAACGTTATTTATACAGATTATATAAATATACTATAAATATATTATAATTAATATATAAATCATATGATTTTAATTGAAATCCAACGCGTTGGGTACTCTTAACATTATTATTACATTACAAGTACATTACAAGATATACATACAAGATCAATTAGAAACAAATTTAAATAGTTTGAAAAAATTTAACCTGTGACCGTTTGCTGCGGGCACTTGCCTTGTAATCAAGAGATTACAGGTTCAAATCCTGGCCCAAGGAACATTTTCAGATTATAGAATTTGTCTTACTTGAACAATTTCCAATTGATCTTTTCTATCTTGTAATGCTCTTCAAAAATTATTTAGTTATTTATACAATTAATTATTGAATATTGCAAAACGGCTCATCTCAATAACTATTTTAGTTCGGGATAGCCGACCAGTTTCAGCATATTCAGACTGCCTTCTTCTGGGCGAGTGAAGACGCTTCCGCGACGACGTTGCGCCTCGCATCCTCGCATCCTCGCAAACATAGGGATTGAGGTGAACTGTTTTGCAATAATCGTGTTTTATCCTCAAGTTTCATTAAATTTGACAACTAATTATTGTTTATTTATGATACGAGTATAGGTTACAGAAGTAAACAATTCGGGGCACCACTGGGCTGGCTATCAGTTAAGGTAATAAATTACAATAAAACAAAGCTAAACCTATATGTAAATTTATTGTAATTAACAATAATTTATGTAATATATACGAAAACTGTTTTGTTTCGAATTAGCTTCAAAACAATTTAGTTCACGACGAGAAAATAGAATTATTTTAAATCTAATAAAAACAAAATAACGTGTAAGAACATTATTTTTATAAATTAGTTTTAGCTTTTTTTTGCGTTATACTTAATTATTTCTGAAAGATCGAAATTCAAAGACACATGTCTTCATCGCAGCGTTGCCGAAAATAGTAGTTTATGCTACAAGGGCGAAAAGGAATAAATTACGAGGACGATTTAAAACACGAGTGTAGCGAGTGCTCTTACTCCCGTGTATCATACTACCGTGTATCATTCAATGCATGGTGTGAGGAAATAAAACAAATATAATCTTGTGAACTTTAAATTATAATTGGCTCAAACGGACTGTATCCAGAGCCGTTAAACAGTGGAAAAAAAGTATAACATTTATGGTACACAGGAAAGGTTGCAGGTTAACCAACTTCTCGTAAATCAATTAAAAAAAATATATAAAGCCCTTGGGCAAAATAATCGACTTTCTGTTCGGTTTTGATGCAAAAAAAGTGGGCCTTTACGAGCACTTGCATTGAAAAATAATTTTTTGCTTATCTGTCTGTATGTATTTACGTTCCGTTTCAACTTGAGAACCACTTAACGAATTTGGATGCTGTTTTGTTTTGGTCAAAATAAAGGCTATAAGATGTGTTGATTAAATTAAATTACCGCCAAGCCGAACACTGACGATAATTGAAAGACACTTCCATGTGGATGAAGTTGCGGGCAATGTAGTTCATTAATATGTTAAATTTAATATCTGCCTGCACCTGTCAGTATACCTATTTGCTGATACCTAGGGAATTATTGATTTCGTTGCGGTTCTAGGTAATTTTGCACAATTAATAAAGGAGTTTGACGAGTAATAAACTTGAAAGTCTCTAAAAAAATCAATGGAAGACCGAGTTTCTTGTGGAGCTGCAGGCAAAAGGTTAGTATTAATACATTAGGAATAGAAATGGCCGCCTACTGTCAACATAGACCAATTTACACATGTGACATTACATCACAAGAAGGGATTCGAGCGATCGACATAACATTGACTGCTATTGTTTTTAATTCTATCTGTATTTCCATGTGCTAATGGGGATAGTGCAAAATTGGTATCTAAGAGTAGGCGACTGTACCAATATCACTATCTACTGGTACTTAACATATAGCCAAGAATGATAGCATGTGTACAACATTACGTACTTGTACATATTGAAGAGAAAAACCGAAGAAGGAGAAACCACGACGCAATATCTACTAAAGTCACGCACAGGTTTATCAACTACGATTTAGACCCTGAAGCTTATCCAAAATCATCCTTATTTCAAGGACAAATGAGTCGTTCTAAGTGCCTTGTTTATTTATAAGGCTGGTAGGACTGCGAGATTGATCACGCGATATTATATTAACTTGCTTCGTATACTGAGCGTTAGTAAAATTACCATTAAGGCAGAAGTTGTAACAAAAATAAGCTCGTATCTTCATCCAATAAGAACATGTATTTTTTTTTTCATCACCATACAAGGGATGATGCCAGGAATTGTATGGACTATGGTACCAGCTCCAAAAAAAATAAGCGATATGTGATTAGAAGGGTATTTACACGTAGAACAAGAATTACGGTGGCGCTTGTCTAGATTGTGAGTCCGATCGGATCCTTGAGTAAGGATTGTCACTAAGGCCGAAGTTGGAAGCGTACAGTTTCTGGCACTTGGTGAACGCACTATTACCAATCAAAAGCCAAACAATGCTTGCCTCGGCCAGTAATTGGATGGGTCACAAGTTTTGAGTGACTAATGGCGATTGATTTTTGTTGTTATTAAACCTAAGTAGAAACCGAAGAATTTAATAATTCAATTTGTCTTATGGCACTAAGTGAATGCACTATTACCAATCAAAAGCTAAGCAACGCTTACCTCAGCTAGTATTTAAATGGGTTTTAAGTGGCTGGCGATTGATTGTTGTTATAATTGGTAATTATAATTATTAAAACATAAATGAAACATAATGATGACATATAGCCACACACAAAACGAATCATACCACGTGAAGCCTATTAAGGCATAAATAGGCCTAGTGTGTCATGAAATATTAAACAACTTTTAAATGGTTATTGTATAACATACATGTTTAGTACCGTATAACTCGAAATGGACTGGGATTTGGAACTAGGCGCCATAACAACTTATTTTCAAAACAAAAAGAGCTATCCAACGATATATCACCCATAGCTATTGGAGTAGGGTACCAAAATTTGCATCTTTCATCATCATTATTATTTTTTTAATATAAGGAGGAACCTAATTTCTTCCAAAGAACCCTTGAAAGTCTGTTAATCATATTCTATGGTCAGGTCGATCTTTAAGAACAACGAATGGATGTTGTTGCTGTTTTTAGTTACTGTTACATAAAGTTAGAAAAGCTTTTCAGTGGGTATCATTGCGCTTTGACTTACAGGAAATGAGCAGTGACTATTATAAGACATGCGCAATATTTTATTGGGTGACAAAACATATGATAGAGAAAAATTATTCCAAAAAATTATATGTAATAACTTGCCATTAAATGCCTCAAAAGGATTCCAGATCTCATTTCCATCTATTTCTACAGAGAGGCAGACAATCAATCATTGTATAGTAAAGATAAGTGAATAACAAAAAAAATATATAATTTTACTGAAAAACTTATTTTACTGCGCACTAGTATAAAAGATTTTTTGTGAACATTTGGAACACTCAAAAAATTACACATACATTTTAACATATACTACAACTTTTATAAGCTTCTTGGTACGAACAATGTTCATTGACTATACTTTACTACTTCGTACATACGTATCTATTCATATTTAATATTTACACTGTAAACAAAACCAAGGGGTGTGAGCTTGGAAAATACCCATCGATCTCAACTTCAGCCTTTGGCGACTGCTACTCAGAAAGCAAGGTTTATGTTGCATTGAGACAATACAGCTTAACGAAATTTTGTAGTTATAACCTCTTTATTGTTTAAATATTGAATTTCTAGCGTTCCTTATAATTAATATAATATTTTTCCAAGCACTTAGAGAAGTTGGGGTTTGGGGTTGGGGAAAGCACCCAAAATACTGGTCCAATCCAGATGAATTAAACAAAAAGATAGAAAGTTATTTTAACTACAAAATTATCTTTTTTGTTTAACCAATCCGAATTCTTATAATCTTTTCCATTAAAACGACATTTCAAGACTGTCTCTTTATTTCCATGAAAATTTCATTAGATTGTTAAACGTGGAATATTTTTCTCACTGAGCAGAATTAATTTAATGACATCTTAAAGATGTTTGCTCCAATTAATGAGTTTTTAATGGGGATAATATCAATTAGAAGACGTGATAAACTGAGCTTTTATATTTTCTGACACCTTGATTTCTTGGCTTTAAAGAAATGCGAAAAAATGTAAGAAAGAAACGGAAAAAATTGTTTACTCTTTCTATTGTTAACTGAACTAGTATTGCCAGAAAACATTACTCGTATATACATTATGTTAGCACAAAAACTAAATCAGCTTATGTATCGTATTAAGGATGAAATCTTTTATATCTATTTATATATCTATACTTTTAAAAAAATGGTAAGAAAGTCTGTACCTATTTATCGAATATTTTCGCGAAATTCTAAATGAAATATGTTATTGATATTTTAGCGAGGCAAAAACTAACATTTTTACTAATTTTCGTCTGCCTTTCTGTTCCGTTTTAACTCGAGAACTACTCAATGGATTTGAATGCAGTTTTTTACTTATCATCGTAGTTACCATGGGCAACATATATATATATATATATATATGTTATACGGGGTGTTAATAAAATCACCGCCAAGCCGAAAACGGGGCAAAGATTGAATAAACGCGGGCGAATGGCTGGTGCATAATAAAATTACAGTGTAGCAATCTTTGCGAGGTTATTTGAATTTTTGCAGATATTATTTTACATTTTATATAAACATGTAACTTTAACATTGCAAGGTACATAATGGCAGTTTATGTCAAACAAAAATCAATAAAATCCACGAAATATAATGGAATACCGTTTCTCCTGCCCCCCTATTCTGTATCTTTAGTTGCCAACTGCACGAGGTGCCTATCATCAAAAACATAGCTAAAAACTGAAATTTCAAAATTGCCTTTAGTGGGTATTGAACTATTAACAATCTGTTTCGTCACTTCAAGTGCGAAAATATCCTTAGGACATCGGAATTCGATAGTATATCTATGTTTTTGATGATAGACACCCAGTCCAGAAGGCAACTAGAGATACACAATAGGCCCGCTGGGCAGGCACTCTATAATAGTCTCTTTCATTCAATAAGAACTATAACGAAAGTCTTGACCAACATTAGAATTAAAAAAAAACTTTGATAAAAATAAAAATGTAGGAAAAGTCTTTCGTAATAGTTCAAATTGAATGAAAAATACTTTTTATAGAGCGAGTGGCTGCCCAGGAAAAACAGTTCGCTATGATATTTCGTGTATTTCACTGTTTGACGTGTTCACGTGTTTGGGCACCCTTAACTGTCTGTACAAGATTTTTGTAATAATAACGCTAAAAATTAATTCCGCTAGTCTTGGAAAGCTTTGACTAGGTGCTTTCACAAAATTTTACCGTAATATCATGATGTTTAGGGTTCCGTACCCCAAAACGAAAAAACGGAACGCTTATTCACTTTGCTGTCCGTCTGTCCTTCTGTCAAAACCCATTTGCTTAGGCCCCGTGTGAAATATCAAATTGAAACTGATATCTCCTACAGAACTCAAAACATCAGGCTTCTAAGTTAATAAAAAAAAAGATACTGCACTTTAAAATAAAGTTTACACATCGTAATTGTCAAGTTGGTCAATCATAACTGCAAGTGGAATTATTTCGTGCGTGAGTCCGAGTCGCACTTGGCCGGTTTTTTACCTTTTTCACACATAATTTGTTATTCACATAAATGTAATCCATGCCTATTAATATTTATTACACTTAAATAATTATTTGTGCAACAAGAGAACTAAGATTTTTTTTGTTGCGAATGCCGTGTTTGAATCCCGAACAAGCGAAGGATTCTATAATTGAATCATGAGCGTAGCGAGTGATTCTAAGTTAGAATCCCGAGCGTGGTGAGGGATTCAAAGGCACAAGAAACAGAATAAATTTGCTCTCGTGTGACACATACAACTTTTCACCTCACTAGCGAGGAAACACAGATGTAAAGACACCATCTTTTCGAACGAACTTATAAGAACTCAATGTTTTTTTTTCTTATATTGTACATAAAATAAAATGTAAGGAGTATTAATTAAATCCCAAAAGCCGCGAAAAATCGGAAAATCTTTGAAAAACCTATCGAAAACGCAAAACATAACCATCACGCGGGAGTTTTACTCTATCTATCCGTTTCCGGTAGAAGTTCATTTGTTTATACGTTATTAATTCATTTGTTTATTTGTTATGTTTTGCCATACAAAATGACTGTTTTTTGTGCCGATTCGAAGCAAACGTATTATGAATTAAAATTGACACTTGTTATAGTAACGTCATTTTCTCATCTTAATCATTAGTTCTGAGTACGCTCACGTGACTCGCTGCAGCGATCAGCACCAACATGTCGATAATCAAATTTCACCATTATCTG
This sequence comes from Ypsolopha sequella, assembly GCA_934047225.1. NCBI lineage: Eukaryota > Metazoa > Arthropoda > Insecta > Lepidoptera > Ypsolophidae > Ypsolopha > Ypsolopha sequella. The sequence continues at coordinate 34,098,587 of OW203983.1, read as the reverse complement.
GTCGTCAATAGCCAGCCTGGTTACTTGTATTACTATAGATGTCAGTTGTTTATTCAATGTCTATGGTACGGATCCCATAGACATTGGGAGGCCATACACAGGATTTCAAGAAGTTTACCTTGTCTATGGTACATATCCGACAAGCTGTGGGGCTGTGTATAGCATCCCAAAGTGTATAGAATCCATATAGAGTGAAAAAGATCGGTGCCATGTTGATGTTTGCTGTCTCTCTTTCTCTTGAGAAAAGGATATGGAGTTTCTGAACAATTCGCAGCATTCTTAATTTAAAACACTTTCCTTCACTGCTTAAAACCATTGAGCAAAAGTCGATTTTGCTCACTGATTTTAAGCAACAAAGGCGCGCTATTCGAGCTAGTAAGGTGAAAAAGTTATTTTCTATCTTTGTTTCATGCGATAAAGAACCTAAAGGTATTTGGCAAATAAGAGTTTAAAGAAATAAGTTTTAAATTCGTTTCCATTTAAATTCAATATTTTGTATTTTGGTTCGCGTTTAATACAAATCTCAAATTAATTTTTCTGACCTGTATTTTGCATGCCTGTGCACGTAGATAACAAAACAAACAAAATGAAAAGAACGCTTTTATTGCAGTAGGAATAAGAGTTGTTTTTGTATGTACAGGATACAAGGAAGATAAACATGAAAATATGAATTATTTAGGTACAATGCCAAGATGTGAAAATAATAACAGGATATGCTTTGAAAATAAACTTTCTCTAACATATCTTTCTAGAGTACGTCTGTGTATTCATATTGCAAATGCTTTTTGTTGTTATGTTAAAAACATTACCTAATGAATGTTATAAATAATAAATGTTAAAAACCTGACTCACAACTGAAAATATACCAGGAAATAATATATATAATCATGACATGAATCCCAGAGGGGGTGTCAGAGGGGTTACGAGTGTAAACTGTGATATGCAATTCACAGTCCATACTCGGTACACCCGCGTTTCACCGACGATTATTACGTCCCAACGTGATGAGTGATGGGCTCCATCGCCGTACTTCGGGTAAAATACACGCTTTTTAGGGCATGCAGTTTTCTTTACGATATTTTCCTTCACCGTTTAGCAAATGTAAGTACGAACAAATACTATGCACGTTTCACAGTGATTGGTGCAGTATTGTTGACATAATATTTGTTCATGCAAAGCAATGTGAGGTATAATAGACTCTTAACTAGATATATAATGTATAGGGAGAACAATTATTCCGCTATTATGTTTTAAATAAAAAAAAAATGATTTCATATTTTGCCATTTGATCATATTATTTCGGCCGTTCGATACACCATTACTTGCATTTTCCAACCATTATAATCGCAAAGATAGGCCTAAACTATGATATCAATATAGTTTTTTTTTTAGTTTAGTTTATTTACACATTATACTAAAATAAAAGTCATAAAAAATTTGATATAAAACGGCCATAAAACGGCAGTCTAATTCGGAGTTCTAATTCTAAACGGCGATTTTTGTGGCCCGCTTTTACTGTGCAGGATAAACTAGAAATCTTTTCGTTTCTTTGAAATCTAGTTTTTGCAGTTTCTTCTTGTTCTTGTTTGTGTACGAAGTAGCATTTATTATCATGATCATCATCCAGTTAGTAGCATTCTTACCTTTCGTTTTCACGAAAGTATTAAAAAATACAACATCATGAAATTATTCTTCGTGCCCTCAAAGGTGAATCCGTAACTGTAAACTGTAAAGTGGAAGTCACGTCACCACTCCTACACTCACATTTAACCGATAATTATTACGACCCAGCATGATGGGTGGTGAGCCTATCGCCGCACTTTGGACACAAATTGTGAAGCACGCAAACCGAATACAAATTTGCCCCTACGGGATTTGAACCTGTGATCTCTGAATTATTAGCCGAGTACTCGAACCAGTAGACAAAAGAGGCGGTCAATGGTAGAATAGAAAGAAAGAAAATATTTATTTCAGACCGAAATCCATATCTTAGTTAGTAACAAATATGTGCTTAAAAACTATGTTAGTATCCTAATCTGCACACAATAATAAAAAACAAAACACGAAAAGACAGCAGAAGTCGCTGTTACAGACATCACACAACTAAATTGAGAGATGCCTACAACAACATCGAATAAACGAATCCACTAAGCTTAGTAAGTAATTAGCAAAGGCGCTACATGCGCTGAATTTGGACGTGAGTAGAGTAAGCAAAATATGTCTCCTATTGTTATAGAAGTGGTTGCTTCTTATATATGTGAACAAACCGGCTTTAGTATTTACACAAAACATACAAGGTTTCCATGAAACAATTGCTTTCAATGGAAATCTACACTGCCAAATTATCCCTGTAGATGGCGCATCGTCCATCCGGGCTTGCGGTCTGGCTGCACGAAGTAGTTGCTTCTTATGTATGCGAGCAAACCGGCTTTAGTATTTATACAAAACATACAAGATTTCTATGAAATAAATGGTTTCAATGGGGATCCATACTGCCAAATTATCCCTGTAGATGGCGCATCGTCCATCCGGGCTTGCCGTCTGGCTGCACGAAGTAGTTGCTTCTTATGTATGCGAGCAAACCGGCTTTAGTATTTATACAAAACATACAAGATTTCTACGAAATAAATGATTTCAATGGGGATCCATACTGCCAAATTATCCCTGTAGATGGTGCATCGTCCATCCGGCCTTGCGGTCTGGCTGCACGAAGTAGTTGCTTCCTATGTATGCGAGCAAACCAGCTTTAGTATTTATACAAAACATACAAGGTTTCTATGAAACAAATGCTTTCAATGGGGATCCATACTGCCAAATTATCCCTGTAGATGGCGCATCGTCCATGCGACCTTGAAAATATGTCATTTCAGTATATTGTTATGGTTTTTGCGTAGTAGTTTGCATGTCAAACTTGATTCAAGCTATTCTATTTTATAGTAATCTTGAAAAAAATCAGTTTCGAATGTATCTTCAAAACGTATGGATCGGGGCCTTGTATCAATGAAATAGTTTATTATTTTTTATATTTTATTATGATTTTTACATATTACACTTAAAAAGTTATTGTCTATCTTTGTTTCATGCGAAAAAGAACCTACAGGAATTTGGCAAATGAGAGTTTAAATAAATAAGTTTTAAATTCGTTTTCCTCTGGTTTTTGCATGACCACTCACATAATGTATTTCGCAGGGATTGTTGTCAAAGCAGTCATACTATAATTTCACTAGCTATATTTAGTAATTTTGCAAGACGTCTTAATTTTAAAATGATAAAATGATACTATATAATATAATGTTTCGTGTACCTGCTAAAAGTAATTTACTAAAATGCATGATTTTATGTAAAAAATGTGAACTGAAAAGTTTACAAACCCTTAAATTTTAAAACAGCGCTCTCAATATATGTCGACCAACGTTTTACAACAAACTCCAGTTTCTGTACCCTAACATAAAATATATATCCACCTTGCTTGTTTTCTCTTTGTGTCGCGGGCCGCGCTTTCGGAGCGGCTAAAAATAACTGACCTTTTTGAGTCTTGCCTAGATATAAAGTTTCGGCATTATAAATTAATTCCCTTTAAAGTATGTATCAATTAGTTTTATAAATTATGTAATATATATAAAAAATATATACATTTTATAAAAGTTCATTACATACATAACAAATATTTGGTATAAGAAATAGATGAAGCGTCAAAAGCCTCAAACCACGCAGTTTCTATCGTTCATATCACTAAACTTATGATTTATAAAAAATTGCCAAGTGCAAGTCGGACTCTCGCACAAAGGATTCCGTAACACCACAAAACACGGGCTTGAAACCCTAAAAATATTATAGTAAATAACAAAAATATATTATTGACACCCGCAACGGAAAAGGCTGTAACTCAAGATAACACCCTTTTAAGATATCTCCATAGGCATTCTGAGCTGTAAAAATGCTTTTCGGAAGTAGTATCGACGTGTCTCTTAGTTAAATACAAGCCAAAATAAATAAAATGAAAAAGGAGTATTCCCCTACCTCATTCAATAAAAAAGTGGTAGCACATACTTCTTTGAAATAAAAAAACACATGTCTAATTAGTATGTCATAAACTCATAAAGCTGTAACTTATTAATTATTTTACAACTATTTATTTCGTAAAAGAACCGATTTGTGTTCCTAGCGTTGATATCTGCTTACGCCTTGAATTACAACCTTATTCCACGGATTGCACTTATTATTACGTTTTAAAATTAAATAAACTGTAAAAGCTTTTTCAATGCAAGTGCTCGTAAAGGCCCACTTTTTATGCATCAAAACCGAACAGAAAGTCGATTATTTTGCCCTAGGGCTTTATTATTATTATTTTTTCAATTCATTTGCAATGGTTGGCTAAACTGCAGCCTTTCCTGTGTACCATAGATGTTATACTTTTTTTTCCACTGTTTAACGGCTCTGGATACAATCCTTTTGAGCCAATCATAATTTAAAGTTCACAAGATTGTATTTGTTTTCATTTCCTCACACTATGCATTGAAAAACGCAATAAGATACACGTTCGTAAGAGCCATAAATTACTCGGTTACGTTTAAAACACTCGCTACGCTCGTATTTTAAATCGTCCTCGTAATTTATTCCTTTGCGCCCTTGTAGCATAAACTACTATTAATGTTTTTTTGTTTTAATAAAAATAGGTAATGATAGTTGATAATTTAAATATAAATACTGTTATCTTAAGATATTATCGTTAGTATTACGACTATTAACGACTTTATGAGACGAGTCTTTATGTACCCTTGTACATGTAAAGTGTTTTTTTTAACCAATTTGACTAATAATTGTAAGAAAAAGAAAAAATATTGGCTATATAATGAACGCGTCATCAAGACCTTGGCAAGCTTGGAAGCGTGTGAAGAAAGGACGCTTAAATTTTGATGAGGATTTCTGGCCTAGAGGTAATGGTTCTATTGTCAAATGTCTTCAGCCTTTGTTTTGCTGGATATTATATTATGCCACAGCAACGTCAAGGCGACAAAAACAAACTGCTAAATGGTAGCGCCCGACAAACATTTTGGCACCCTCTGTATACGGAACCCTAATTTTACTATATGTTGTTTTACTTAAGTGTCTACAAGTGACCTACAAGTGACTCGTACACAAGTGACCAAATTTTAATCTTGTATATATTAAAGTCTTTAAAAAGCTTTAGGACTGAAAAAAAAACGTAAAAAAATACTACTTTTTCGTTTTTGTATGGGGCTGCCAATTTTTTTTTATTGATTATTGCAAATATTTGTACGCCTTCATTGGCAGATTTTTGAGGACTCATGATCAACTCCAATGTAACACCCAATTAATTTACCAAAAATTGAACAAATAAACGCTGATTTGATTTGATTTGATTTGATTTTTGCCCTTTTAGAGGCCACATTCTCAAGTATTCTGTGAAAATTTCAATTGGCTACCTTTTACGACTGAAGCTATAGACCCCTCTGACAGACGGATAGATAGGCGGACAGACGGAAAGTGGTGGCTTAGTGATAGAATCCCATTTGGCCCCTTTCGGGTACAGAACCCTAAAAATGGCACACAGAACCAGTAATGAGGTCTTATTAGCACCTTTCGTGTACGATATCTTAAGATATGATAGTATTATTTTACACTAATCACGCCTTATCAAGGCGATGAGATGATGAATATTTCAAAAAGTAGAGCCATGATACGCACATACTCATAAATAATTATGAAGTAGATGGCGTATAGCAACGTCACGAAAAAAAAAGAAATATTTTAACTCTTTGTGTTCCCATGAATGTCGTAGGAGAAGTACGCCGCCGCCGACTATAGCTTGTATTCTTCGTGCTCGCACCGCCCGCGCGGTTGGAGGGTTGGGACGGACGAGGAAGCACGCCGTTTATGTGCGCGGCCGAGCGCATGGCTATACAGGTAGGGATTTGCTATCGAGATATTTCTTGAGATTAATTTTTTTATGAATAACCTTAGAATTATGTTAAAATCTATTCATGTTAAGTAGATTACGCCAACACCTTTTTTACGGAGTTGACCCTTAATATAAATATCTTTAGATTTATTACGAAGTATTTTGTACTGTATAAGATAGTTTTTTAGCTACTTTAGGTGGGTATGAAGTAATGATATTAATTAATAATAATATGCGTTTTAGCAAAATAGGTAATCAATGTTTAATTCTACATCATACATCTTTGCTTCAGACACAATTTTTGCTAAATTGACATCATTCTGGTATTCCTGCGTTGATTTATATTTTTTACGCTCTTTAAAGAAGTTGTATACCTTATACACAATTTCTTTTGCCTGTCTTCCAATCGGTTTGCTCATCTTCGGATCGTGATGTCGTGTGCGTTCTATAAAATGCGACAAGTTCCGAGTACACAAGTAGCCTTGGCGAGTGACCTCCGGAGTCCGGCGACTGGCGGTCCGTCGCACGCGTCGCGCTCGCCCACCCTCCCGCCATTCTGCCCGCACCTCCTCCGAGGCCGTGCTCCCTCGTCCGCCCCAACCCTCCAACCGCGCGGGCGGTGCGAGCACGAAGAATACAAGCTATAGCGATGTCTCTGAAGTACTAAAGGTCATTAGGCGTTCGTCACCCCTCTGTAGAGACCACGTACCTATCTGCGTTGACTCTTCTTCTTTTGACTTCTTCTTTGACTTGTTAGGTGGCAACAGCAGCGCAAAATCTGCAGGTCCGCAACTATGGAGCTCAGCGGGACAGGGCGTTCAGATTACAAAGCAATGTCTTTTAGCCTAGGGCGTCGATTTGAAACATCTACAGGTTGCAGCGTAGGTTCCCTTCGTTCGGGGGCTCTAATTTTTGCTGCTTGCCACCGTCAACCTGCTTGAGTTCGCTCCGCCATCGGCTTGTTACTCGTAAATAGTGAAATGTGTTGGTCGGGCAATACAATTCTGTACCGTGAATAAAAATTCCCACAGTAAAAATAATTATTTATTTCAGGCGGGCCCATTAAAAGAAGCTATTTTAGGAAAGGCTACGGTGTTCGCACATCGTGAGAAAGTGTACCTGTTATTGCAAAAAACGTATTATTTTTTCTGTATCACATCAGCAATATACAATTATTATGTCGCAGATACAAACTACCGCAGGAAGGAACAGTTGCAAACATTCACGAGAACATAAATCGCGGTTTAAAACTTTTGCTATATCATTCATTGCAGTTCTGAATGTGTACGGAGTCCAAAATAGTCTCGCGCCGTTATTCTTGGTTGTCCTACAATTTTACATTAAAAATGGGGACATATATATATATATATAACTGAACTATAAAAATAATGGTTCCCACTTTAAAAGCTTTAAAATTAATACATTGCACTATAAATCCAAGTACTGACCACGCCCGACGTTGCTTAACTTCGGTGATCGGACGAGAACCGGTGTTTTCAACGTGGTATGGACGTTGGTAAATGTATTAATAATTTCAGTATATGTGAACTTTAAAAACAACTGTTTCCACTATAAGCTTTGCACTATAAAATCAATACTTTCAGCTTAAACCGCCATAGAAAACCAGCGCAGAAGAGAGCCGGTAGGTTAAGTTAGAAGGTTAGGTATGGTAAGTCACGGAACGCAGTGGAGCGACCGCTATACATAACCTTCATGGTATTTTTTTATGACTACCCAGAAATAGTTATAGTGAAAAGTATTATTTTTGAAGGGCGTTATATTTATTTCTAGTTGTATTATTTTTTGTTAGTGATATAAACTATTTTATTTTTATATTTTTTATTTAAAAGTGCATTTAAATATGTACCTTAATAAAAACCAGTCAAGTGCGAGTCAAACCTGCGTGCCTTGGGTTCCATGTCATGGATGAAAAATTTAATGTCGACATTCTGTTTTCGTGAATTTCTCACCACTATATTTTTCCAGTAATCTTTACGTAAGCACAAATTACCATTATTTTTTCATATTTTTTGGTGCACCAGTTTTGGAGATAAGGCGGGAACATACTGTTTTGTGGTGTTCCGAGGATTTCTCAAAATAGCTGCAAGTAAATGTAGCCAAGCTATATAGTTCTACATAGGCCAGATAAGACCTATAATCGACATTTTTTTTCATATTTTTCGTTCCACCATTTTCGGAGATACATTTTCGGGCATACATTTTTTCGTGCTTTTTCAAAGAGTTCTCGAAATCAGTGCCAGTTAATATAGTTTTTTTAAATTATATACGCTATAACAACTTTTAAAGTTTTTTTAAAAGATATAAATATACTGATAAATAGGATATACAAATATAATTAAATCTCAAGATATATTTCGGGTCCGACCTGGACCCGGCAACAGTTGAGTATCTTAATTAAAATAAATAGACATTGACATATATAATATAAAAGTAGATGACATGAGGTCAAAACATATAAAACCTAGACTACCTATTTACAATCTATCTTATTATTAATTCATTATAATTGTCATTACATTAATAATAATCATGATGATGATGATGATGATGATGATGATGATGATGATGATGATGATGATGATGATGATGATGATGATGATGACGGTGATGATGATTTTAATGTTGTTTGTTTAGGCCGTCACCATAATGTGCACCAAGTGCCCATATGAAGGAGGATTCCCATGTCCTTAGCTGTATGTCCGTGAGTGGGGGATGAAATGATTTAATGATTTTTACTGTGAAACATTGATCGAAGGTCTGGTTGTGTAGGCGTGTGTGGGTGGGAATCGGTAAAATGTTATTTGTAATTTTGGAGGTGTGTCTGTACTGGTTAATTCGTTTGTGAAGTGCGTTCTTAGTTTCTCCGATGTAGAATGCCGGGCAGTGCTGACATTCCAGGATGTATATACAGTTTTTTGTTTTGCAGTTGGTGTTTGGTTGTGCTGTGTATGTGTCCGATGTATGATGTGTGTTGATATGAATGTTAGTATTTATGAGGGAGCAGGTTTTGCAGCGTGGCCGTTGGCAAGGGAAAGTTCCAGGAGATGTGTTGGTGGTTGTAATTCTGACTTTTGGTTTTGTTTTGGTTAGGACTGATTTGAGATTTGGATTTTGGCGGTAACATATCTTCGGATTGGTTGGTAAGAGATTTTTCGTTTCATAGTTTTGGCGGAGTATTGGTAGATGCTCGTTGATAAGTGATTTTAATTTATTACTTCCATGAAAATAGGTGGTGATGAGTCGAGTTTCTTGGGATGAATGATTAGGATTGTGATTATTATTAGAATTTCGTGGTCTTTTGTATAAGTGTTTTTGTAGAAATTGCTCTGGATAATTTCTCTTAAGGAGTCCACTGTGAATTTTGCTATGATACTTGTTTAGCGCGGTTTCGGTGCTACAAATCCGACGGCCACGAAGTGATAGCGAATACGGTAATGATTTTTTAATGTGTGGTGGATGGCAGCTGTAAAAGTCGCGGTACTGTAGTTTATTGGTTTCTTTGAAATGGACAGATGTATGAATTTGGTTTTGACTATTAATACTTACATCTACGTCTAGAAAGGTAATGTTGCTGGTGGAGATGGTATGTGTGAATTTAAGTGGGCTGTGATTGTTCAGTCTGTCAAGGAAGGCGGTTAGGGAATCTCGGCTGTGAGGCCAGATTATAAAGACGTCGTCAATGAACCTCCTCCACACGAGGGGTTTATGCATTTCTTTATCTAAAAATGCATTTTCAACTGAGGCCATGAAGACGTTGGCATAGCTCGGAGCCATCCGAGGCCCCATTGCAGTTCCTTTTAGTTGGTGATAATATTTGTCGTTAAAAGAGAAGAAGTTGTTTGTTAGGGTGATTTTTGCTAGTTGGATGAGAATGAGAAGAAATGAGAAAACAAACAACTTTTATCACCAACTAAAAGGAACTGCTATGGGGACTCGGATGGCTCCGAGCTATGCCAACGTCAACGTCTATTCCCTAACCGCCTTCCTTGACAGACTGAACAATCACAGCCCACTTAAATTCACACATACCATCTCCACCAGCAACATTACCTTTCTAGACGTAGATGTAAGTATTAATAGTCAAAACCAAATTCATACATCTGTCCATTTCAAAGAAACCAATAAACTACAGTACCGCGACTTTTACAGCTGCCATCCACCACACATTAAAAAATCATTACAAGACAAGACAAGACAAATACTCTTTATTGTACACCAAAGTTAATAAAATAAGGTAAAAGAACAAACTTATGAGAGAAGGTAACAAATGGCGGCCTTATCACTTATAGCGATTTCTTCCAGACAACCTTTGGGTGGAAATTAATCGTTGGAAAAAATAACGCGAAGGTGGTGCACAAAATAAATAATAATAATCAAATGGATAGCAAAATACCTAAAATAAATACACAAGTATAACATTGTACATACAAATACATATAATACGATAAATATATACACTAATATATAACAAAAATAAATACTATAATACGTAAACCAAAAGTAAATAAATATTAGTGGCAGAAGTAGGGATTTAACTAACATTTACAAAGAAAGAAAATGATTTTTAAGTAATCTTTTGAAAACAGGCAACGAGGGAGCACGTTTAATAGCGATAGGCAAGTTATTCCACAATGTGACAGCTTTAACAGCAAAAGAATTTCCATAAAAAGTTGTAGTGTGAGATGGAATTGCCAAACGCAAATTTTCGGAGGACCGTAGAGTACGGTCATGGGTAGAGTGCAGGAATTTAAAGCAATCTTTAAGATATGATGGAGTTGAAGGATTGAACAGTACAGAATAAAGAAGAGAGAGAATGTGGGCGTCACGCCGAAGGCGAATTGGGAGCCACTGAAGTTGTAACCTAAAATCAGAAATGTGGTCAAACTTACGAAGACCGAAAATGAACCTTATGGCGAAGTTTTGGAGGCTTTCAAGCTTATTCAGCTGTTCCGAAGTTAAATCTAGATAACAAACGTCTGCATAATCAAGGATGGGCAAAAGAAGGGATGTAGCAAGCGCAATTTTGGTAGCTGTCGGGAGGAGATTTCTGAGTCTTCTCAAGGATCCTGCAGAGGCAAACATCTTCCGGCTAACTTGTTCCATTTGAGATTCCCAAGATAAGCAACTATCGATGAAGATACCTAGATTCTTCACCGTTCTGCTGAAAGGAACTTGTATGCCATCAAACATTATTGGAGGCAAAAGTTGCCAGTCGACTCGAGATATAAAGTACGGGCTACCTACTATTATAACCTGTGTTTTGGTAGGATTGAGTTTAAGTCCAAATTGTTCACTCCATTCCAATACACGAGCAAGATCTGAATTAGTAGCGGAAACTGCATTTGGTAGTTCATCAAATTTAGCTTGAGTATAAATTTGGAGATCATCTGCATAAAGGTGGTAGGAAGAAGAAATAAGATCAGAGATATTGTTAATAAAAATAGCAAAAAGAACCGTATTCGCTATCACTTCGTGGCCGTCGGATTTGTAGCACCGAAACCGCGCTAAACAAGTATCATAGCAAAATTCACAGTGGACTCCTTAAGAGAAATTATCCAGAGCAATTTCTACAAAAACACTTATACAAAAGACCACGAAATTCTAATAATAATCACAATCCTAATCATTCATCCCAAGAAACTCGACTCATCACCACCTATTTTCATGGAAGTAATAAATTAAAATCACTATCAACGATCATCTACCAATACTCCGCCAAAACGATGAAACGAAAAATCTCTTACCAACCAATCCGAAGATATGTTACCGCCAAAATCCAAATCTCAAATCAGTCCTAACCAAAACAAAACCAAAAGTCAGAATTACAACCACCAACACATCTCCTGGAACTTTCCCTTGCCAACGGCCACGCTGCAAAACCTGCTTCCTCATAAATACTAACATTCATATCAACACACATCATACTCGTACATCGGACACATACACAGCACAACCAAACACCAACTGCAAAACAAAAAACTGTATATACATCCTGGAATGTCAGCACTGCCCGGCATTCTACATCGGAGAAACTAAGAACGCACTTCACAAACGAATTAACCAGCACAGACACACCTCCAAAATTACAAATAACATTTTACCGATTCCCACCCACACACGCCTACACAACCAGACCTTCGATCAATGTTTCACAGTAAAAATCATTAAATCATTTCATCCCCCACTCACGGACATACAGCTAAGGACATGGGAATCCTCCTTCATATGGGCACTTGGTGCACATTATGGTGACGGCCTAAACAAACAACATTAAAATCATCATCACCGTCATCATCATCATCATCATCATCATCATGATTATTATTAATGTAATGACAATTATAATGAATTAATAATAAGATATATTGTAAATAGGTAGTCTAGGTTCTATATGTGTTATGTCATGACCTCATGTCATCTACTTTTATATTATATATGTCAATGTCTATTTATTTTAATTAAGATACTCAACTGATGCCGGGTCCAGGTCGGACCCGAAATATATCTTGAGATTTAATTATATTTGTATATCCTATTTATCAGTATATTTATATCAGTTAATATAGTTAAGGCATAAATTTTTACAATCAGCTCTTTAACGTTTACAACTTAAACTTTTCAAATTTATTTTTGCTCCGTGTTGTTTAGCCAAATTAATGCTATTTTTGTGCCAAATTTATCTCTAATGGCGCTAAAGTTATGAGGCTGTGACTTACGGACGGACGGATGGACAACGGAGTTTCACCATGAAGGTTCCTTTTTTACCTTTTGGATACTACGGAACCCTAAAAATGTATAAGTGTTGATGTACTGTTGATCCGGTAGTCGACTGAGGAAATATGAGTGCTTTAGCTAATTATAAGAGACCCTCCCACAATTTTGTCACATAGCTCATGCGGATCTGCTTAAAGGAATACTTGTATAATTTTTCTACTTTTTTTAGGGTTCCGTACCCAAAGGGTAACCAACGGGACCCTATTACTAAGACTTCGCTGTCCGTCTGTCTCCAGGCGATTCTCATGAACCGTGATAGTTAGACAGTTGAAATGTTCACAGATGGTGTATTTCTGTTGCCGCTATAACAATAAACACAAAAAAAACAGAATAAAATCAATATTTAAGGGGGCTCCCATACAACAGACATGTTTTTTTGCCGTTTTTGTTGATAATGGCACGGAACTCTTCGTGCGCGAGTCCAACTTGCACGTGGCCGGTTTTTTTTATAATAGATGAGGCTAACGAGGACCGAACAGAACGGCGGTGTGGCAAAGAAGAGGGCTTATAGTACCTAGTAACCATTATTCATTTTAGTGTAACATGTATTATTTTTCTCCAATGCTACCGTGGAAAGGGCTTATTGAGTAGATAACATGAAAAAGTTAGCCCAAAAAAGAATCCATTCGAAAATAATAAAACTAAGGTATATTACAAAACTCCCAAAGTACTGTACAATGTACATATTGTATGATTTTCACTGTAACAATTCCTGCTGTTTCATATGAAGAGACAGTATCAATAAGATCGCGTTCTATACGAGCACTGACGAGATATTACATTTAAAGACAAGATTATTTGCCTTCTTGTTGTTTATAAAGTTCTCTAAATTCTTCAACTGTTTTGCTTGAGACTTTAAGCGAGCTTAGAAAATAAACAAGGTTTATTTCATAAATATGATTTACAAAGATTCCTAAGAATATAAAACCTATTTAATCACAACATATATTTGTTTCTACCAGATTTTTAATTCATAAACGCTCATTCGAGATTAATAGGTATACCAAATAAAATGCAGCCGTCCTAATATACGGTCGAACAACATGAAAGCTTCACATTTCCTACTTCCAATAAACAATATTTTATCGTTCATTTATTCCGCCCCTGATTGATTGTTTACCCACAGACCTTTTATCTCTTACCACAAAACTATGTAGGTATGGTCTTTTGATATAAAGCTCCGGTACGTCCGTACTCTCGGCCACCAGTGTAGCGCAGCATCGATTCCAGCCATATTCACATCAACTGTGGCGAGATAACAGAGCAAACAGAAAACAATTTCAATTCCATACTCCTCCCCTTGCGTCCCCTTTATTTCCCCACCCCTCAGACGTTGTTAAAGCCTGACAGGTAGGTAGACATTTTGGTACCTTTATGGAAATGCTTTTGTTCAGTCCTAATTAGAATAAAAGCTACTTACGTAAAATTAAAAAAAACTTTAACAGCTTCTGATGGCGTTTTCTTTGTTTTTATTGCGTGTATTATTTTGTAACCACAGGTAGATAAATATGTTGAAGATGGAAAAATATGGGTATTATAAAAAGCGCTCAGCGGAAGAGGGGCCTAACCCGCAAAAAAATTACCAACCGAGATTTCTATGCCTAACAACCCTTCTATAAAATCTAGCATAGAAATCTCGGTTCGTGAATTTGTGTGAGATAGGCCACTCTTCCGCTGAGTGCTTTTGTAATTTTATAGTAAATGAAGTTAATATTTGCGATTATCGGAAGCATAATAGTCTGGTTTTGTGCAATTTTTTTACAAACAGAGTCATTGGTCTCGTACCGCACACTACGTTTCTTTTTTGTACGACGTCATGATGAGTTTGGCGTGGATGAAATGAAACGATATCATGAAAAAGTATTATTGATGTCGTCGTTACTTGTTATGGTATATATGTGGCAGGCAAATAGTAAAATTCCGCCGTTTACAAACTGCGTCGTCAGTTTCTAAACGCTCGCTGTTTTGCAACTTGCCGTTTGGCAAATTGAAAAATGCCCGCCATTTGTAAAATGAGTTTGTCATTCTCTAAAAACTTAAAATCAAAATGTGATAAGTGAAAAATAGGAGCGACGACGAGCGGAGCGAGAAGGAGCGTGTTAGGTTTACTTTACACGTAATAAATGGAAATGTAATAATGAGAGATGAGCGAGGCCGCCCTCAATACTTCTAACAGGTAAAAAAATGCCGAATTCTACTATTTGACGAAGATTTGTCAAATAGCAAAATAGTGAGCTCTTAGAAACTGACGACGCCGTTTGTAAACGGCGGAATTTCACTATTTGCCTGCGACATTTACATTGTATTAAAATACGTATGTAACCATTTGGCTTTTCTTTATAAATATTTACAGATATAGCAGTATTCATTATAACATACACAACACATAACTAAATAAATTAAAGCAAGTTATATTTTAAGCCCTTTTGGCTTCGTTACCAGTTGCATTAATTACATTTTCATCACTAAAACAGTTTTAATAAACTAAACCTAAAACTAATGTTTGCAAGCGTGTTAGTTTAAATCTAAGCATAACGCGATAAAAAGACTGGCTCCGATAGACAAAAAAAAAACGATCAAGTGTGAGTCAGACTCGTGTACTTAGGGCTCCGTAATGCAACAGTTTTGGGAATGCTGTCATTTTGTTTTCGTGAATTTCTCAACTGCTATATTTTTCGTGTAATCTTTACGTAAGCACATATTACCATGATTTTTTCCATATTTTTTGGTGCAATAGTTTTGGAGATAATGTAGGGGCAATACATTTATTCGAGTCTTTTCAATCAACTCTTTAATGTCTACAATTTGATACCCGAAATGAATTTGTATAAAAAAAATTTTTTTTCATTTTCTCATTTGTGTTGAATTTTTTTAATCGTTTATTTTTAGTGAAATTACACTAAAAATAAACGATTAAAAAAAATTGGCCAATTGGCCAGTCATGACCGATAATTGAAATTTTTTTCGTATTTTTCGGTTTACCAGTTTCGGAGATAAGGGGGGCATACATTTTATTGTGGTTTTTCAAAGATTTCTCGAAATCAATGCCAGTAAATATAGTTGAAGTATATATTTTTACAATCAGCTTTTTAATGTCTACAATTTGTCTACAACGTCTACGTTTTTTTATATAAAATATATCTTTTGTATTGGAAACATGTTGAACAACTTTAAATTTTTTTAAACCTCGTTATGTGGGCATATTAATGCTATTTTTGTGCCAAATTTCAAGTCTTTATCTTTTACGGTGCTAAAGTTATGAGGCTGTGACGGATGGACGGACAGACAACGGAGTTCCTCTGGCACCTCCTCTGGTACCTCTTAGGTACTACGGAACCCTGAAAATGGTTCAAACTATAATATTATTAAAATATTATAATATTATTAAGACTCGCGTGAGCTGACATACTAAATTATTATTACACGCGGCATTAACACTCACGTACGATTGTTGACACGGTTGGTGAAACGGTTGGCGTATAGTCAACAATAATCATACCTGAGTGTTAAAGCGGCATACAATAATAATTATTCAAACTGTCTAATATAAAATATTTGGTGCATGTCTTCATCAAATGACCGATTTTAAGGTTTAAACCTTTGCTGTAAGTATGACACTGCAATTTATTGGTGTACTAAGAAATGGTACTAAAATTTACGTTAGTAATAAATATTGGTATATGCAACAATGTTTTAATACTTTAACTAGCTATAAGAAAGACGTAAAACGAGCATTACAATTTTATTAGTACAACATTGTAAAATATTGAAAATAAACGTATCTTCTAACCTTAGCGTAGCTTATTAGTTATAACTACTCATAATAGTTATAACTACTCACCAGAATTATTCTACCTTCATATCATTTTGGAGGAACAAAAAAGAACGTTTGTTTTAACTGGACTTTAACGTTATTGTTATTGAATATAAAAGTAACCTGCCTTTTAATTTATAAAAAATTATAAGTAGAAAATTATTTCATTTATTACAAGTATTTTTTAAATGATTTGTCGTAATTTATCTATGTCGTCGTTTTGGTAGGTATAAACCGAAACCTAGGGGATAGAAATGGCCGCCAGCTCTCACTGTGCTGTCAGCATAAACCAAACGCACACCTGACATCTAGAGAATTCGATACCCGGATCCGAAAATTATCAAATCCCGGAATTTTCGAAACTGATAAAAATAAAAAATAAAACAGGTGAAAATTCATGATACAAACGCATTACTTACTTATATAAAGTGCTGTGTATACCTTCCTATTCTACCCGATTATCGCGCCAAATATCCTCCGAACGCGCTTTCTCGCCAGTTGCATATCGGTGACGAGACAAAGACAAGACAATACAAGACAAATACTATTTAATTTATTTACTCACACAATAGTCTTAATACATATACTGTGGTAGTTATTTATCTATGGGCTACAGATGCTTGATAATAAATTATTTATTAATATATTATTATTATTCAAACATTCAATTTTTTATAAAAATCTGAGGAAATTCTTGTCGATTTTTGTAGAAGAAGAATAACATGTCTCAGAATTTAAGTCTGTTTTCATTGGTTTCTGTACCAGTTAAACTTGTTAATTTTGTACTTAAATGTTACACAAAAAATGTTTATTTACTTTTTAAGAAGATTTTGGTTTATTCATGTTGAAGATTAACTTTTTTTTTTTTCTGATTATATTTAGGACATTTAATTACTTTCTCAACAAGAATAGTATAGTGGCTGAAGCTGTAGACCCCTAAGAGACGGACGGACAGACGGAAAGTGGAGGCTTAGTAATAGGGTCCCGTTTGGCACCCTTTAGGTACGGAACCGTAAAAATCAGATCGATCTGCTTTTGTCCAACCTGCACATTACCGCAAGGTTTTATTTGCATTTTTATACATACCACTGAGTCTTTGTTTTAATGTCACAGATGAAAAGATAACAGTTTTTACTGTTTTAGTTTCAAATCGTTCTTTGATGTTTTTTTGTTTTAGTTGAGAGTGAGGAAATGAGACTCCTTTTAAGGGGCTCCACAATGCTAAACATTAATTTTGCATTGGATGCAGTTCCGTTAATGCAGATGGCAAAAATTAAAAAAAATATGGCGTGTTTTTTGACTCACGGCAATTATTAATTACACTATATGAATAAACATACTTTCAATTTTCTTTTAATTATAATACTTTTAAAAAAGCATGAATATCAAAACCAATTGTAACGAAACCAACACACGCTGATACTTATTAGCAAAAAACATCTCTATTACATAAATAAATTATAGTAAATGTCCTAATGTAGCCGTGATTTCAAAATAACTGAAGTTAAAAACAAAAACAAGAGCAGGACTGAATTTTAGCACTGTGCAGCCCCTTAAGGATCTATATGGTCTCGTATATTATACGTTCAGTCATGCATTTAAAAAGTTTGGTAGTTTTGTATTTATACAAGTAAGTACTTTACGTTTCGAAGAGCGTGCATCGTGCTCATGGATTTTGATAATTTAACGCTATCGAGCAATTTTATAAGCAGTAGAAAATCGAGCTTGACCCAGTTGCTACGGAAGGACGTATAGCAAGCTAAACGCACCTGGATGGCGATCGGGGCACACGCTATAATCATTATTTGTGAAGGGCGTGTGATTTGTAGGAGCTCTTTTTTCAGAAACGTATCAAGCTTTTAAAATAAAAACCTTTTTCCCGGATTAATAACATGTTTTAAGGAGTTTTACTTTGTAGAACATTGACGTATTCGTCACACTGCATTTAACACCCGATTAACAAGTCGTATAAAATTGATACTCATATCAACTTTGATATCAAATTGATGACTCAATTGATTTAATGTGGAAGAAGCGAAAGTGATGTTTCAGGATACTACTAAATGAATGTGGAGTGGAATATTCCTGCCATTTTGGGACATAGACCTGAGTACATATAATAAGTGTGTGTCATTATTTATTTTAGGATCCTCGTGTTATTTTATTTTAGGTCTCCATAAAATTTTGTGTAAAAGATCACGTACGTACCCCCATACAATACAGGTACGGAACCATAAAGACATTATGGTTAATAAAAACATCAACATCAAAAAAGAATGTGCCAAAATAGTGGCGCCTGACAAACAAAAAATTCGGCACCCTCTGTGTAAGGAACCCTAATTTTTATTTTACTTTAGGTAAAGTCAAACAATATGACCATTAAACTTGTATGTACTACCGTCTTTAGGATAGATCTTAAACAAATAACAATAAAAAATGACACATTTTCGAGGTTATTTTGTATTAGGAGCCCTCTTGAGTTTCAATATATTTTCATTATAATATAATAAAAGTAAAAATAACCACGTGTTCTGTGAAAATTTCATCTGGATCTAAGAGGGTCGCTATTTATGTATCCGGAACTGGCAAAAATATCGTTCCTAAGCGCTACATTTAACCTGCATGGTAAAATTTTACTTTTTTGACCCTAGTCTTATTAATAGGGTTTTAAGGTAGGGACTATATTTCTTATATTTTTAGTGACTTTGAAATTTCATCGCGCTGTAAAAATGGAACCCACTTGTTAAAATATTCGTGCGATGATTTTTTACGATTTGTGGCTTGTGCATCGATCAACTTACTTCGACTTTTGGGAATTAAACACCATCCATCGAAAATCACTGGTTCAGTGAGCTCAATCGAGGGTGTCGTATGCTCACGGACGAATTAAAAGAAGGTTGCTCTAAATCAGTTGTTTTACCAAAAGATATTGATGCTGTGCGCGAACTAATAATGCAATATCGTCCTGGGCATAAGTATGACGAGCATACATAAGATATTGTTGCTGTTAAAAAAAATTGTTTGCGTTTGTGCCCGTACAACTTGACCATTGATCAAAAACAGGCTCGTGTCGAATGGTGCAAAAAATTATAAAATAATACAACAGTGGTTCTTCAAAAGCTGTTTATAATATCTACACAGGTTATGAGTCCTGGATTTATGCATGTGACCCCGAAACTAAGCAACAATCAACGGTGTGAGTGTTCCAAAATGAGCCGAACCCATCAGAAGTTGTTCGTGCAAAAAGCACTTTGAAGCAAATGATCGCCTGTTTATGTGGTATAAATATATGACAACAGTGCTACTAGAGAATCGTAAAACGATTAATTCTGTTTGGTACACGATGGTAAACATTTGTTTACCAGAATTCCTTGAAGAAATAAGAAAGAACAACCAGCAACCCAGAATCATTCTTTACCATGACAATGCTAGCTGCCACACATTGGCACAAATTGGTTTTGGAAGGTCAAAAGATCGAATTCACGGTCATCCGCCGTAAAGCCCCGATTTGGCACCCAACGACTTCTATTTATTTCCAAGCGTGAAGAATAAATTACGTGGTCAACGATATTCGACCCGAAAAGAAGCCGTTGATGCGTTCAAAATGTACGTTTTGGAGATACCTCAATCAGAATGAAATAAAAGCTTTGAAAATTGGTTTAAACGTATGCAAAATTTCGTCGATCATCATGACGAATATTCAGAAAAGCAATAAACCATATTCAATGACAAATGTTTGTTTCTTTTTATTTGTTTCATAAATAGCAACCCTCTAATACCGTCTGATAGAGCTAAAACAAAAAAAAAAAACAATAAAAAATGCTTCTTTTTTCAATTTATTTTTATTTTTATTATTTGCGGTGATTGAAGTCTTAGTAACACGGATTCTGTGAAAATTTTGACTGGGTCACCTATAATTTCGACTGGGTCACCCTGTTACAGGGATCTATAGGTCACCTGACTTGTAGACCCCCGTGGGAGATGGACGGACAGACTGATAGCGGGGGCTTATTACGTATAATAGGGTCCCATGTGGCACCCTGCTGGTACGAAACCCTTAAAAATAAAGGTTATGACATTTTTATTAGATAGAGTTAATACCCATAAAGGAAAATATTGAAACGTGTCTTATAAAGCTTTTACCACATATGAAATATCAAATTCTTTATATTCATCAAAACAGAAGTGACAGCTTAGCAATTCTCGAAAGCGTTTTTTCAAACGAATTCTTTTTTCGTGCGAGTTATCCGCCACGTTATTTCACAAAGGGTTGTTACTAGATATTTCATGAGCTCGTGCTTTCTGTTTTTCAGCGAGCTTTGGGCGCAATTTTTGAACTATTGTCATCGCTGTAGCGTAAGAAGAGTGGTTTTGTAAGTTGAGAATTTTAATTGTTTTGGCCCTTGCGAAATGTTTTTGAATTGTGAAAGTATTTCTTGATAGGCATTCTTTCAACACAATATTAATAAGGCAGATTCAAAGGTGAAGCAACATCTATATCCACCTAAAGAAATGTATTAGAAATAAATTAATAATAAATTTTACTCTAATAAAAATTATTACAAAGGGCGAGATTTGATAATATTATTGTTGTCTCTAACGGCCGCGAGACGTGCACGTGCGGTATTTGCGAGACAGCATTATTTCGTTCATAATATTTATATTTCATACTTCAATATTTATAGGTATACACCAATAAACTTATGATTAATGGATTAAGTATATAAATCTTATAATAAATAAAATTCATTACTTTTCCAATGCTCGTGGTTGTATTAAAATTTTTTTTTTTCTTGGATTATACTGAAAAATAATAGTCTTTTTATTGAAAATAGAAGTTTGGAGTTACTGTAGCCGATTCTGAAGGCTTTAATTTTAGTCTTAGTGCTGTCAAAACTAAAATTATTCCAAAGTAATTTAGCTTCTGTTCCTAGCATTTAAGAACTATTTTACAATAAACAAAATTTAGTTTTGACAGCACTAATACTAAAATTAAAGCCTTCAGAATCGGCTTTAGTGTATCATTTTATAACAACACTACAGTCCTATAGTCCGTCAAGGTTCATTTGGCGCGTAGATCGCTGGTGAATTGGTCGTGGTCAATAACGAAACAAACGCCGTTATCCTTTGTTTAACAGTTACGCCCCCCTGTCACTGCAGTCCACGCACTAAAAGACTTGTAGCACTGTATATTCCTCGATTTTAGCTTTGTAACCTGTCTACAAAATGCTATCGAGTTTGATTAGTTATTGTCAAAAATTTGCGAAAATTCGTCTCTTACGTTATGACTCCAATGATAACTTAACAGGTTCAGTTCGCTGAATCATTAAACTGAAACCATAAGGTTCAACACAAAAATATTTTATAAGCACCTTTAAAGTTGGTCAAGTGTTTATGATCAAGAAACTTTGCGAAACAAGGACCCAAATAGAGGTTAAGTGTGTTGACCTACATAGGTTCGGTCATTTTGTTGTTCGTAATTAAGTATTTGGTCATCCCTATCTATTAATATTTCGAAAGTTGTTTTGTTTATGAACTTATTTATATGATACTCTGAAAACAATTATGAATTGTAATGAAACTTTTACAACGGTAGAGAATTTGACCTTTGCCAGCTGTAAAAATATAGACACCACAGACACAGACTAAAAAAAAATGTGTCCATTCTACTAAAACCATAATTTTATTGAACTAAAGGCATAAAAATGTTATACTTACAATGATGAAGATTTTTCTAAAACCTGTATGTATAGATTTCGTTTCCTCCAAAATCAATGACGAAACCTGTATAATAACTAAATTTAGCTATCTGTTTAGTTTTTATCTGTTTAGCTATCGGTTTAGTTTAGTTTAGTTTTTTACCACACTGCCTTTATCCCAATGTATCACACGATACACGACACTGCAAGTGTCACATCGTAGCATTGGCTACGATACTACAAGTGGTATTGTAACGATCTCAGCCTTTCTCAATCTTATAAAAGTTTATAACCAAGACCAGCTCGGACAGTCAGGAGTAATTTTGTTGTATTGGCCATAATCATCTAGGAAGGAATATCCCGGTGTTGTTGTTCCATAGCAATCCAAGGTTGTATTCATTTGCTGAAAAGAATTGGTGTGACGTTGTCCAAGAAACAGAGAAACTTTTAAGGGTGGTTTAGTCCTGAAAAGAACTGTTTGTTTTGAGGGTTGCGACTACCGCAAGCAAATTAGCCCCTCCCCGCCAATTCCAGTAGTCGTCACCTTATGTCTGGTTTGCGACTTCCTCCCTCAGTGTGAGAGCCGAGTACAATAAACTCCCAAAACCAAAATGATATCTCCCATACTTTCTGAAACTACTTTGAAGACTTTATTAATGTAATATCCACATTGAGTTTATCTGCCTAAGCATACTCAATACCTTGACAAGGTAAAATCACAAAAATTGTAGAATGAGTAGATTATATTTAAATGAAAGATCAACGTCGTTTTCACTTAAATATATTAAAAATTAAGCCTGGCTAATCCCTCAACTATATATTCTACGACGAGGCGATCATAGTAACAGAGTACCTGAATCTGCCCCAGGCTACAGGAACCTTCGCAAAATATGAAACATTCAAATAACCGAACGAATCAGCATTAGAATGTATTGGAAAATAAACAAGCTTGACTCCTTAAGTACTTGTTCATTTCATGTAACTATTCAATTTAAAATGATACCCATATTGAGTTAATCTGCTTTAGTATACTAAGTATTTCGACAAAATAAACATAAGGATTGTTAATTTAAGTACGATATGTTCAAATGAAAGATCTATAACATCTTCATTTAAACATATTGAGAACAGGCCTGACTAGTCCCCCAACCATGCCACACTTTACGGCGAAGTGGTTTATACGGGGTATTAACCATCTTCAACAAGTGCTGAGACTTTCCGAAAAATACAACATAATTGGAAAACAAGCAAGCTCGACTCATTAAGTACTTGTACATTTTAGATATTTATTCAATTTAATATGAAACCCCTTTTGGGTGTATCTACTTTAGTATACTAAGTATTTCGACAAAATAAACATAAGGATTGTTAAATTAAGTACGATATGTTCAAATGAAAGATCAATAACATCTTCATTTAAACATATTGAGAACAGGCCTGACCAGTCCTCCCACCATGCTACACTTTACGGCGAAGTGGTTTATACGGGGTATTAACCATCTTCAACAAGTGCTGAGACTTTCCGAAAAATACAACATAATCGGAAAACAAGCAAGCTCGACTCATTAAGTACTTGTACATTTTAGATATTTATTCAATTTAATATGAATCCCCTTTTGGGTGTATCTACTTTAGTATACTAAGTATTTCGACAAAATAAACATAAGGATTGTTAAATTAAGTACGATATGTTCAAATGAAAGATCAATAACATCTTCATTTAAACATATTGAGAACAGGCCTGACCAGTCCTCCCACCATGCTACACTTTACGGCGAAGTGGTTTATACGGGGTATTAACCATCTTCAACAAGTGCTGAGACTTTCCGAAAAATATAACACTACTGGAAAACAAGCAAGCTCGACTCATTAAGTACTTGTACATTTTAGATAATTTTTCAATTTAATATGAAACCCCTTTTGGGTGTATCTACCTTAGTATACTAAGTATTTCGGCAAATTCTAGATCACAAAGATCTGTTAAATAAATTTGAAATATTTCAATGATGAATCGCCATCGTCCCCATTTAAATATATTTGAGAAACAAGCCAGGCCAACCTCCCTAATTATTATTTAAGAATTTACTGCTTTCGATACCGGAGTACTCAAAGCATTCAATTGCCTGAGCGATGAAGTACTTTTGTCAGTTTTAATTGTAATGAAAATAAAAAGGCTTGTCACCTTCAACACCTGTACGTTTCTATATAACAATCCAATTTAGAATTAACACCAACCAACCTGGTTTTAAAGAATTATATTTTAAATAAAAGTAATTATATATTTATATATGTGTAGATCTATTAGATTAATTTGGTTGCTTGTCTGGTTTCGTCCTTGTTCATGTATGCAATTATAAATAATTTACGCTTAAATAAAATAAATTACGTGGAAATATTAATTATTATAGTTTAGTTTAGATGTATTCACTCCAGTCCCCTCAATCTCAACCTTAATGTTACTCAAGTTAATTGCTTTGTTTAATATATAAAAAAAAAACAAAGAATAAATTAAAAATTCCTATAAAACACATTAATATATGTATAATATTAAAAGTACTCTCAGAATCAGATCCTGATTAACGGTAAAAGAAAAAAACTCGATTGGACCAAAATCCAGGTCTATTCTTCGCAGAGACTCACATTTTTGTTTTCGTAAAATTTTCACGAAGTCAAATCGCCTAATAATATTTATTCTAGCAATGAATTTATTGCAATATTTATTTACTGGAATTTTAGATGAGTACTTGAATCTAGTAACTCATTCAAAATAATGAAATATGTTCCCTATATTATAAAACATACAGGAATAGAATTAACACAATTTAGTTTAGTATAAATTATAAATAAATTTCGCCAAGCAGTACAATTAAAATAACTTAAGACTTGAATGATATTCTTTCAATTATAATTCTGGTTTATTGGCTACATTTATCATTCAAATCTAATTGTATTTTTACTCTAATGGTTCTTATATTATTTAATCTCATTTTTATTAATAATAGTACAACGATATTAATATAGAACCATGTGAGTATTAAAATGCTTATAATAACATAAATTCAGGATCTGGGCGTGTCTAGAGTCTCCCGCTGCTGAAATTAGGATTCATGCAGGAAATGAAAATTTTATTAGTACCTATTTACATACTTACATACATATTACCGTGTTTTATAACTATATGGTATGGAATAATCGAAATTCCATTTTTGGTAGCAAGTTGCATGTAATTTCTGTAAGGATAATCGAAACCCTTATTTTCAGTATAACCAATTTACTAACTCGAACTGTCATTTGGCGGAATAATCGAAATTCCACATTTTACCCAAGAGATAATTGCTATTATCGACAGCGACGGCGTGGTCATCACATAACCTTGATTTCTACTAATAACAATAAATATGAACATTACCTTTTGTAATTGCGGGAAACTCTAGACATAATCTCGATGACTTATTATAATTTTCCCAATTTCCCAATTTCTACAAATTTACGAAAATTTAAATAAAATTTTAATTATTTTTATTTTTTTATTTTTAAAATATTGTTATATTATCGCGTCATTATTTCCACTTTTCTTTGGCTTTGTCCATCAATGTCTCCTGCATAAGCATGAAAGCAGTATTTTTTCTTGTGGATGCAAAGGTATGAGCAAGCAATTAAATTTCAAAATGGAGCGTTCCGGCACACGGTTTACCAAAGAAAAACAATTGATTAATTTCAGAAATAATGAATTTCATTGAGATATAAGTCACAACAGCTGAATTCTCTGATAATTCCCTATCAATAGATATATAATGGTTTGTGTACGACGGTGTATTGTGATTGTTTTATAGTTTTCGAGATTCAGTCTGTCCTGCCTTAATTCTCAATGTCAATTTACGAATAATTACTTTTACTAATTGTTTAACAATTTCAATGTTAATTTACTGTTCGCGAACTGTACTGTAACATTTATTAAAATTTTAATTCAAAATTAAACAAGCCACCATCTAAAGAAAATTGCCAACCCCACATTGTGCAAAATTCTAGGCTCTAGAAAAAATTCTACCGAATTTTCTCTACAGTCGGCTCGTGGAAAATAGACTTGTTCTACAGTCTATAATAATTTACTTAAATTTATTTGAAGTCTAACACAAGTACAGTTATCTAATTTTCCTAGACCCCCTTGTAATTCTATTGCAATACTATACTTCTAAATAAAATTACTTAGTATTTTAATTGTAAAATTTCAGTAAAAGTTTTCACAAATAAACCTTCAATCTTGCCCTTCCTACCACTTATAAAATACACGAAGAACCCCTACATGGGTTCTCAAACTATAAGAATGAAGTTTTACTGTGAAATTGTGTTATGTTTACTTATTCTAAAATATTTAGTAGACTTCCATCTACTAGCTATAGTAGTCGAAAAATATATAATTGCTTATTATCTACCTATCAATAATTTTTAGTTGACTTATGATTTATTCTCACGTCAAAAGACAAATAAATCATTAGTTCTTTAAGGCAGTTTAATTTCCCTATGATTTACTCAAATTTCCTATTTATTGAGTAAATAAACCATCACCAGTGTGTATATCTGTATTTTCAATTAAATTTAAGTATTGCAATAGAATCACATATTTAATTCCTGTAAAAGAACACACAAAACAATCTCTTCAAAAATAACTCTGATGAATTCTTTCCAAATATAATGTTATTTAGTTTAACAGTAATATTTTATCCAGATTTCATCAAAAGAAAAATCATTCAATTTATTGGAATCAAATTCACTCAATACTAAAGTTTAATTAGATCATTAAAAGTGCTTTTCCTAACCCAACTCAACAAACCGCTAAATATCAGCCATAATTACTATATGTTCTGATTATATAAACAAAACATGTCTTATTTATCCGACCAACTATGAACCTAAAGCTTCTGCAAAGACTTATTTGTAGAATTATACGAGGTTATGACTCAATTTAATAGCCAGAATAATTTAATTACTAACTAAATATATGAACACAAAAAAAAACAATATCAAATTAAAACGTCCGGTGACGCGCCCCTTAAAGCCTATGACCAAACGCATTTTAAAGCAAACCTATACCTAAATTTTACTAATTTATTTACCTAATGTATTTTAATGTTCATAATTACATACTAACATTAACGCGCTCCTATTGACAATTCATTTTATATTGTAATAATTAAAATAACGTTCAAAAATTGAATTCTCAACCCGCCTATGTATCACGTATATTATTCCGTTATAGGTATCTATAAAATAATCTACGCTTGGTTGATTTACTCTTATTTCTTATGATAATTTGGCGATACACTATAATTATATGAATATATTAAATATGTACCTAACAAGTTGATCTCCCCCCCTATCCGAAAAGCACGAAAAATTAAGTAAATAAAGCTAATATTCTTGGGATTCCAAATTGAACGATTCCGAAATTAAAACCACTTATCTGTATCCTCTGTGCTTCGATAGATCTCCATATCCAGCAAATTAGCTCCACTCTCTGTCCTTTGTTCACAATTTATAGTTTTGTCCTTTAAAGTTCGCACTATCACTCTCGCGTATCGTTTAGAATTTGTAACACATCACTATTGAATTCGTAAGATGTTTGAGGACCTTTCGGCGACTGGTCTCGACTCAATACTTCGAATTTACTTCGTTCGTTCCGCGCGCGTATTGTCTCGATTCAATTCCTTGAAAGCGGGTGTCTCGCCCCGTGCCCGCACCGAACTCCCCTTTCGTCAGAAATTCTACCTGTCCCTTGCGCCTGCGACCCCCCTGTGTTCCTTCCCCTCTCCTCACCCCGCTGACAAGTTGCAAGCCGTCTAACTGTTATTTGAAATTGTAACTCAGCTTATTCAACCAACAATGTATCTGAAGACGGGCGAGGAGAAAATAAAAAAAATTATATAGATAACTATTTGAATGAAGGTCTAAGACGTTACAGTATGTCGTAGCATTGGATACAATATACTGCAAGTGCTTCATCGTAGCATTGGATACACGATAGTGCAAATGCTACATCGTAGCATTAGTTACACGATATTGCAAGTGCTACATCGTTGCTTTGGATACACCATACTGCAAGTGCTATATCGTAACATTGGCTATACGATACGACAAGTGCCACTTCGTAGCATTGGCTTCACGATACTGCAAGTGGTACAGCGTAGCATTGGATACACAATATTACTAGTGCTATAAAGTAGGATTGGATACAATATACTCCAAGTGCTTCATCGTAGCATTGGATACACGATACTGCAAATGCTACATCGTAGCATTAGTTACACGATATTGCAAGTGCTACATCGTTTCTTTGGATACACCATACTGCAAGTGCTATATCGTAACATTGGCTATACGATACGACTAGTGCCACTTCGTAGCATTGGATACACGATACTGCAAGTGCTACAGCGTAGCATTGGATACACAATATTACTAGTGCTATAACGTAGCATTGGATACAATATACTCCAAGTGCTTCATCGTAGCACTGGATACATGATACTGCAAGTGCTAAATCGTAGCATTGGCTACGAAAATATCAAGTGTTAGACCGTAGCATGGCTACAAGATACCACAAGTGCTACATTGTAGCATTGGATACACGATACTGCAAGTGCTACATCGTAGCACGGCTACACGATACCGTAAGTGCTACATCGTAGCATTGGATACACGGTACTGCAAGTGCTACATCGTAGCATGGCTACACGATACCATAAGTGCTACATTGTAGTATTGGACACATGATACTGCAAGTGCTACATCGTAGCATGGCTACACGATACCATAAGTGCTACATTGTAGAATTGGATACACGATACTGCAAGTGCTACATCGTAGCACGGCTACATGATACGATAAGTGCTACATCGTAGCATGGCTACACGATACCATAAGTGCTACATTGTAGCATTGGACACATGATACTGCAAGTGCTACATCGTAGCATGGCTACACGATACCTTAAGTGCTACATTGTAGCATTAGATACACGATACTGCAAGTGCTACATCGTAGCACGGCTACATGATACGATAAGTGCTACATTGTAGCATTAAATACACGATACTGCAAGTGCTACATCGTAGCATGGCTACACGATACCATAAGTGCTACATTGTTGCATTGGACACATGATACTGCAAGTGCTACATTGTAGCATGGCTACACGATACCATAAGTGCTACATTGTAGCATTGGATACACGATACTGCAAGTGCTACATAGTAGCATGGCTACACGATACCATAAGTGCTACATTGTAGCATTGGATACACGATACTGCAAGTGCTACATCGTAGCATGGCTACACGATACCATAAGTGCTACATTGTTGCATTTGACACATGATACTGCAAGTGCTACATTGTAGCATGGCTACACGATACCATAAGTGCTACATTGTAGCATTGGATACACGATACTGCAAGTGCTACATAGTAGCATGGCTACACGATACCATAAGTGCTACATTGTAGCATTGGATACACGATACTGCAAGTGCTACATCGTAGCATGGCTACACGATACCATAAGTGCTACATTGTAGCATTGGATACACGGTACTGCTATTGCTACATCGTATCACTAGCCACACGATACAGCAACTACTATTTAAATAAATTAAATAAACTTAACAAAATTAATCTTGCGTAATTTTGCTATCTGGATAATTAAAATTAAACACCCAATAGTAAGTATTAGCATCGTTAACGCAAAAAAGGTTTCCAAAAGTAGAAATCTTGTTATTATTAGTAAGATGTCTGAAATAAATTTGAAATAACATATTTTTCTCTTTATTTAAACATATTTTTCTATTTGCTCAGCTGCGGCAGCTCACTTGGCAGAACTCTGACCTCTAAATCTCGAGACACATGTTCGATGCCCGATCAGGCATGCACTAATGAGTTTTACGGAAATTATGTGCACAAATACGCAGATTCTAGAGGCTTTAATTTTATTTTTAGTGCTGTTAAAACTAAATTTCTTTCATTGCAAAAAAGTTTTTTTAATACAGTTGCTCAAAAAGTGGCGTATTGCAGGGACGTATAGCGTTCGGGATGTAGGCTATTACATACTCGAGCTTTTTCTTTACCTTTTCCGAACTCGTGCGTTCTCTTTCCCAACTGTCAAAATATTGTCTATTAAAAAGAAAAAACCAACCACGAAGTTTTTACTAAAAAAAAAATCAAAGAAGTTTTTATGATTCATGCAAATATTTCTAAAAAGAAGCTACTATTTTGTTTCAATATCAGATTTAATGATTTGATTCAATGAGTTAGGTTAGGTTTCATTTCATTTCATCTCATTAAATTTCATTTTCATTTCATATCAATAAAATTCTACTGAAGACTTGGCTGTATGGGCATAGTTCCCTTTGCCTACTCAGAATGGGTTAAGAAAACAAAAAAAAATCTCTGCTTATATTCTTTTACGGTTGGCGCCATTTTCCAAAAATTTTCTTTGCGGGTTGTTGTAGTTGTTTGTTGCACAAAATGAGTAATTTCGACGATATTTTATTTGAATTAACACCACTGGAACTCAGTATAATTGCACAAAACGCTTCGGAGAACATTTTACCGGAAAAGTCAAAAAGTCGCTACATATCTACATACGACGAATTTATTGCGTGGAGTATTAGTTAGTTGAGTTTATTGTGTTTTTATTATTTTATTAAATTGCTTCATTTTTTCGCAACTGTATTAAAAATAGTTGTTCAGTACACGTGCGGAACCGTCATTGCAACTTGTTCCGACTGTCAACCCTCACCTTCGGCTGCGCCTCGGCTCGGGTAGACATTTGTCGGAACTCTTTGCAATGACAGGCTTTCCGCACTCGTAATGAAATATACTATTAAGTGTTAGAAATGGAAGCTAATTACTTTGGAAAAATATTAGTTTTGATAGCACTTGAACCTAAATATAAAGCCTTAATAATAGGCTTTAGTTTTGAATTACCTAATACTTACCACGTGCCGAAAGGTGAGGAAGCCCGCATGCTTTAAAAAGCGTGTATTTGTTTGAAAGGGCTCACCACCCATCACGTTGAGACGTAATAATCGCCGGTGAAACGTAGGTGTACTGAGCGTATATTTCACAGCTCACCCTCGGGAACACCTCTGACATCCCCTCGGGGATTTATGTCGTGTCGTTTAGGGTCGTAAAGTCGGGAATTTCCAAATTGAGATTATTCATATACGAGTACCTATTAATAAACAATCAAGGTATATTACTTACCTAAAATAAAACAATGTTCCTTATTATTATTTAAGTAGCTACACAGGAAACTTGCAAAAAAAACCTTCAGAAGCATATATCTTGAACTAACCAAAAAGATAATCAATCATGTTAATTTTTTTCTAAAGAATAAAAACCGCGAGGTAAGCTCTTGCAAATTTGACTTTCTGGTACAAAATTTGCATAGATTTTCATATACACTTGCATTTCTGAATATCTGAACCAAGACATGTTTTCAATTTTGTAACAACACGGTACTAACATTTTCTTTAAAAATGACACAAACATATCGAAGTAAACCAAAATTGAGACCTACTTCCAAATTATATATTCAATTAGAAGGCAGCCGATATTCAAAGCAGTTTACGGAAAGGTTAAAGGCGAAAGTTTTTCGTCTTCACTGGGTACACCGCGCTGCCTTTTTTAGGGTCCCGTACAGAGATTAAATAAAAAAAAAAACAAAAGATTTTTTTACAATTTTGAAAAAAGAACCTGAACAAGAAACTTGACAATGACATTTTTTTCTTAATTTTATCGTTGTATGGTCTGTGGGTGCAGTACTAAGTTTTTGGGTTCGAATCCACGTCAGAAGGTTTCCTTTCTTTCTTTTATTTTATCGGAGTTAGGACATTTACGAGTCTTACAACAAAAAGTCAAAAATAGGTGTGAGGACGAGCGAAGTAAAGCGAAACGAGGAAGGACATTTTAGGTTTACATGTAAATAAAAATTAGGGCGCTGAGCGAAGTGGAGCGGGGTGGGGTGATCATGATGATATCTTAAGAGAATTCATGATATACGCAAAAATATCCTTGTTTATCAAGCAAACGTTCTACGTTACCACTGGCACTTCCAAATTTGAAAATCAGTAAGTGTTGACAAATAATTTGAGCCACTTATGTAACATTTAACAAAAAAATATAGTCGTGCCATTTTATTTTACAAAATAATGTTATATTAACTCATATTCAAGTAAAACCACCTTCTCGTAATATTTTATTTTTGTACTGTTAAAAAAATACCGACACAAGAAAAAAATTTTTTTTTTCGTGTTTTCTTTAAATGTTTTTGTTCATCTCAAATCATCTTTTTTTTACATCTCTAGTTCCATAGTCAATAAGGAACCTTTATAGTTTCGCCATGTGCGCTCGTCTGCCTGCCTGTCTTTCCGTGGCTTAACTCAGAAACTCTTTGTAATAGAAAGCTGTTATTTAGTATGGGTGTACACATTATTCAAGCCAACAAAATGGTAAAACGAAATATTGAAAAAAAAATTGTTTTCGGTATCTCCGCTGCATGTAAAGTGGGGATGTCGTGTGTGGGGTGTCGTTGGATAGGAAGTTCAAAATGGTGTGTGAAAACTTACTTAAGCTTCAAAGTACTAAATTTTGTTTGAGTTAAGTGTCCCACTTGCCATCAAACGGTTGTTCTTGGACAACGAAGTTAAAAGGAAAACTATCAGAGCTAAGTAGGCTTTACAAGTTAACGAGTAAAAGTCAACTAACTTATAAAATATACTTGGAGAAGTAAAAAGGAAAATGTCGTACAAATTCCATTGAAAATTACTTAGATGAAGTTGTTAGTTGTGTAAAACAGGTAGGAAATATAAGTTTAAGAATCTTTTAAGTCCACTTTTTGTGACAGGCAACTATGGGCGTTGCCTGACACGCCTGTATTTTGTTGCTTGTAATTGACCAAGACAATATGACCCTCGAACTCCTATTTTGTAAATATAGAGAGGATTTTTAAGGAGCTCAATGTTTTTATTATTCAATAATAATTCAATAATAAATTCAATTAATAAAAGGTCAATAATAATGAATTATAAAAAAAAACAGAAACACTTAAATCATAGAGAGATGGTTGTAAGTGACGTTGGATGTAGGATATATCTCTGGAATTAACGAATTAGTTTAGAATTAATTCACTGAAAAAATAATTTGATGTTCAATTTGCGTTTAAAGTTGCGTTGCATGATGTTGCATTTTTGTTTTTGCAAACCCAAAACAGTATGAACGGCCGTTTAGACATGCCATACAGTTTTGACGTTTCTGAAACGCGGAACATTTTGACTTTATAGTTTTATTAATTATTAAGCGATCACTTATTTATGCCTTTCATCATTGTCACAATCCAAGGAATCGAATTACATCATTTTTTTTCGCGATATTGGCGTTCGTGTGAGTTGTACGCACACTCAAAGGTGTGTAGAGCGCCATCTCACTCTTTCCCTTGAATTCTGTCCGTTTCTAGCTTTTTTATTTTATATAATAGATTCTTGTATTCAAATTCGTGTATTCTAAAAACAAAATAACATTTTAAAAGCACACCAAGATTGGGAATTTAAAGCAAAACAATTTAAAGTATAATAGATTTTAATATTTTTTAATGTTTTTTGAACGTTTTGTATATTAAACTAACATTTGTACTTACTGTCATATATGTAATGCTTACTGTATTAAAATAATGTATGTATGCATTTATTTTATCCAAAATTTGTGATATCAGTTCCCGGCTAAAGCAAGTTTTGGTTTTTTTATCCGAAGAGATTGGTTGCGGACTGTGCTTTTACGGAGCACTGGACTAGTGTCCATCTCACTAAAGAGACGAGAAGGGCAGGGTTTTTGAAGCCCTTTCCTTAGCGTTTCTTTCTTCTTTTCTTTCAAAATTACCAGTTACTAATTGGTCACTAACACAATATGAAATTATTAAACCCTTAGATAAAAGTTTTTTTTAAATATTTTCTATAAACTTTAAATGCAATTTTTGACCCTTTTGGCCCATTCGCTTTATCTCTTATAAATGTAGTTTGTATTTACAACATACGCGCCATCTAGAGTGAATAACCTGTTAATCATTAGTGTTGATTCAGTGTTACACGTTTTAACTTATTTGACAGGACTAAAGTTAAGGGTTCTATTCTATTGTTTTCTTTTTCCCAGCGGGTCCATGAATAATTAAATTATTTTTTTAAACATCCTTTAATGGATTCCCAACGGGTCCAAAGTACAAAGTATAGTCAGTAAAAAATACAAGAGAGTTTGAGAATAATGAACAATAACTTGTGCTAAGTGTATCGCACGAAACGAAGAATTCGGTTAATATTGTGGTTTTGAATATATGTACCTTAATCTATGCTAATTCACATATATAATGCTTTGTGACAACGTGATCATAGATAAAATTCAATGACAATTGACTACATTAAATTAAATAGGTCTTGTTCAAGCAGTTCGGCTCTGTTTTAAATCCATGGCTATGTGAGTAAATGTGTTCTGTGTTCATCACTATCTGACGCAAAATCTCGCTGCAGGTGCAGCAGTAAAACGTGTGAATAAAGCGAGGTATATGGCACGCTTTTTCGCACAATTGAAAAGGTTTTCGAACAATTGAAAAGTTCTTATGACTACGTGTAGTGCTGTACATCAGCGCTCGTGTCGATGTTATCGGAAAGATACTGAGCTTATTAATGTTTGTGATACAATTAAAAGTCCTTATTCATCTATTCATTTTCTTTTATTTCATGATATAATAAATATTTATCCTTTCTTATCTAAACCTTTTTAGCTGATCGTGCCAAACAATCTTATGGACCCATTGGGAAAAAAATATATTTTATTTTAGAATGTCGTGGACCCGTTTGTAATCAGAGTATGAACTTACATTTTTTGAAAACAATGGAATCATGGACCTTTGGGAACAAACCAACTTAATTTAAGCGTTCTGTCTTTTACTTTCTGTATTGAAAAGACAAAGACAGGACTCTGAAAATAAGTTTAGTCCTGTCAGATAAGTAAAGACGCGCTACCGAAATCGATACCATTGTGTCACCATACGGTATTGTCAATCTGATACTAAACATTATTATAGATTATTATATGTTTCATTGTAATGTTTTCCATTTTTCATCACTATTCTGCAAGTGAAACATAAGCGTATCCTCTTAAGCTTTGATGAACTCTTTCTTATATGATTCAGCTATATGCTAAAAATATTAAATTGTTATATAATTACTTTCAGAGTTATTTGAATCAGTAAATGATATGTTGCCATACAAACTATCACGACGCCATTTTTTTTATTGTACTATGTCTTGCATTAATTACGAGTACAAGAAAACTAGCTGAACTTAGTTAACGAGTTTTTCTTCAAAAGTTTCTGGTTATTATTACAATATGCTGCTCACAGCTGCCATATTTATTTGAACCCGCAGCTGCTCAGGGGAAAGAAAAAGTTTGTATTACATACAAGGAAACTAGTGCCTTCGTAGTATACGCGGTCAACCGTGACGAGAACATCTTGATATTTTCTTCAATGTTCGCGAAAACCATTTACAGAAAGCCGTAATAAATGGCAGGAAAAGCAATAATTTTAGATGTCGAAAACCGAAAAAGTAATCGTAAAGAAGAGCGAACGTTTTTATATCTTTAGAGAATTATCTGAAGATATTTCCAGCGAGATACCGTTAAATTTCCTATTGCTTTTTAGTGAAATTTCCGCGCATTATTTTGTGTCTCGTTTCGTATTACGAATATAATAATAATATTTTAATTTGAGGAAAGTCGGATGAAATATGGCCGTGGAGGCTGGTTCATATTTCGTAATAATTTCATGGTCCTGCTCGAATCACGCACACAGGGGACTAAGGCTGGAACGGGTAGAGCTGAAATTGCTGATTGGATTTAAGGAACAGCAAAACAAAAAATATTAAACAAAATTCGGTTTTTTATAATTCAGTTTCGCGTGTTTTCGAAGTATTTTGTTAAATACTTCATAAATGTTTACAATAAAGTGAATTTGGAAACTATTTGTAAGGAATACGACAAAATTTACCTAATAAAAAAAAAACAAGACCAAAACAACTTTGTAAATTGACATTAACCGACATACATACTACACCCTCTTTCAATAATGACTATGGAATCAGCACCTGGGAGTATAATCAGTGGCGTGCATTGAACTTTTTTCCGGAAAAGCAACGAGAAGGTCAAGCTTGACAATTAAAAAAATATGAAAAAATTTAAATAACACTGAAAAGAAAAAAGTTTCTATGACGCCAGGGTAGGCACTGCCTACCCTAGAGTGAACATTTTCATACAAACGTTTTTTTTTCAAAGTGTTTTTTAAATTTTTTCATATTTTTTTAATTGTCAAACTTGACCTTCTGATTGCTTTTCCGGAAAAAAGTTGTATGCACGCCACTGGAGTATATGCTCCCAAATATATGCTCCTAAAAAGAACTAAATACCAAGTCAAATATTAAGTCCACTGAGTCGTAATTCACACAAAATAAAAACTATTTCGAAGGCTTATTATCTTAATATAATTTAATATGCTTCCTTGCAGAGACACATTAACCTCTTTCGGTTTCCGTCAGCTGTGTCAGTTTATAAATTGTAAAATTATATTGTTTTTAACCAATTAAAGCATTGAAAAAAAAATACCGTGAATGCTAATTCTAAAAGAAGGAAAAATATAAGCATTGAAGTAAACTTTTACATAAGCGCAACCGTGGTCTAGACTCACAGCGATGTGTCCAGAGTCTAGTTCGGCAAATCTAACATAACGACTACCCAATAAGAAAGTGAACAAATAAACCCAGAAATATTGACTTTGGCTGGTTCTTTAAATAGCAACAGTTATCAAAATCAGCTTGAGATTCCAATTTACTTTGCTTTTTTTATTTACTCGGTAGTAATGGAGTTCTAGACTGTAATAATAATACATTTTTATGAGCCTTCAAAAAATATATTTCCACGAATTCCTTGTACTATCCACTCTTTTAAAATATACAGTGCCGATTACGCTAAATACGAACTATGCATGGGTGAAGTTTTACAGAAATCCTGAGAATATACTATATTTTTTTTACTAAAATTATTGCTCTATGTATCAATAAATTTAAGTCTCGTTTATAAAAACACAGACAATATATTAATATTACATTATAATAAACAATTATTTTCCTAATAAAAATGTTTCGTTTATGGACTGTATTTTTGGACCAAGAGCACAAAAATTTTATTCAATCAAGTTGACTGTTTATCGGACGTAACTAAGAAAATAAAAACCGGCCAAGTGCGTGTCGGGCCACGTGCAGTGTAGGGTTCCGTAGTTGCCCTGCACAATATGCGGATTTCTTCATTAAGTAAATTTTATAAGTTTGTTGACTAATACAGATCGCGCCAAACTTCTAGTACGCTCGGAAGTAGCTCTTCCCAAGAACGGCCCATTTTGTTCCTACTGATGCGAATCGCCCCGTGTTTAGAGGGGACTAAAAGTTTGGCGCGATCTGTACTCGTTAACTTGTAAAGCCATGTATTAGGTCCATGTGTAAAGCCTACTTTGTTGGGATAGTTTTCCTTTTAATTTCGTTATGTATACTATGATTTTTTTCACGTCTCCAAATACTACC
The DNA here is from genome assembly GCA_934047225.1 of Ypsolopha sequella. Classification (NCBI taxonomy): domain Eukaryota; kingdom Metazoa; phylum Arthropoda; class Insecta; order Lepidoptera; family Ypsolophidae; genus Ypsolopha; species Ypsolopha sequella. The sequence goes on along the minus strand of OW203983.1, from coordinate 34,060,683 downwards.
GTTTCGCTGGCAGGGGGGGGACACTAGACTCTAACAAAAATTAACACTTTTAAGCTTAATATTTCGTAAATGGAACCCTGGATCGAAAAATAGTCTTCTCACACCCCCAATATTTTTAAATTACCTACCCAACGACATGACACCCCACATTATGGGTTAAACGAGAAAAAAAATCATCCCCACTTTACGTGTAAGGGAGAAAAAACAATATTTTTCAAAATTTTACTGTACCACTTTATCCGCGTGATAAATATGTATACCCATGCCAAATTACAGCTTTCTAGTACAAATAGTCTCTAAGCTAAGCTGCAGACAGACAGACGGACATGGCGAAACTATAAAGGTTCCTTGTTGTTGACTACGGAACCCTAAAACCAGTTCAAAAATATCAATCGATATATTTTATTCCTAATGTAATCTTGATTTCATCAGAATTCATAATTTTAAATAAAGATAATTCTTCTTCTATTGTTTCCTATCATATTTGTAGGTTTGTGTATGTAGATCGATCATCGAGCGCCATCTACATTATGAGATCGAAACGAGTTTTCTTATAATGGAGCCATTCAACTTTGTGGTATAATTTTTTGCGCTATCTACAGACTTGCAAATTTACTGTATTTGTGATGGTAACATTTGTTATCGCTGTTTTGTTGTTTTTTTTTTTCAATTTGTTTCATCGATGTATAATAATAATAACATGAAATAATAACTAAAGATTCACAGTCTGTGACTCTGAAACATCCTCGAAAAAAGTGTGCTAGAATCATTGATATAAATAAAAAGGAATATGCGGTACGTTCTAATATCGTCAACTCGAAAAACCTCGGACCTCTTTTTTGAACGAGCGCCACGAACGAAAGAAATAGAGCGACGAGCTTCGACAGTAGCGCGAGCTAGATGAAGCGAGTAAATACAGGTCCGCACCAGAAGCCAGGTACCCTGACTTCCCCTTTGATTTGCCTAAAGCTAGAACCAGTTTTGTTTTGACGTTCAAAAATGACCCTTGCATGTATGCAGTGATGGTTTCAATTAGCTCATTTCAAATCAAGTTCAAACTCTTCCGCTGTTGATTGACTTTAATTGAATTTATAAAGGGAGTGTGTTTCTTCATTTCTTGGTTATTTATGATTGTGCTGTGTATTAGTTTTAGCAATTTTATTGAAAAAATCAAAGAACGTAAAAAATTCAAACATCGCTTATAGTTTTTCTATTGCATATAAATTCAAATAATATAAAAATTACAAATATTTAATTATTTAATAAGTTATCTAAATCCATATTAATTAGACCCTTTAGACACACAAAGTTTAAGTTAAGTTGATCCTGCATAACTGCAAGTGGAATTATTAACCATGTTTTTAGGGTTCTAAACCCATGTTGTGTGGTGGTACGGAACCCTTTGTGTGCGAGGCTGACTCGCATGAGCTTTGTAACTATTCCAAATGTTAAGTTACAAACACGAGTCATAAAATAGATGTTCCATTTTCACACTTTGTTCCACAACTTAATAGAACCCTAAAATTTAGGGATTTTCCTACAGAAAATTGACCTGTCATTCTGACTTGAAAGCACAATTAAATCAATCACAGCATTTCAAAGATAGAATAGTTCCTCTATTGAGTAAATTTTGAATGTAAGTGTCCTGTTTCGATGTATTAGAAAAATCGCTCTTAACTTGTAATTTTCAAATATGAAATAGGGTCATTCAATTTTATATAAAAAAATAAAATCAGTTTCGCTGTTTTGTTGCACAGAATACTAAAGAGTTTCAATCAAATCGTCTAGTATGTGACAGAGATGGCAAGTAGGATATGCGAAATGGTAACCAATTACCAACTTTGTTTCTAAAGGTTTCGAACACGTTTTTGATTACACGAGTTAGGTGTGCGCCTAATTTGGGTAATGAAAACAACGTGCTTATAAAGTTATTTGATTGGATTTGGGTTGATAACTTTGCCTTTTTCATGATGTAAATAGATGACTGATTCACGAATTGACTGTAAAGTAGGACCAATACAAGAGTTAATTATTATAAATTCTGTTAACGAAATTTAACGAAATAAATGATAAAGGTAATTGTTTTCTGTATTTTCACTTTTGTTCTCACTGTAACATTAGAGGCCAATATTTTCACCAGATTTTATAACCAAATAATTTAAATTTAACAGTGTGCATGTCGTCGGTAGATTGTAGAATTGGGCATATCATGGCCTGCCTAGGCATACAGGCCCAGGCTCCGCTCCGTTTTGCTTGACTCCCCAAATTTATTTACATGTAAACCTAGCACTTCCTCCTCGCTCCGCTGGTCGTCGTACCTATATTTGTCTTTTGGTGAAAGCTTTTCGATTTCATACTTCACGATCTGACCAATTTTACGATCTACCCACGAAATACCGGGTGTAAATGAGCAGGTATCATTTCATTTAACCATACATATTTTATACTGTATAGATCATACGTAACAACTTTTTATTTGCATCAAAATCGTAATCTTGATCGTATTGAGAAAACATATATAAGTGTCCGGGGATAGTATAAGTTCACGCTCAGATCGGTGACAAGGCCAATTTGGAACCACATAAAAGACAATTCTGAAGGCTTTAATTTTAGTTTTAGTGCTGTCAAAGCATAAAATTTTCCAAAGAAATTTAGCTTCTAATCCTAACTCTTAAGGACTATTTTGTATCGAAGAAAATTTAGTTTTGACAGCACTAAAACTAAAATTAAAGCTTTCAGAATCGGCTTTATAATATGTCTAAATTATGTATAAATTATGACTTTTCATTTATTGTACTTTATTTCAATCGTTTAAAATATTTATTTTTTTATTTAGTTGTCAGATTTTTTAACTTACCTTCTTAAAGAGGAACGATTCGTATCCTTTACGAATCACACAACATAAGGTGGTTCTTCTTATTTTTGAATTACAGATAGTAAATAAACGTGATTTATGCCATTTAGCGAACATAATTTAATGTCAGTTAAGCTTTTCCGGCAAAATTTAGTTATTTTATGCATTACGATATAAATTTATGGGCACACAAACTTAAAACACGCTTTTAACTATGTGCGCCCATACATTTACAACGTAATGTATAAAATAACAAAATTTTGCCGGAAAAGCCCAACTGACTCTAATACATTTCTTTGATATCTGTAATTCAAAAATAAGAAGAACCATCTTAAGTTGTGCGTTTCGTAGAGGATACGACTCGTTCCCCCTTAAATATAAATAGTCTTACTCCTACCACATTTGTGCCTGACTAGCGTAACTATCGGGTTATTAAAAGTTCCAGATGATTACTAAGAATGCTAAGGAAGAAGCCTACGTCCAAAATATACCTTTATAGGCTATAATTTATTAAGCAAAATGATGATGATCGTATTTACTACACACTTTCTCATTACTCGAGAGAAATTAATTAAATGTCGAGTAACAATGCTAAACAATTTTTGATATTTATATCTTGATACTCGAATATAGCTGTAAATGATTAAGACATAAAGTTCATTCATAACAATTCACGTGAATAAACGTGTAACCGCACCTTAGAAAATCCGTTGCGTTGCGCTTTTTACTAGAATATAATTATTTCATAATTTTACATCCGGAATGTATTTTCATTTTCGCCGAATAATATTCTTATAGCTTGATACGTACCTACCGCGTCACGTAGAATTTATCGAAGAACATACGTATAAAACGGGGTTTCGCGCAAAAATGGTTTAATATAAAGAAATAAAAACACGTTCATTTCGTAGATAAAAAAATCTTAAATTTCGATGTAAAATTTACCTTTGTATTTTTTTTCAAATCTGCTAAAATAAGAATTGAGTCTATTTTATTTTTCCTGTAAAGTTGTACTTTTTCACTTAGACGTTTATTTGCGGGGGCCATCGATATGTCATGATACCTAAGCCCAAAGAATTAGTATGTAGAATTAGTATACCTAAGACCAATCAGAAACGAGCATGAGTAGAGGGCGTGGCTTAAAAAATTAAGACATGCCGTTATAGCGTGTGATCGGTTCTCTAGCGGTGTTATAATAAATTTGGCTAATCAAAGCGCAGATTTGCGATATAACATCGTAATATTATAAGATTATAACATCGATCAAATAATGCAGTTACTTATAAATCCGATTTTGATGTTGCAATGAGCGTTTTTCTCGTTTTTTTTTTCTTAGTTCTTAGCTTTCTTCAAGATGGCGCTGTCCATGTCACCATAGATAAAATGTGTTTCGTAGCAATCAATGTCAAAGTGGTTTTTCGTTTTTTGGAATCGATGCAAATTTTGTCTTTAAAAAATACGACATTGCCATTTAGTAATCTTATTTAACACTAAATTTGACATAATAAAAAACGCTCATTGTAGATAAAATGTCTGACGCAATAAAAATAATAAAGGAGTATTTTACAAAACAAATACCTATAGGTATATCTCATTTAAAGCGTTTACTCTATGGCACCACAGTAATCACCTCATAAAAGGAACAATAAAAATGAAACAGAATACTCAAGCTGCCATTTTGTCGCGTTCCAGTTTACAAATTGTCACTTAGCGCTAGCGATTGTAGGAACTCGGGAAAATGGAACACAGATGTGAATAAACAACCTTAAAAACGATGAAAAAGCTTCGAGAACCTAAACAAAAACGTAGCAAACAGACGGATGTAAATTGAAACTCTTATTGCATAATGACAAGAACGTGAACATACGTACAATTGTAAATGCTCAGGTTGTTCTATAGTATAATAGGTCTTTACCTATGAAATTGCCGTTTTCTATACAGAATTTGAAGGAAACTCAATTTTCAGTACTTACATTTTTTTTTTAGGATTGAAAAATCCAAATTATGTAATTTCTTTTGTGTATGAATGAAACAACATAAAGCTAACAGCAACATTAATTTAATTTTTGAAAAGTGTCAGCTGTATAAAATTATTACGAATCTTATCATAGAAGTGGATGGCATTTCAAACTATTTTTGAAAATTTAATTTTGGTTATCAAAATGACAAAATTTAATACGTAGATGTAAAACCTCGAAGTCAACTTTCAAACAAAAAACAAATAATGGAAATAGCTTTTGAATTACAGGAATTATGAAGTCATGAATCTGTAAGAAAATTTCGGCAATTTATATTGTGTAAAGACTTATGTCGCAGAGAAATAATGAAATCGGAGATTCGAAATGAAAATTATTTTGATCGTTTCCAAAATAATACAAAAAATTTAATCAGCTTTAGGATAATTTTTATTACAATTTAAAACATAGAAGTTGTATTTCTATAATTTAAAGAATCGTAAAATTGTTTAAGTATCACGACACGGGGCAGCCAGGGCCGAGTTCAAAATAGAAGGCTTTTGTTATATTACACCATAGACGAATAAATTTCGTCTATGATTACACGAACCATTTCGGGCTACTTTTAACCACCTCATTACCTATTTCCTGTTGGATTTACGTAGTTGCAGTTTTGCATCAATTGTAAGGTCCCCGCAAGTACTTAAAATCCTAAATTTTATAAATAAATCTTCAACAGTGCTTGATCACGTCCAAAAATCACTGACTAACTGACTCACTCATACAAAACCTAAACCAGTTCCAGGTGACGTAAAAACTTGAAATTAAAGGTAGGCTATGTAGCGTTTACAAAAAATAATTCGTTTAGATTAAATTATGTAAAGGTGTGTTAATTCGAAAACCATTTCGAGATTTAAGTTGAATAAGCCGTATTTTAGAACTTGTGGTCTAAAAAACCTCATGATGATGAATATTTTTACGAAAAAGCTGCAACTTCCATTTGCCTTCGTGTGACGTCACTTGAGAAATGGCCGTTTAGAAATGTGTCCTTTGCTATCAAGACAAATTTATAATTATTTACTTCCGACTAATTTGACAGTTGGATGACTCACTACTCATCGACAGACCACTTTTTTATAAGAAATCACACATCAGAATCAGTATAATGTCTAAAATTCTCAAGTGACATCTGTGGGACAATTCTTTAAAAAATCATAAAAGAGTAATGGTTAGTTTATATACCAAAATAATGAAAACTATTTCCAAAATGACGCACATTCTACGAAAAAAAATACCGGTCAAGTGTGAGTCAGACTCGCGTACCTGTATTATAAACATAAAACTTTAATGTAATATATAATAAATAAATAAATATATTTACCTATATACACCGTGAAATTAAAGTGGTTTTAGAAACAAACTGGTGATCGTACTCGTCGATACGAACAACTTTCACTATGGAGCCAAACCTGAAATCGCGAAAAAAAGTCTGGTTTTTCATACATTTTGGTCGGGTAACTATGTAACTTCGCGATTTAAGGTTTAGTTATATATATACTATATATTTTTTTGCACTCTGATTTTAAGCAACAAAGGTGCGCTTTTCGAGCTAGTGAGGTGAAAATAATTTTAATGCAATATAGTTATGATTGTATTTTTACTGCAATTAAACATTTGTACTCCATATATTTTGCGGAGAAGCACAAGAGTTGAATTTTAACAAAGATATATGAGGTAAAGTTTAATAAACCGCCCGAATTCATACTGGAGATTCAGTTAGTGATCAGAAACAACGTTAAACGACCCTTCAGTTGAAATTCGAAATGTTTTTTTTTGCCTCGGTACTGCCTATACTAGGAATTGATTTTGAACTAGTCCAGTTCGTAAGAGAACAATTTTTTTTATGATGTCGGTAAAAAAGTCATTGAACCCTGTTTCCGATCACAAACCGAGTCTCCAGTATGAATTCAGGTGGTTGATTAAATTTAAACTTATATAATAAGTTCCACCAAGTGCTGACATCACCAGCATCAAAATGTACGATTGTTTTAAAAAAAACCTTTGGTGATAAATCTACACAATGGCTGTTTCGAACATTCTTTTATTTTTTATAGCAAAATCGTAGGTTAAAGGATTTATTTTTCTCATTAATTTAATTTTTCATCCGAACGAAACAATCCCCTGCCTAAATCGGATCAGGCCAAGCCACGGTCGGATTAAACTAATGTAAATTACTTTTTAAATGGCTTACATAGGTCGCGCTTATAATTTTATACATGAAATTATACTGAAATATCAGCGCTGTATTATTAAATAAATTTATATTGACTATCATATGTAGTTGTTTTTGTTTTTTATTATTTTATTATTACTTAGTAAATAAGACACGACGTACACTTTTTATTTTATTTGGTACAGAAGGTGTCCTGATATTTAATATCTACCAACCTCAATCATGATTTAGTATCACCAACCTCAATCATGATTAAACAAGGTAGCTTGAGCAATACTGCGCGTATTTTATTCCTCATAGACCGTTATAGACTGAAGAAAGGCGCCGATAAATTGCCGATTACAAATTAAAGTTTAATCAAGCCGATAGCATCAATTCATGTCGCAAACGTGTCACTTCTCTCCGCCCACCCTTTTTCCCCTTATTTATTTTCATCGTCCTCTTCCATTTTATGTTTAAAAAAAAAACATTTATTTGTTCTTGTTAGAATCTTTTCGCGTAATGCGTTAAAGATATTACTTTAACAGCAGGTAACGAAGCAGGAAAACGATTGTGTCGTGTTTAAGAGGCCTTCCGTTTTCAACAGTTTTTGAACGATTATACTGAATCTACCACAGACGCAATCAATATGAAACTTATACTTATATATGTTTTTTCAAACCTTTATCTTTACGATGTAAGTAGCGTTACCTCATTGGAAAACTTTCGTTCGATAGATTTTAGTTTTGAAAATAGTCTCTTTTTGAGTGTTTTTTTGGTTTTGTGTTTAATCCATTTGATTTTTATGTGTCATATTTTACTATCAATACGAAAATCTTGTTTATTAACCGTTGTAAGTTCAAAAATGACTTAAATGCAATATTGTAATTTTATTTGATTTTAATCTTAAAATTAGACTCGTTCTGAATCGTTTTGCGCGCACTTTGGCGCACGTGATTTTCAACTTTATGAAAGTTAGTCTACGGGTTATAATTGCAAAGCTGCTGTGCGCCTAAGAAAAGCCTCGTTTTAACACGTAACTTTACATATTTGTGGTCTACATTTTTAAATAAGCTATAACGTAACTGAAGTATATTTGACCACAAAAAGAAAATTGATCTTGCTAAGTTTCTTGCCCTTATTCTTAGCAAGACTAACCGAATGGGCGGAGTTAGTTGTGTATTTATTATATAGGTATGTATTGCATATATTAATAATATTATTTATTTCTTATTCCTACATTTTTTATTTTATTCAAGTGTAGTTTTTTATTGAATTTAGGTAAACGTAACCTCTATTATTTCCTTATGTGTTTCCCCATATTATTATTTGTTATATAAAACTATTACCTATAGACATAGATTATTTAATTATATTACATTAAAACCAACATGTAATAAGGGTATCTGGTATACCTACATTTCACATAAAGTTTAATATCAAAAAACACGACAAAAACATAGGTATAAAAGCAATTGCAACACAATAAAAATACAAGTAAATTAATGGAAATTTAATTATGAAAAATAGTTTGTATCACTCGGGCCAAGCATGATTTTGTTCTCGGGCAGCGTCTATTGAATTCCTCGCTACAAGGATTCTACTTTAGAATCCATCGGTTCGCTCTGAATTCAAAATGCGTCATTTCCTCGACGAAGAAAATATTACTTGGGTGCTTGGGTGGCTTGGTTGGGCCCCTTGTAACATAAATAACAACTATTTCCGGTCCAAACTCCTGGTTGATTGCGCGCTTGCAAAGGAAATTTGATCTCGATAGTCTCATTAGTGAGATCGTGTGATGCTCCGAACTATATGAGAGAAATGTTGGATTATGAAATGATGAGTTTGAAATATGAAATGAAATGTTTTTTCTGCATCACACCATCAAAAGTTATTAAAATATAAGAGATCAGCGTCACAGTTCTGCTATGGCATTTTACTGCCTTTTTGTTTGCTGCATCTTAATAACTTAAAACATGTTAATAACCTAGAGTACATAAGTGTATTTGTTTACGATGTGATATCAAAATAAATGTCTTTTCTGTCTTTCTTTCAAATGAAATATATTTTATTTATGTAATGTAGGTATATCAGATACACTTATTACTAAATGAACTTTAATAATAATGGTTTCCACTTCAAAGTGCTTAGCTTTAAAATTTATACTTTGCCCTTTGCCTTCCAACATAGTGGGTAAACAAAAAATTTTTTTGTTGATTCTGTTGCGAATTATTAATTTTGTTGCGGAGAGCATTATATATATGATGCGTTTCATATATTTTTCAATGCATGTGCTCGTAAAGGCCCACTTTTTATGCATCAAAACCGAACAAAAAGTCGATTATTTTGCCCTAGGGCTTTATTATTATTATTTTTTTAATTTATTTACAATGGTTGGCTAACCTGAAGACTTTCCTGTGTACCATAGATGTTATACTTTTTTTTTCCACTGTTTAACGGCTCTGGATACAGTCCTTTTGAGCCAATTATAATTTAAAGTTCACAAGATTATATTTGTTTTCATTTCCTCACACTATGCATTGAAAAAAGTAGTATGATACACGGGCGTAAAAGCAATAAATTACTCGGTTACGTTTAAAACACTCACTACGCTCGTGTTTTAAATCGTCCTCGTAATTTATTCCTTTGCGCCCTTGTAGCATAAACTACTATTATAATCGTAAACATTACTTTGTAGTAATTACGTATTATTTATATTTGTTTAAGGTGTTTTAAAGTGGTAATATTTATAAAAAAAAAATTTCTATTGCCAATAATTTTTTTATCGTTATTTCCATTAATTTTAAAGTAAGTTTAAAGGTGGCCCCCAAAATAATTTTTATCTTATAGTTTTATATAATAAATAAAAATATGTGTAAATGCACAAAAATAATTATAAAGGTTAGGTATACTTAAATTTTATACTATAATACACTTCAATGAAATATAAAACATAAGAATAAATTATATTATAAAAATAAGTAATTATATTATAATGCAATACATATAAGAAATATATGCCTAACCCCGCCCATTCGATGTTCAGTTATTAATGTGCTCTCTTATTGATTTTCATACAAGATCCTTAATTAGTATCCACTAATTAAAATCTTTGTTTTATGTTATCTTTTTTCCAGGATAAGAAAATAAAATATAATAGGAGCAGCCTTTAAATTTTATGTGCGCGTTTCCTTCTCGTTATGAATAAGTTAAGAATTCGATAAAACGTTACAGTTCAGGCAAACTGAGAAGCTGACGTAAAGTCCGAACTTTGGGTCTACCGCGTAATTCTCGTTTTCATCAACATCAACTTGAGATTGAAATTTGTCGTGGGTGCGACGACGCCCGCCTAACATGCCATCTCTTTTGCACGCGTTGAATTTCGCATGCATTTGCTTGAAGTTGATACAAATGAGAATTACGCGGTAGAGCCCCTGTACTATTAGTATACTATAATTAGATAGTACTTGAAAAAATAATAATTTGAATGTTAATTTAATCGCATTTTTATCGGAAGTGGAGTTAGATTTGCGCAAAAAAAGGTATTATGTTTCATTTATCTGTCTTTGATAGCAGCTGTTATATGCGTATATGATGGCCTATCTGCTTTTTGGCTAAAAAGCGCGCCTAAAAAACATAACATTACACAATTTATAGCAAAACACATCGATTGGGGAATCGTAATAGGTAAATAACAATGTTATTTAAACACGTGTGTCAGTTTAAAAACCACGCCGTTTAGGCTGAAGTTCGCGGAATGGGCATAATAAAAATTCAAATATTTTTCTTTTCCTATATATTTCATCTACACCTACTTCCCTCAAATGCTGCGTTGTATTCTCCAGTTATCGAGTATTAGCTCCCTTGTTCTTATAATCGATCAGCAGGTTTACTTCAGTATCCCAGAAAACTTTCGCTGTGAGTTTTACGGCCAACTGCGACACCTTAAACTTTTGAGGTGGTGAGTTCAGGAGTTATGGAGGAAGCGAGGGGGGGAATCTGTGACTTAATAATAATATTATTATTATCGTGTATACTGTTATTGCAAAGCTTCCATTTGTATCTGTAAATCGGAATTTTAATCGGGACTTTTTGTTTTGATTACACCAAAAAGCAAGGTTGCTACTAATGAGACCCCTCACCCCACCCACCTCACCCACCAATCCTTGAACTTAAGGCGATATGTAATAGTTTTAGTGTCCCTGTTACTCCATATGCGAAAGAACCCTCAGTGCGACAGGGACGGATTCGTAGAAAAGTAGCAAAAAGTATTTTTTTATTAATATAAAGTTTACTAAAGTTGCTATCAAAATTTCGTTTAACTAGGTCCTAGATACTGTTAAAACCCATGTAGTAAAATATAATTGCAGTCCATAAGCCATTCTAAATTGTCAAACCAGGAGAATTGGTGTCGAAAAAGACCTCATCTCAATGAATATTTCTGTCGAGCCGAATTTCTCCAATCGCTTTTGATTCCAAAAATAATATACTATTTTATCAAAATAATACATTATTTACTGAAGTAGATATGCATGTTCTTAAAGTGTCGATTTTTTTCCGTAGCGCCCGTCTTTTCAAGCATGGTAGAGAGGCACGGTAGAGGTGGCCAAGCACGGTGGTACGTACACATGCCGCACCTTGTGTTCAACTCTATTCGAGCCCCGGTGAACCGATCAATTGGTTTAACATTTAGATTTTATTAGCAACCGTTTGTGACTTTGTTACTTTATATATAAGCATGGTATATTAACCGGTAAAAGGATATTCCGATGCATATTTACCTAAAGTTCTTGTGTTGGTTAATAAGAAAAGTACTTTTGTGTATTAAAAAGAAATCAGGATTCCGGGATCGACAATTTTGTATCCTGATGTAACGGCAAAAGTTTGTACTTTAGCTTTTTAGTAATTATTTCAAAAAATAACTAGTAACCCTATGTATTAGTTAGTTGCCACAGAGCCGAAAACGCAAAAGTCGAGGCTATAATTAATAATTTTAATATCACCTTCTATCATATGTGATGACTTATTTCACTCTAGATTGGGTTGTGTCCTAAAGATTTTTAAGACATTTTAAGATAGAAATACCGTGTATTGACTGTACAGTACAGATCTGTATGTATTCAGACATAATCGCGACCTTATTGCATAGCGCTACAAAGGTCTGAATGTTTGATATTAATCCACTTTCTTACACTCGTCGATGTGGCTTAACTTACCTTGGCGCCAGTGTATTTTTTTTCAAAGTTCACTTCCCATAAATCTAACAAATATATTATCAGTCAGCTTATCAGATTTTATGGAAAAAGACAGTGTTCGAAACTCATGAAGGCGTCACATGACTATACAAATAAAAAATGAAAAATTAAATTTGTCTAAAATCTGAATCATAGAAAGAATGCTATTTCTCATGTTGAAAAGCTAGGAGTGGTCTAGTGATAATAGAGAAACTGTTTAGTAATAACACCATCCATCAGCCCGTATTCGTTCACTGCTAGACATAGGCCTCCCTCATATTACGCCACTCTTGGTGGTCCTCAGTCATCCTCATCCAGCCGCCACCCGCAACGTCCTTCAGGTCGTCAGTCCAGCGGGCACGTAATAACACATACGTATAAAACAAAATGGTTTTACCTTATTAGGTTTATCAATGTTAACTGCAATGAAATTCAAATGGGTCCTAAATAATTTGTTCATGAATAAAATTGAAATAGCAGTAATGGAAGTAGGAAAATATTTAGAATTATATATTTAAATATTCGAATTTGATTTGAATGGCATTTCTAAAATTATTGTAGATCTAGGTTTCACCGGATGAAAAAGTTATTAGTTTTAATGTATTTTATACTCTTGACTCTTTTTGTTAATTTTAGCTAAAACAGACCTTAATTAGGGTTTGACAGCAATTGATTTATAAAAAAATGTGTTTCGAAGGGAGGCGGGGTCAGAAAATTATGAAAAATCGTCAGGAGACTTGCGCGTGGGCAACGTGGAAGCTAGACTATCGGTTTTAGGGATATTAGAGGATGCTTTTTTTAAAGTATTATAATTAAAAGTATGTAATATATATAAATATATATCGATTACAAGTAATACTTTTTTATTTATATTCATAATTTATTTTAAAATAATTAAAAGCTAAAAAGGCTTTAAAATAATATTTATTCAATTAAAAGTATGTTTATTTATAGATATAATGTAATTATTAATTATCTTGAGTCTAAAAACACGTCAAACTATTCAATTATTTTTACCTTCTTCATTTTCGAAAGTGAATCCAATGCAAAACTGATGTTTAGCATTGCGGAGCCCCTTACAACCTTTAATTTAGTTAATGTACGTTTAATCCATATATTTTTATAACATTAAATTTGACTCGTAAAATGTGTATTATGTGTACCTACTTTCAAATTAAAGTATTTAAATTTGAATTTGTTCTACACAAATATCACTTCAAATTTAAAGCAAAAATAAACAAGAATTGACATCTCGTCAACAGAAAAATCGTTCTCAAATTTTAACCAAATATAGCAGTTTAAATGTGAGACATGACAGAGGAAGAGCGAATTTAAATTTATTTTTTATGTTGTTCAGCATAATAGTTTTGATTTTAAGCAAGATAAATTGCTGAATATAATATGAAGGCAAATATTATAAATATTGGTTTCAAAGGCTATTCAGGCAACATACACAATATTAATTACAAAAAGGTTTTGTTACTCAAGTATTCGTGGCTTGCATTTATAATTAATATAACGGCTACTCACGAATATTCAGGTTAGTATTTAAACGAACGAATATAAATTCAAATTTAGGGTGTCAAAAATACTGAATATAGTGTATTAAAATACAAAAGCCCACTTGCAGCATGATCGAGAAAAAATCCTTCCCTTTGGTTAAATAACCCAAGGGAAGAGTTAACTGATCCGACATATCATTAGTCCTATTGCACCATGATAATATCGAAGCGGGTTAGTAAACCCGAGGTAAGCGATTGTTTGACATTTGGCATTTATTAAGGCTCACTTGCAGCATGATCGAGAAAAAATCCTTAACCCTCGGGTTAACTAACCCAAGGGAAGAGTTAACTAACCCAACATTTCATTAGTTCTATTGCACCATGATAATAACGAAGCGGGTTAATTGACATTTGACATTTATTTAGAATGTTACCATAAAGTAATTAGTTGCAACCAATGAGGTATAGTATCTATATAATGTCATTGGAAACAACACATTTTAAGTCAAACTGGTAACATTACTTCGCTAACCCGAGTTTAACTCGAGGTGAGAGTCATGTTAATTTCTAATGACTTTCTCTTAGTTTAACCCGAAATTTTGATTGGTGCAAGAGACCTTTTTCTTAACCCTCTATTTTTTTACTTAACCCGAGTTAAAGTCGAGTTAAGAACATGCTGCAAGTGGGCCTTAAAATGTTACCATAAAGTAACTAGTTGCAACCAGTAAGGTATAGTATCTATATAATGTCATTGGAAACAACATAATTTAAGTCAAACTGGTAACATTACCTCGCTAACCCGAGTTTAACTCGAGGTGAGAGTCGGGTTAAATTCTGATGACATTCTCTTAGTTTAACCCTAATTTAACGCGAGATATTGATTGGTGCAACAAAAATTTTTTTAACCCTCTATTTTTTGACTTAATCCGAGTTAATGTCAAGTTAAGAACACGCTGAAAATGGGCCTAAGTGGGCGAATAAAAATGTTGAAAACGGTGACTTTAAAATACACATTTTAGTTGAATTGAATAATTCTTAAGCGAACAATTTTCTATCTTAGCGACAATTTCATTTTAATTCATAAGACTAGGGACGTCGCCTCGCTTCGCTAGTCGTCGCACCAATTTTTTGATTTTTGGTGAGATTTTTTCGATTTCATACTTTAAACTCGCCCACTCAGTATTTTTAGTTACACGCTTTGATATTTATTTCGGACACTTGAAGTCGCTAATTATATTTTTATTCGCCCAATTAATAATTTCCCGTACATTAATCGTATATTTGGCCTCACTAGTTTCACTGCCACGGAGTACCATCGCGTAATCCTGTTTGCCTCTGAAGAAACTGTACGATTACAGTGAAACTATAGTCAGGCAAAATCTGACTATATATATCGCAAGTAGCTGTTATATTAATAACTATGATGATGATGATGATGATGATGATGATGACGATGACGATTTTTTTTTCTTTTTATTCTTGGTAATGTTTTAACTAATCTAGATAATTACTGACCTAAAGTTCCAAAGCTTAATAAGTAAATCTTAAATATTGATTTGATTATAATATCGAAATGTAGTCGCACGTACTATTATTATAAGAAAACAATACGGAAAATATGTACCTAAATGGTACTTACGTACCATAATTTTACAATTAAATTATTTAACATCTAATTGTCTTAATATTGATTTTAAGGTTGTTAAGCTGTTAAAAAAGAGATCAATATGTGAAAGATTCTTATTATAAAAGACAAAGCTGCGTATAAGGAAATAGTTTGTGAGAGCTAGGGGTTTAATGTTACGAGGAGAACGGGTAGTTATTTTGAAATTTAGTTTTCGTATAAGCAAATCAATTAAATAATTAAATAAAAAAAATATTTATTATGTCAAACTGCTTTCGTCGTTCAGATAGAATAGGTAATTTGTAGTGTAAAGCAGAAGCTAAGTAGGAATCACTATTATATCCGAATCTATAGTTAAGGGTCTTAAGAAACTTCTTTTGAGTTTTTTGAATGATGATGATGATGATGATATTAATAACTATAATTATCACAAGGATGACTGATGACGGTCACTCTGCAGTTGTTGACAGAAACGTCGAGCTTTTGCTTTTGCCATTTGCTTTAAAAACCCTTGGGCTGTGGGGTCCAGAAGCACGGCAACTTTATAAAAAAATATCGTCGCGCTTGGTCGACGCTTCAGGTGACCTAAGGGCTGGAAGCTACTTTGGACAAATAATTAGTTTGGCCATTCAAAGTGGCAATGCCGCTAGCCTTTTGGGCACCCTTCCTAACGGCGGCAGCGATCTGGCTAGCATTTTTTATTTATTACAAATATCTCAGACTTTAGGTTTACTTTGTTAGGTTTTTATTTTAGGTCATCTTTAGTTAAGTTTTTGAATGTTATTTAAGTTTCTTGTTTATAAAATAAAGATATACCTGTAATAAGTTTATCTGATTTACCTAAATACACAAATAAATATATTTCTTAACTTGGAATAAATCTAGGTATAAAGTCAGTTTATTTTTATTGCATCAATTTAAAACTTATACATGAACGGAGAGATCATTTGTTGCTGGAGCGCACGTACAAATAAAATTGCCATCTTCAGGCTTCATTGGGTAAAATGCCTGATTGAAAAAGTCGGAAACTGCAATTTCTCGGTGAGTGTCTGAAGAAAAATCAATTGATATAAAAATAGTCTGGTGAGTTGTAAAAACACAAACAGTGCTTTTAACACTATACCTGTAAGAGTACAGCACAATAACGCATTTATAATGTTGATGAGACTTCCTCGATTCTGTAGTGCAAAAGAAATGTTTGCCGAGGTAAGTATAGACGATTTTCATGGTATCATCAGAATGAGAATCTGCTCCATCAGAGCCCGACTGAAGAAAAGTAATAATAAAATTATGAATATTTTATATAATAATGTATTTTTCAATGCAAGTGCTCGTAAAGGCTCACTTTTTATGCATCAAAACCAAACAGAAAGTCGATTATTTTGCCCTAGGGCTTTATTATTATTATTTTTTTTTATTTATTTACAATGGTTGGCTAACCTACAGCCTTTCCTGTGTACCATAAATGTTAAACTTTTTTTTCCACTGTTTAACGGCTCTGGATACAGTCCTTTTGAGCCAACATAATTAAAAGTTCACAAGATTATATTTGTTTTATTTCCTCACACTATGCATTCAAAAACGTAAGAGCAATAAAATAGCGGGCGTAAGAGCAATAAATTACTCATAATATATGTATACGCATTGGACTAGTGTCTGTAATGTATTCATGTGTATTAATAAATAAATAAATAAATAATTCCTTTTCGCCTTAGTAGCATAAACTACTATTAGTGGGGCAGATTGCTGGAACAAATTGTCGTAAATGTGGACTGACCGGACAAAAGTACCAAATTTTTTCCAGGTGCTAGGTAAGTACTAAGCTTTAAATTTTTGATAAGAACCAGCACCTCCGTCGGCCATCTTGGATTTTACGGCGGCCATTTTTAAATATAAGTTTGTTACTGATATCTAAGTTTCTAATATACTTAAAAACACGAAATTGGTGTCGAAATATTTATACGTGTATACTAGCTTTTGTCCGCGGTTTCGCACGCGTTGATTAAGGTTTTGTGTAGTCCTATCAAATCTGTAAATACTTTTTATATGTACCTGACTCTGGTTTGAAGTGCTTCTGGTTCTCATCATCTCTTATTTGATTCCCATGTAAAATGTCAGTGGATCGACACTATTCTTTGTTCTCTGAACTAATTATCTGCTGTCTTTGGCGAAGCCAGCTCCCTCAAACAAAAATGCAGATGATTTTACAAAATCTTTCGATCTACATTTAAAAACCATTAAGTTATGCAAAAATATTTTAATTACGGGTGACATTACTATTATTATAATCTTTAATAATAATGAACAGTCATATGACCGCTCTAATAGACATTATTATCTTAACATGACTGCACAATTTGTTTCCAGGTCACTTTTTGCCTACTCGATTAGAAAATTGTCTGAATCGATACTTGCTTACATCGTTTTAATACAGTTACATTTGCAAAGCTCAGTACAATTCCAACGAGCAGTTTTGCAAGCGCATCTACCGGTGCAGCCTCTTTGACCCTGACAATTACATTTAACTAACTCGTTACAGGCCTTTGAAGCAATAGGTATGGTGGTTCAAACTGGAACCCATGGAGCACCTTCTTTTTTTTTGAGTCCAGCCTCAGCCTTCTGGACTAGGGGTATGCTGTTGGCTATGCTCACTAGTACACCATACTCCTGCCTGATATGCAGCGTGCTTGCAGTGTTGAAGTAGTACGTCTTTTGTTGGGGGAAGATTCTCCATGGCCTTATTCTTTTGACAAAACAGCTCTTATCGGGCTTCATTTACATCGTCTAATTCACAGTTCTTATCGTACATGATGAGTCATTGATGACAGTGAACCGTTCTTTTAGTTTGAAATTTAAATTTTCAAAATCAAGTTCAGTGTATGGATGAAGTGCCATGTAGGTAAAGGCATGTGTCACTTGGGGATAATAATTCCACGCCTCCCACGCAGAATTTCTTCTTCGTCCAACAAATGATGATGTTGTGTCACACCCCGGGAAACTATGGAATATAGGAAGTGCTTGGGATTTCTCTACACCCAGTTTCTGGTAGATAGCATTATGTTTATATAAGTGAATGATTTTCCTGTACCAAAAGCAACAGAAATTTTTACATTTGTACATGGCGTCATGAGGTGATGGAACTTGCCAATGAGGATTACCACTACGTCCGTATCAACAGTACACTCCATACAGTTACTACAGCCATTCAAAAGTGCATCCTGTAAGTGGAAAATCAGCCTGGTATCTGCTTCCTCGTGATCACATGGCAATTAATTAATTAATATACATATATTAATATTATTAACTTTATTTTACTATTATTATTTGTTATTATAGAGGCTTAAGTAATACCATAATCTGCGGAAATTTCAAGTGTTATAGTTTTATTACGGTAAAAAAACGGTAAAAAATTGCGTTTTATGTATGGGGGCACTGTTTAATTTTTCATTTATACTTATTTTTTTTAATTTTTGTTACAGCAGCAATAAAAATACAAACTTTGCGAAAATTTCAACAGTCTAGCTATTACTGACACGCTGGCAGACGGACGGACAGCGGAGGCTTAGTAACAGTGTTCCGTTTGGTATCCTTTCGAAACTCGACCCTAAAAAATATTTGTTTGAATTTCCTGACCCCAAATATGTATATTTATACACCAAGTTTGTGATTCTAAGTGATTTAGAACTCGAGATATTAATAATATACTTATAATTCAAAATGGCCGCCGTAAAATCCAAGATGGCCGACGGAGGTGTTGGTTCCTATCAAAAACTTAAAGCTATGTACGTAACTAGTACCTTGACAAAAATTGGTGCTTTTGTCCAGCGTGTCCACATCATCAAATGAATCTGCCTCACTATATTAATTAATTGTTATAATAACACTACTAATGAAAAGCTCGTAAAAGTTAAATATAATATATGTATTAATGTAATAGATTGACATTGGACTGAAATATAAATGTGTGAAAATTGTACAGTGAAATTATTATTGCTGTAAAATTGATGACTTAATAACATTTACTAACCATATCTTAATCCTAATTTAATTTTAAACTTTATTATAAATAGTTCGTACTTTGTATTTTGTTAATATTATACTGGCCTAAAGACCGACGTAAAAAAAAATAGTTAAAGAAGTATCACTATAGTAAAGCTGAAATAGAAATGTGTGATGTTAAAGATTTTAATCTTCTTACTTGACACTATTAATACAATAAATTCTTATTATTGCTAGAACAATAGGAAAACAATATGTCGATCGTCGACCACGTCGTGGTTAATTCAGAGAAATCAGTCCCTCTCCAACGCTTTCATTTTACACTAGTCCGTCCTGCTCAATGGAAGCGGGCAGCTCAAAAACTCGCGATTTTGGGGTGTTTTATTTATTACGAGTATTTTGGAATTAGAAGGATGAGTTTTAATTATAATGGCAATTTTATATCACATTTCTTGAAATGTTTATTTTGGTATAAGTTTTATTGTCCTAAACCTAAAATAACAGAAATGAAATGATAGATAGATATTTATTTTATTTTATTTTATTTTATTATTCATATTTATATCATATATCATCTATGATATTTATATCAGTCCTATCTTTGAGATTTTATTGTATGCAAGTAATCGTGCAATGCAAGTAATCGTGTACCTATCAAGTGTCCGAAATATGTACTGAGACTAAAAGTTTTTTTTAAAATTTAGAATGCTTTTACGACGTTTATCCGAGAAAACACGAGTACCCTCGCCTTAAGGCGCAGAGTGACACATTTTTCCAAACCAATTACAATTACTATTGTACCTCTGTGAATTAGTACATAGTAAAATTAAAAGCAAGCCATCGCGTTTGAAAACAAAAGATTTCCGTAATGGATTATGTAGACTTTTAATTCTCTTAATTAGATGTTTTGAAACCGGTCAATTGTTAACAATTACTCAAAGAAAGTTGATTAAAAGGAGAATTAAGAAAAAGACGAATCGTAAACGCCGGTCTTAGAAAAGTTAGTCAATTGGGAACAAAAGTATTTTTTCTTTTTTAGAGTTCCGTGACTGTACAGGTTCAAGTTTTAGTCCCCTGTCACAAGTTTTTGACTACCTCTGTGGCCGAGTGGCTGAGCGCTCGCCCGCTTACCCAGATGTCGTGGGTTCAACCCTCACGGTGCACATTATTCGTGTCCAGTCTGCGTGCTTTGGAAGATACTTTAATCTATTGATCCATTATTACGGCGATAGGGCTCACCACTAGGGTTTCCAACACTCCCGGAATGCCCGGGAGTCTTCGGGAATATTTTTCAACCTCCCGAGCTCCCGGGATGCAATAAATCCTCCGGAATTTCTAAAATAAAATAATATATGTCATTAACGAAATAGATAAATCACGCAAAATAAAATACATTTTCCATCTCATGATTCGTATCCAATAGCCTGACGATGTTATTATAACGAAACCGGTCGCTAGTGTAATATAGATATAAAGTGGAACAGTTACCAAGTTTATTGACAAGATGTTTCAAATGTTCCATCAAGAACCAACAACGACAAGTATCAATTTCTCAAAATAAATAATTTGATTACGAAATAAATTTTGATTTTCCATGTAAATCTTTTATGATTATGTGCTCAAAAACCAACAAATATTAGATGCTTCTACAAAACAAAGCAAATCAGAAAATTAACAAATATTACTCAATTGTCCACCAATTTTTTTTTAAATCTCCCGGGTTGTTTCCTTCAAGAGTTGGCAACCCTACTCACCCATGACGTTTTCGGCGTAATAATCGTCGGTGACAATATATCGGGTGCATTAAGCGGGGACTGTGATTTGCATTTCACAGTTCACATATTTAAACACCTCTAGGGTGTGACACCTCTCACACCCTTTTGGCGATTCATGAATATACATTAAATACATAAGTAGGTATTCAAACTGTTGAAAACTTTAATCAGGGATAATTTAATAATGGATTACTCAAATGCAACCTTAATGAAAAATTAACCTTAAAATTACCTGATTCTTGTTCATTTGGTTTATGCTTGTAATAAAATAATGTGTGTTAATTATATTGCTACCTTTACATGAAGCCACATAATCTACTGATAACCGAATAACTTTTCCAAAGAAATATAACTGCGAAAATGAAAAAAAAGTTTGCTGTCCTCTACAAAATTTTCATAGTAGGTTCGCAAACACAGACACCCCGGCAGTGGCGGAATGAAATTTTTCGGTTAGTTTCTTAAAATAAAAATAAATAAACAAATATACTGTCACGGCATGAATCCCCGAGGGGGTGACAGAAGTGCTCCGAGTGTGAACTGTGAAATGCAAGTCGCAGTCACACTCGGCACACCCGCGTTTCACCGACGATTATTACAACGTACTTCGGGCACATGTACCTATACACGATTTTTAGGGCATGCAGGTTTCCTTACGATGTTATCCTTCACCGTCCAGCAAGACTTAATGCTGTTTGTGCATACTAAGTGGTAAGTAAGAACAAACACTATGCACATAAATTCGGTAAACTCATTGGTGGATGCCCGACCGGGGATCGAACCTGGAGCTCAAGATTGAGAGGCCAGCGTTCTACCCCTGAGATACCACTGCCGTAATTATTATTTTTAAAATATAAAACCATAATATCTGATGTCGCAGGAACATAGTAGTTAGAGAAATGCATTCTTTGCCTACCCCTCTGGGAGGCAGACGTGAATGTATTCATGAAAAAAAAAAAGTAAAACGAAATCATTGGGTGCGAGTTACATTCGTCCTTGGCCGTTCTTTGTTCCTTATAAATTAAGCGCTGCGAACCGTTTTGCCTTCTGATTTACATTTTTGTTAATTTGTTCACAGGTATCGTTTGGAAGAATTGGGGTGGTGAATTGATTGAGGTAAAACGAGCAATTTTCTTATCTACTGTGCCTACAAATTCTCAAGTAAATCGATGAATTCTAAATTGCGAAATTGGTGCCAGTTTATCTGCATTACTCATTGATACAATAACAAATGTAATGTTGTACAATTATCGAAAGTTAATTAGAGGTATATATTTTTAATTTAGGAGGAAACATAAAAATATTAATTAAAGAACCTAACAAAAATGTATATAGAATTAAATGAGACTTGAGGATGATTCATGATTTATATAAAAACGGCTCACCTCAATACGTGTTATGATCGGGAAAGCCGACCAGTTTCAGCAGATTTAGACTGCCTTCATCGAGTGAAGTGAGGCGTAACGTCGTCGCGTAAACTTCTTCACGTCTTCACTCGCCCAGATGAAGGCAGTCTAAATCTGCTGAAACTGATCGGCTTTCGCGATCATAACACGTATTGAGGTGAGCCGTTTTTATATAAATCAAAAATGTATATAACGGGGGAGGTGTTATTTGGTTGTCGTTTGCCATAGTTAGGTATCGTGTGTGGGTGGTCTACGAGTAATGTCGGATCAATCAAACGTGGAGATAGAAGAAAGTAACGATGTTATAATTTTTCTTTATATATAAAATAAATATGTTTTTACTTTTAAAGTTCAATAGTTAACAAAGAATAGTAACTGTAAGTATTTAATGTGATCCCGTATCTACCTTCCTCTCCCATTGTCAGACCCTGGTCTCCATGTTTTACTAATCAAGACAAATCAAATAAGCCCAAACTCCAAGGGTACCTGCTGTTGTCTGTTGAGAAGCTCACGTCACCTTCCAGTCCCATCATCAGATCCTGGTCACCATATTTTACAAATACACTCATCAAGACCTACTAAATAAGCCCAAACTCGAGAGGTCTGCTGTTTTCTGTTGAGGGGTTACCGTATCCATCTTTCAATCTCATCATCAGACTCTGGTAACCATGTTTTACCAAAGTACTAATAAAGACCAATCAAATAAGCCAAAATTCGAAGGGTCTGCTGTTGTCCGTTGAGGAGATCCCTTATTCACCTTCCAGTCCCATCATCAGACCCTGTCATCACGTTTTACAATGAGCCTTAGAACGGACGGACAGACAGGACAGATACATGTTACATATATTATTTAGCCTTTTGCCCGCGGCTCCACCCGCGATTATTCATCTCTGCCCCGTTTTCGGTTTTGGCGTTATTTTACTATAGCCTATAGGTATATGTTAAAAAGGGTCACTACGATGATAATAAAAAAAACCGCATCCAAATCCGTCAGTGTCGGTGATTTGAAAGAAAGAAGAAAGAAAAGAAAGAAAGACTATATAGAACACAAAGAATTTGTGTTCTATTACTTTTCTTTAATCACCCCCTTTCTATTGTCATTAATTTTCTTCAAAGTGCAGACACACCTGGTTCTATTATTTTATTATATATACTGACTGGTCAATGTGATAAATTTATTACTTTAACCTTTTAGGTTGGTTTGTATTTATTTACCGGTAATTATATATCATCATCATCCATCCATCATCCATCAGCCTAGTTCGTCCACTGCTGGACATAAGCCTTTCCAGGACTTTGCCACTCCCGGCGGTCATCCTGGAAGTATTGTCCATACTCACACACGCTGGGCCGGCGGGTTGGTGAGCTCGGTGCCGGAACCCTCGCACCAGTGACGCCACTTCCCGTCACCAGTCTGTTCCATATCAGGCCCGGCTATTAGGGATGGATATACTGCCATCCATCGGTCCCAGGCATGGTGGGCCTCCTGGTTTTTTGGCTGTGAGCTGTCCTCTTACTCTCCCCCGAATCACTTTGAGGGGTCTCCAAGTAAGATGGTGGTACCTCCACAGTCGAGCCCGGTATCAGCTCTACCACCTGCTATAAATAATCAACCATTAATTACTCAGGCTGTAACATTACATAATAGTTACAAGGGTGGTCCTTATTTTAAGTTTTTTCTGTTTTACCACAGGCCACCCCCTCAATAGGTTATTTGTAGCAAAAAAGAAATAAAGATTATTTTTCATATGTTTTCAACAACATTTTGGGTAATATCGTTAAAAAAAAATGGGACAATGCCATACATTACCTTGCATTGGATTGCAAAATTTAAAACTGTAGTAGCGACCCATACATTTTGTAAAAAGATATGAAAACAATTCTTTACTAACTTTTAGCTACAAAGGGGGTGGCCTATGGTAAAACAGAAAAAAGCTACAGTAGGAAACACCCTTATAGGTACATATCTTTTCATAATCACTTAGTCTCGTTTACTATTAACCGTAATTTGTTTAGTAGCTAATAAAGGAATAAAATGAAAGTAGAACGAGGAAATAAAAAATATCCCTAGTGAAAATCATCGATGTTTCATTGCCGTATCGCTGCAGATCTCGGGGCGGATAAAACGAAGCGACACAATTTATAGCTGTAAGTGAGGGTGACCACGTGATCTGAATATTGAGGGAACATTCGCTTTATTGATATACAACTTGTATACCTTATCAAAATTCTAGTACTCCTGAATAATTTGGACTGAAGTATTGAATATTTTCACTAGTTTAAATTAATTACAGATACTAAAAATGTTTATGCTTTACGGCAATTAAAATTGTATACAATATTAGGATATATCCTCTAAATTAGGAATTCGACGCGTGTCGGTACAAATATCGATGGAAACGACATTGAACTGGTTGTAACAACGTCGTTGCGTCTCCGGATAGCGCAAAATAGGAGAAAATAATACATTTCACATGGACGCGATGGATAGAAAATAGTATATTTCATTACGAGTGCGGAAAGCCTGTCATTGCAAAGAGTTCCGACAAATGTCTACCCGAGCCGAGGCGCAGCCGAAGGTGAGGGTTGACAGTCGGAACAAGTTGCAATGACGGTTCCGCACGTGTACTGAACAACTATTTTTAATACAGTTGCGAAAAAATGAAGCAATTTAATAAAATAACAAAAACACACTAAACTCAACTAACTAATACTCCACGCAATAAATTCGTCGTATGTAGATATGTAGCGACTTTTTGACTTCTGCGAAGCATTTTGTGCAATTATACTGAATTCCGGTGGTGTCAATTCAAATAAAATATCGTCGAAATTACTCATTTTGTGCAACAAACAACTAAACCCGCAAAGAAAATTTTTGGAAAATGGCGCCAACCGTAAAAGAATATGAGCAGAGATTTTTTTTTTGTTTTCTTCACCCATTCTGGCTAGGCAAAGAGAACTATGCCCATACAGCCAAGTCTTCAGTAGAATTTTTTTATTGATATGAAATGAAAATGAAATTTAATGAGATGAAATGAAATGAAACCTAACCTAACTCATTGAATCAAATCATTAAATCTGATATTGAAACAAAATAGTAGCTTCTTTTTAGAAATATTTGCATGAATCATAAAAACTTCTTTGATTTTTTTTTGTAAAAACTTCGTGGTTGGTTTTTTTCTTTTTAATAGACAATATTTTGACAGTTGGGAAAGAGAATGCACGAGTTCGGAAAAGGTAAAGAAAAAGCTCGAGTATGTAATAGCCCACATCCCGAACGCTATACGTCCCTGCAATACGCCACTTTTTGAGCAACTGTATTAAAAATATTTTTTCCGTCTTTTTTACTAAGCTAAGCTTTTAAAACAAGAACTATCGAAATCAAGCGACTAGTCCAATTTCTCATTCAGATTAAGCATGATTTTGATCATTTTGCGTAATAAATTCTTATGGTTCTTATATTATATTCTATTATACATGTCCATTTTATATTATTATTATTTATTATTATGTAGGAACACTTTTCAGTCACGGGCCCATAAGGACCTGCCTGTCTATTATGTATCTTTGGTTGCCATCTCCACTGGTTGCATATCATTAAAAAATATATAAAAACTTTCAAAATTGCCCATAGGTGCCAAACTATTGCTAGGGAGGAAGCAACTTGGAGTGGGTTATGGGAAGGGGATGCTAAATGGACCGGATAACAGGGCAATGGAGTGAGATAACGGACATTTGCCTCGGAAATCTCTCACAAGTTTAAGAATCGCAGACGGTGACTTGCTGCTTGCCAACTACCCAGCAGGATAGCCGTTGTGGTTTCCCTATCTAGCCACCATTGGGTGGCCAGGGGGCAACACTATGTAAGCAGCTAAAGTTGTCGAGAGGTGAGTCTGCGGGGCGCAAGATCCTCATGACATTTTACACTTCCAACCTGGAGCATGGTTCCGCTCTTGCATCTCCACTCTGACCGGCTCGTTAAGTCAAGAGAAGTGCAGAGGCGGGGGGGTGTATGGCTGTGTTTCTGATTGTGTGTAAGCGCATGTGAGTGTGTTGCACTTGGAGGTAGGGTCCGTGGTGTAGCCACTCACCATCGGCTCGCCGCAAGCCGCCCTGCGGTGACTGATTGCACTGGATGCACCGGACGTACCAGAGGGCGATGAGGTCGTCACATCCCTACGCCTTTATTATTATTATTATATCTATTTTATAATGTGTAGTTTTACTAACAACTTTATTTTTTTCGAATTACTATTGTGCCGTTTTGCATTAAACCTATTTTCAGTGGAGGCTATTTCGTGAACGCTTGGAAGTACCCTGAGTATTAATAAACAAACAAAATGTAGCTCTGGGTACGGACTATATGTTTGCACCCTTCGGCGTCGAGACGCTCGGACCATGGAGGCCGAGTGCACATTCTTTGTATAAAGATTTGTCGAAAGGCCAGGTCGATGCCTCCGGGGACCCTGGCGCTGGGGACGTACCTCGGCCAGAGAATCAGTCTGGCCATACAACGGGGGTAACGCTGCCAGCCTGCTGGGTACTCTCTCGCACGACGGCAGCGATCTTGACAAATTACTTTATTTCGTTTAGTTTAATATATATTTATTTTTAGGTCTCTAGTTTATGTTTTCATTATTTATAAGACTATTTAGTTTTAATTTTAGGTATATATATTATTTTTGTTATGTAATTACTTATTGTGTTTAAATAAAGAAAAATAAAATTACGGTATTATTACAAAAAAACAAAACAAAAGTAAGAAAAGGAAGACTACTACAAAATGTCCCTGGCTCTGTTGTCACCCTCCTAACAGCGTTTTGCCATTCCTTATTTTCTCCGGAATCGCGTCCGTGAGGTGTCGCAGATTCTAAATGACGAAGTACAGATTTCATTAATTTCCTTTTGATTTTGCCCCGATTTTTGGCGGTAATTAGCTGAATGTTTTTTGAGACAGCCTTTTATGTCATGTTATAATTTGGTCTAACCTTGCAGGTGTCTGGAGGGGATTTATTTTTTGAAATAATTTATTGAAACCGGGTTTATAGTAGGTTGAATAAGATTTAAGCTGAACAGTTAAAATATATTTTCGTGGTCACAGGCTGACTGATGTAGTAGGTGTCAATATTTATAGAAATTATAAATGCCAGCGAGGTTTTATAGGTGATATTTGCCGTACATTCTAAATGTGACGTCATCAACATAATTCCTGAAATCTCCAATGTGTTTGACACATGGCGCATGAAGAACTTAGCTGGTTGATAAGAAAAACTGACGAATAAAACGTAACTGTAATAAAGCCTTCTATAAACCTACAGCTCCATAACCCAACATTCACACTTAGCTGTTTTCCAATGGCCAGTGATATACCATTTGTCTTGTCTTGATAACAAAATACAATTTTATCCCTAACCACATACCATTTGAAACTAAGCTCTGTTACCATGCTATTAAGCTTAAACCTAATATTTACCAAAAAAAGTATATCCTCGTTTTTAGTCGACTATAATTCGACGCCACCTCTACCGTTTGAAATCGAACTCTTGAGCTTTGGCATAAGGTTCAAAATGTGTCGAGAAGATAGTTTCTTGAGTTTGTTTTCAGAAAGGCTATCCATTCGGCCGTTATATCCTCTGATAAGACGAACCTTGTTAATAATTAGTGGGAATCGCTAGAAAAACCATTATCAAGATGTCGTTAGATGTTTTAATTAAATAAACCTTTTTACCTCACTAGTTCAAAAAGCGCGCTTTTGCTGTTAAAAATCAGTGAGCAAAATTGACTGCAAAAATAAAAAATAAAAAAATTGAATTATGAATTGACATTTCGTATTTCATTGGCTCACGAAAACACAGCCCTGAAGCATGTCGGATACCATAGATAAGGAGTATGGAATCTGTACCATAGACTATGGACTTCATAGAAACCAATTAACTTCTACCGGAAACGGATAGAGTAAAACGCCTGCGTGATGATTGTGTTGATTTGCGTTTTCTATCGGTTTATCCGAGATTTTCCGATTCTTAATGGCTTTTAGGATTCCATTAACATTCCTTACATTTTTTTCATATGCAATGTTTTCATATGCAATATTTTTTATACCTATTGAATTCTTAGAAATTGGTTCGAAAATATAGTGTCTGTACATCTTGTGTTTTCTTGCTAGTGAGGTGAAAAATTGTATGTGTCACACGGGAGCAAATTTATTTTGTTTCTTGTGCCTTTGAATCCCTCACCACGCTCAGGGGATCTAAAAAGGCCGACTAGGGTGAATCATAAAATGATTTACAATTAGGATAGAGTCAGAATTTTTTCACACGTGCAAAAGAGACGGCATTAGATCAAAATCATAATATGATTCATGCAAAATGGCCTTTTTAGAACTTAGAATAAAAGTTTGCTCTCTTGTTGCACTATTAGACTTTTTGTCTCTTTTTTGGTCCAAAAAGCAGTTCAAATTGTATATATTGTATATATAATATATATATATATATCTTCACGACATGAATCCCAAAGAGGGTTCCAGAGTTTTGCCGAGTGTGAACTGTGAAAATGCAAGTCACAGACTCGGTACATCCGCGTTACACCGAAAATTATTACGTCTCAACGTGATGGGTGGTGAGCCCTATCGCCGTACTTCGGGCACAAATACACGCTTTCCTCACAATGTTTTTCTTCAGCAAGTGGTAAGTAAGAACAAACACGATGCACATAAATTCCGAAAAACTCATTGGTGCCTGCCCGACCGAACCTGGATCTCAAGATTAAAAGCTCTGAGCTTTCAAATTTTTCAGTTCAGTTCAATAGCTAAAATGCAAAAACGTAACGTAATTAATTACGACTGGCCGAGCTAAAACAACGCTTAAAACTGAAAAACATAATATACATATTATACAAAAAAGTAAAGCCAATTTAATCGTTAAAACAGTATATCGTAGTTCAGAGCGCCGCTTGGGTAGGTATTACTGGTAAAAATTATATAAATACCCAACTAACAAAACTGAGAAATACATGAGCGATAGAGCGTAAGCCGTTAAGTATTGATGAAATACGAACTGGCTTTATATCCGGATATATTCCCGCTATACCTTCGCTATATGTCCATTTGGGCACAAATTAAGCGGCATTCGTCAATACAAGAGGGTTACAATAGCGATTCATACACACCGAGGGGCTTAAAAAGCGATACAAGAGCGATTCATACGTCATTCGGGGTCCACTAACTACCTTTAATTTCTATTTGCGATTTCGTCAACATAAGAAGGTTACAATAGCGATTTATACCCACTGAGGAGTCCAAAACGCAATACAAGAGCGATTTATACGTCATTGGGAGTCCACTAACTACCTTGTATTTCTATTTGCGATTTCGTCCATACAAGAGGGTTACAATTGCGATTTATACCCACTGAGGAGTCTAAACAACGATACAAGAGCGAATTATACGTCTTCCTTGAATTTCTATTTGCGATTTGAGTCATGTTCCATCTCTTTTTTTCCTTGAAATGTTTAATTTGCGAACTCTTTCATTTTAAAACTTAACCTAAAATGGTGTAAGTTACAAATAAAGTGAACGATATGCGACGCAAATAAATTGGATGTTATTTTTTCTATGGTATAGTATTATGTGTGTTGTGAGTGAAATTTCCTTACGAAGATAATTTTACTGGTATTCTATATATAGTTTTCCACTTCGTTTTTAATACGCCTTCCTAATAATGTGAAATAAGATTGAAAATTAGAGAAACGTGCAAAGAGGTTAGGTTAGATATTTCGTTTATTTTCTAAATTATCGGCTGCAACTGCAGCAATGTAGTACTCCTTCATTATTTTTAAAAATCCTTTCATTCTTTGTCGTCAATATCTGTAACGAAACGATAATTTCGATGAACCAATTCAACAAAATAAAAATAACAATGGCGGAATATTTCTTAGGAGTATGTAACTTCTCTGAGCATTTCGTACGTCGTTAGGACGTAGAAAGTAGGTGACTAAGTTTTAGAGCGATATGATAGCGGTGTATAAAGCCAAATCATGGCCTTGATAGCAATCGATCATAAAATTTTAGGGTACGGTAGCAAATATATAATGGTTTAAAATGAAATACACTGTAAAAGCTTTTAATGTTTTTTGTTTTATAAATATAAATAATAGGTACTGATAGACATGATAATTTAAATATAAATACTGTTATCTCATCTATATATTTCGGGTCGGTGTCGGTTATATTACGTATCGTATCGTACCGTACTACCGTACCGTACCGTATCGTACCGTACCGTATCGTACCATACCGTACTTCTTCGTACCGTACCGTACCGTACCATGTCGTATAGTATCGTATCATATCGTACCGTACCGTACCGAACCGTACCGTATCCGTACCGTACCGTACCATGTCGTATAGTATCGTATCATATCGTACCGTATCGTACCGTACCGTACCGAACCGTACCGTACCGTATCCGTACCGCACCGTACTTCTTATTACCGTACCATGTCATATTGTATCGTATCATGTCGTACCGTATCGTACCGTACCGAATCCGTACCGTACCGTACTTCTTTGTACCGTACCGTATCGTATTGTATCATATCGTACCGTATCGTACCGTACCGTACCGTACCGTACCGTACCGTACCGTACCGTACCGTACCGTACTTCTTCGTACCGAACCGTACCGTACCATACCGTATCCGTACCGTACCGTACCATGTCGTATCGTATCATATCGTACCGTGCCGTACCGTACCATACCGAACCGTACCGTACCGTATCTTATCGTACCGTACCGTACCATACCGAACCGTACCGTACCATACCGTATCTTATCGTACCGTATCGTATCGTATCGTACCGTACCAAACCGTACCGTACCGAACCGTACCGTACCGTACTGTATCGTATCGTATCGTATCGTACCGTATCGTATCGTATCGTACCGTATCGTACCGTATCGTATCGTATAGTATCGTATCGTATCGTATCATCATCATCATCATCATCACCATCATCATCATCATCATCATCATCATCATCATCATCATCATCATCATCATCATCATCATCATCATCATCATCATCATCATCATCATCATCATCATCAGCATCATCATCATCATCATCATCATCATCATCATCATCATCATCATCATCATCATCATCATCATCATCATATTATTATTTTAAATTATTTGAAAAGCTAATTTAACAAAAAACATGAATTTCATTGATAAAGTGTGTACGGAACACTCAAGGCACGAGTCCTACTCGCACCTATACGGCGATGTCACGTATAATATAAATATAAATCGCTCTTGTGTCACTGGTCTAAAATGGCAAATTCTAACTGAATTAGGAGAACATAAACTCTAATAGACTCAATTTAAGCATTATGTAACTCTACGAGAGTATTTAAACTCAACTGTACGTGCTTAATTCTTGTATCGGAGTTAGTAATATCGGATATACGGCTGCCATACATTGGCGTTATGATTACACTTTTATATTTCCTAAGCATACTATTACTGCCTATTGGAGTTGTAAATCGCTAAAATAGCATTTACTAACTCTTTTCTGCACCTCAAAGCTTCAACAATTGCTGAGAGCATTAGCTGACGTTTTTCTATGTCTACAAGTAAATTTCACCGCTTTTATAGCCCTCTTTTGCGTCCAAGAGGATTTACAGAGGCGAATAAAGCAGCTTGTGTGTTAGTTGGGTAACACATCTAAGTGTTAATTACAACCGAAATATCGAGTGTTAAGTACAAAATACTGCTATCTACAAAAAGTAAATTTTACAAGAAAGGGAAAAAACAATAAATGTTTTTATTTGGATAAAACCAAATGAGCTATAATAGTAGTGTTATTAAAAATATATTCAAATTTTAATGGTAATAAACATTTTAAATACCAACTTATGAAACGATTCCTGCTAAATCAGTTCCCACTAAAACCTCAAAATCGATAAAATGTAAGATAGCAGTATTTGGTACTTAACCGTCGATATATGTTATTAAATAGTTATTTAACTAGTTATTAAATGAAGTTTTGTTAACGAGCAAATTGTATTAGCTGATGGCTATTTTATCAATGGTTTATAAAGTTTTTTTTTTATTATTTGCAACGATTACTGCAGCCTGAACCAGATTGTAGGCATTGTTTATAGCACAACATATAGCATAAAAGCTTTTATGACGTATTTTCTGCATGTATATGTTACGACTAAAGCCCGATGCGCGGTTAAACCTAGGTTTACCCGGCTAATGTCATACAAAACTTCGGAGGTGGCCTCGCTCCGCTCCGCTTTTCGGACTTTAGCTTACTTCGGGCTTTACCCGTAACATATATATTCCATAATAAATATATTCTACAAATTTAACTAGTTATTCATTCGCCGCTATGTTACAATCACAACCTTATCTTGTGATCCAATTCAATTGAAATTTGGTTATTATTAAATACAGACAAAAAACATACCGTCACAAAATATATTCCAGAGGGTTTCTTTCCTCTTTTCACAGAAGATTTTTTGTCTCCATCTGATAGGGCGTAAGCCTTATTGGCCGTTCTATTGGCACAAATACACACTTTTAGGGCATGCAAGTTTACCTCAGTATTTTCCATCAACTTCAGCAAGAGGAATTTAGTATAATATGCCACCGGCTAAACCTGAATTTACGCCAAACTAGTTTTCCTTGGACGAATAGTAGTTTTCCGGAAATCCATTAGCGCAGAAGAGAGCCGGTAGGTTAGGCTACTACGTGGCTCGACTCGCTTTACCTAACCTTCGTGGTAATTTTTTTATGACAACCCAGAACCACTTTGGCGTAGGCTGAACTAGTATAAATTCCGAATAACACATTGGTGCTCGACCAGCAAGATTCAATACCGAGTCTCAAGATTGAGTGTCGCCTCCTACTAATTGAGGTACAGTACCCGGCAGCGGCAGTAAATAATGTACATCGGCTATCTTCGGCTTCGCAGAGCGCCGTCTCTCTCAGCGGACTGTTAGTGCTTCGTGCGAAATAGATGACGCTACAATACGATGTGCATTATTTACTGTAAATCAAAATTACGAGCGGCGATCAGGAGACGCGTTTCGACATTATCGAATGTTTAAAGGACAACTTAAATATCGATGGCCTGTTTTTGTTATAAAAATACCAGTATATAACATGTTCTCACTTACCATTTTCACACAAGCCTTTAAGCTTCTGAAGTTATTGAATGACTTAGGTATTTTTTTGACGGTACCAATCTCTGATATTTTGTTATACAGGTACCAGTGTATAACATGTTCTCACTTAACATTTTCACACAAGCCTTTAAGCTTCTGAAGTTATTGAATGACTTAGGTATTTTTTTGACGGTACCAATCTCTGATATTTTGTTATACAGGTACCAGTGTATAACATGTTCTCACTTACCATTTTCACACAAGCCTTTAAGCTTCTGAAGTTATTGAATGACTTAGGTATTTTTTTGACGGTACCAATCTCTGATCAATAGCCAAAGACATCCTCATCATTTTACCAAGAACGTTGACAATGCTATCATTTTTATTAACAAAGTACCGATATTCCTTTTAGAACTCCAGAAACATTCCGGTTGGGTTACGTTTCAGATTATTATCTTTTCGGTAATTTAATAGGAAACTTGGGAGTTCTCCAGTGAAAATTCTGCCCACTTCTCAACTTTTACTAATTATTGATTTAATTTTATTAACTGGCAACTTTGAAAATTTTGGGGAAACGGGGAACCATTAAAATTATTTCAAGTAACTTTTTAGTAAGATGTGATGGCTTTTAGAGAAAACTGATAGAAAAACATATTTTATTTTGTCTGGTTAATTGCGATTCATAAATCAGTAATTTTAAGAAGTTTCACCGTTGTTTTTAACGATGAAGGAGCATGAAAAATTCACCTTCTGACACCCACACATTTTCGCTCCAGTGGTTCCCTTGCTCAATCTATTTCCTCGGATTATAAAGAGGTGGTATACCAACCCCTTCCTATTTCACGCTCCGAAAAGTATTACTTCTCGAAGATTTTCCTTCACCGAAAATAGACGATAAATGGGCGTGCATAACTTGTGTTTTTACACGAAATATAGGCACCATTTTGTTTTTTACAAGCAATGGTTCGAACGTTTATTTTATAATTGAGCGATAAAAGTGTGTTTTAAAATGAAATCATTCTAATAACGAAAACAACAAAATAGTATATTAATTAAATTTCATCTTAGTCCTAATTTGGACCTTGTGTTGGTATTTATTTAGTTTTTTGATAGGAATTTAAATGCAAATCAATATATATTTGTATTGTAAATATAATACAAATTTTATTCTGTAGTTAATCAAAATATTTTTTTACCATCATACATAAGACATAACATCTGAAAAATACTGGACCCTATCGCAATCCGTCCGTACCCCTATTATAAATGCGAAAGTGTGTTTGTTGGTTTTTTGGTTGTTGGTTTTTTTATAGGCCGAAAACTGACATAGGCTACTTTTTTATCCCGGGAAAATGCAAACGAAATACGCGCAGGAGAAGCCGCGTGCAAAAGTTAGTAATTAATACACCTATTCTCAATGTTTCCAGCAGTAATATTCGCCTTAAACAAAGCTCAAAATAAAGACCCAATAACTTAATTGAAAGTAAAGTGTAAACATTATCAATTGTCAGTTTGTTGTAATAGATCGTTCCGCCATTACGTAGCAAAATGTCGAAGGCTGCAATCTCATTCTTTTTCGTCAAAAGTATAGCCTTTTATTGCGTAGGAAAAAAACGCAAGTCATGTATTGTAGTTTACCGAGATGGTTAGGCAAGGGACAACAGTGCGCAACTCTACCACTTACTCGTAATTTAATAAAAAATAACTTCTAAAACAGTCTCTTATTATAAAACCCTTGTGTATAAGATACAAAAAACTTAAACAAACCAAAAAATAAATGTATAACAGACTCAACTAAATAAAAACACATTTAGGTTAAATAAAAGGCTTCATTTAAGTCACCTATTTTAATATATAGCTGAATACAGTAAAACTATTCTTTTTAATGGATTTTATACGAGATTTTTAGGAAAGGGGGCATCCATTAATTACGTGAGGCGTTCTAGGGAGGGGGTCAAGCCCAATCTCACCCAATCTTAAGTGGGCGAGAGAGGAGGTTTCGGCAAAATTCAGTTTCCGCAAGAAAAAGTGTAAAATTGCAAGAAAATTGGGTGAAATTAAGTAAAACATGTTTCTCAACTAAAATATGACCAAATCAAAATTATTATTACATACGGCTTGAACACTCACGTGTGATTGTTGTTGACTATATGCCAACCGTTTCACCGATACAATTTCGGCATTATCAAGGCGAGTGTCGTTCTTAGGACGACGACGCGGCGTTCACCGTTGTTGTGAATATTTATTCATTTTTATAATATTTATTTATTTTATTTATTTACCGCTTTCTAATTTGCTTCAGACAAGACTAAAGAAAAAAAGTTTCATAACATTCGGATTGCGGAGATTCGGTTGTAAGAGCCATGATATGTTGATTAAAGGTAATATTTTGAACAAATAATACTCTTTAGTATTTAGTAATTGAATGTCTAGATATAACCTCCTCTCCCAATTTATACGAGTGATTTAATTGTTGCTTTTTACGTCTGAAGGACGTAGTGCGACACTTACTCGGCTATACGTATTTTCAAAAATCTCACGTGAGATTAGGAAGGGGGAAAGAGATCGAGCCAAATCTCATGACATCTCAACAGGGGGACACTGGGAGTCGAAAAGTCGCCGAAATCCCCTCACGTAATTAATGGAGGCCCCCAAACTACATTTTTAGGTTTTCGTAGCCCAGCTGTTTGCCACGGTAAGAAATCCCTTATTTTTCGTCATGTCTCTATGTGTTAGATCCCTAATCTAACAATATAAATGACTTACACTAGAGTGCTGGAATTTGGCTCAGACACAGGTAAGTAAAAGGCTAATAATGGTGAAAAAAATGTCGTGTAATATTTTTAGGGGAATGCTCGCACTTTATCGGATGAGGTTCATTCGACATCTAAAAACTCAGAATGATTTATTTTTCGATATCCATCAATCAATTTATATACCTACTGACTTACTGTTACAAAGATTTTCAAAAGGGGTATTATCCTCTTTTAGGAAAGACAATTTTGCTTTGTGATGAAATGGATCGCATTCTGTTACTAATAGAGTGCTAATTTTGCTAGTATCGCATTAATATATTAATATATTAGGGCCATACAAAGCTTGGCTTTACTCGTGGATTACCCTTTAAAATTGACCTCTAGCAATGCTGTCAAAAAGGTATTAAGAGTATGGCACACCCTAGCAATTTTTTTTATTACCCATCCAGCACAATAAGTCCAATGGCAAAGACTTTATTAGCTTTTGATAGAGGCGATTATATGTTAGCTCATTGGCCTGTTTTTCTCGGGCGGGTAATACTAATAATCACGCAGCAAAACAGCAAATTGGCTAAGACTGAAATATTTGGTAGCCAAAAATTTATTGAATTTTAGTAGATTCAATTCATATTCCTTTCACCTATTTTATTAAAATTAAATCAAGTCAATCCCTTGACCACGTTCATCTAAAGAACGTATAAAAAAAATAGGTTGGAAATGCATTTTTTTTAGACAAAATTATATATCATAGGAGGCCGGTGGAGCAACTCAAAATCATACAAATGAAATACCGAAACCATTTGTAAATCAAGGATATTCTTAGGATAGTGTGTGTTTATTCCGATTGGATTACAGAATATCTAGGTTCCCAAGTATATATTTTGAAATGACATTGATTAAATAACAATGTAAACTAAACGAAATTATTCAAAATTAAAATTAACTATATAACTAAAATGAAAATTCTTTTCACAAATAAAATAAAAAAGGAACACTGATTTAAACATGAAATATGAGAAAAATAAGCTTTCTATGAAAATTTTAAATTGCTTATATGTTGCCTGTAAATCAGTGTCCTTTCAAAATATGTATTTGGGAACCTAGATATTCTGTAATGCAATCGTAATAAGTACAGAATATCTATGATGTACAAATGGTTTTGGTATTTCGTTTGTATGAACTAGGACTGCGCCGCCGGTCTCTTAATACATTTTTAATAGCACGTTCAGTTAATAAAAGATCTACAAACCAAATTTATTTATTTTTTCATTGTAAGGAGACACCTAATTTCTACCAAAAAACCCTAGAAAGTCTGGCGTTATTCATGTTCTAGGGCAAGACCTAATCCTTAGATTAGATTAACCCCAAGACCTAACCATTAGACCTATCCTTAAAGGTCGGTTGCGCCAAATATACTCTCGCATTTGGACAATTTAGCTTATTAAAACAAAATATTTTTAACGAATAAAAGTTGTGTATGTAATTAAGGAGTTGAACTTCATTATAATTTTTCAGATTTGACAGGAGTTTCACAATCATCGAGAAAAAAATCGGAAAGATCTGTAAAATCACGGAAAATGTAATTTGGCTTTGGAACTAGTACTAGTAGTCTACTGATCTAACTAACAAAATAAAATATTTTTTTTGTAGAGTAAAGAAATGAAAGAGTAGCCTTTACAGGTTTTTTATTATTTTTATTTCCTTTCGCTATTTTAAAAGAAATACTCAAACATTCTACATTTTTCCTGTAAAGAAAAATTACGCAAAAAGAATTTGAATGTTTTTGTATTTATTTTTAAATAACGAAAGGAAAAAGTAATAAACTATTATATGAATAAGTACTTTGATCTCTTTACGTAAAAAAAAAAAAATATTTGGGGCAAAACATTTTTTTTTTCAGTTTGCAACGCCAAAATACGTTTTTCGTGATTTTACTGATGTTTCCGATTTTTTTCTCGATGATTGTGATACCTGCGTCACATTATTATGTAGCTCAACTTCTTAACTACTTACACAAATTTTATTTGTTAAAAATATTTTGTTTTCATATGCTAAATTGTCCAAACGCGAGAGCATGTTTGGCGTAACCAATTTAGGTCAGTTTAATCTGTGAAGTATTAAATTTATAATGGACATTATCAAAACATGGATTATTGCTGAAACAATCGGCCAAAAATTATACTTGCGATGGCAATTTTCGGTCAATGGGATTTGTGGTTTTTGAAATAATGAACATATTCGGTGCTTTGGTATGCTTCTCGAGATTAATAAATTCGCTTTTGGTGCATTCAGAGCAGCAACTATCAAAGATAAACTTTTTTTTTTCAGTGTTCACCAGCAACATCTTTGTCATCGAGAATATTTACAAAAATTCATGACAGTTCCTACTACGCCCAGATTTTTCCAATTTCCGGCTTTCTCGAAGGTTGAAAACATGTCGTTTCAAATAGGAATTTATCATACCGAGTCCGTATCTATGCTACTTAAAAATAGGGGGGATTTTCAGATTCCTATCTGCTCTTTGGTTGATTGGTTTCAGGGCTAGACTGATTTCAAGCTTTTGGAAAGTTTTTGGACATGTGGGTGTGGAGATTCACTACACGAGATGGATTTCTTTTGTTGGGTTTATATCATCTTTGACTTTTATATGTATATCCTTCTAGTTCTCTTCAAATTCTTACTTTACTTACAAACTTATATGAGTTCCTTACTTAATGCTCTTAGCTTATGAAATGTTTTTTTTATAAAAGCTAATTTGAAGTCAAGTCTTCATCTTACATTTGACTTGGAATTCCAAATTCAAATTACTTCATGTCATGTAAAAGTTGTACACTTCTTTTAAAACAATATTTATTTATTTGTTTTGTTGTGGAATTGTCAACCTCAACAGCAAGCCCCGTGGATGACAGGAGACTAAAGCACAGGAATACATGACGATAATGACGAATTAAAACACACTGACCACTGACCACATCTTATCAACCACGGAAAAGTGAGGATTTTTTCCGCCACTGCCGGTGTGTTGCGTGGTGATACGGGAAGGGTACTAAGTAAGTGAAATGACATTTCTATAATAGAGCAATTGCACCGATGATGTGTTGGCGTAAAAGCTTTGCCGTTCTTACGACGTCTAATAGCTTAGTGGTCTGTTAATTGAAAACTATAGCGGAAGCGAATCCATCTTAAACCTCGTCAGAGTTATAACCGCTTTCAACGTAAGTGATAAAACGATATTGATTCAGTTGCGTTAAATTGGCAAAGTAAAGAAGCTCGCAAATAGGGTACCGTATGAAGTTACTGAAGAACAACAGCAAACTCGCTTCGAGAATTGCCTTAATTTGTTGAATCGGCACACAAATGAAGGAAAGCTGGATTAGATTGTTACTTCTGATGTAAAGTGGATCCTGTACGATAATCGGAAACGTTCGTACACGATATTCTGGTTTCTTCAATGTTCTGGTATTTTTCTATTCCGGGATTCCAATGTATTTTGCGTCTATCATGCTTCCCATTCAAAAATAGGATTGCGACCGCACTACTGGCTCTAACCATGTCTCTCTCTCGCTTTGTCTAGCAATAGAACGTGAGAGGGCTACAGCAAAATGGGCCGTCCCGACAGTCCTATTCTTATGCGGTAATTGCGGTATTAGGTCAGTTTCAATGTAAAATAATAAAAACAATTTAACTTAGTACAATAAGGGGAAATACAACTAAAAAAAAAAAAAACGGCAATCAATGCCTCAAACAGAAAAAGATAACATAATTTCAAAATTCAATACGTTGGCCCTTAACATTAAAATCATCAATAAACAATCAAATTTCTGAATTTGAGGAATCAACCGGCTGCTTTAAATAAATAGCACCCACATAAATTTACATTCTGTGCTGGAAATATACAACCTTTTTAGACCAATTATACGATATGTTACCGACAATAACATTATTAAAACTCGCGTGAGCTGACATACTAAATTATTTGTATTATTTTATATATTTGCAGTTAAATTAAATTTTAGTGAGATATATTTCGGGCCATCGGGCCCGGCATCAGTCACAATGAAGCAATGAAAATATAACAGATAGGTAAAAAAAAAAAAATTATAAGAACTATTTACATTTAACCTATTTATAAGATATTAAAAGAGTCACATAGCGCCATCCCAACGCATCGATGCAGACCTTTCTGTTCTTAGTTATGTAGCGATGAGATGGGATGGCGCCACGCGGTGAATGCCGTTCATGCCAATCTATTTCGTGGAGGACCCAGCAGTTGGAGGGATGTGAGTGGGGAATTTTTCCTATGTAATTATAATAATTTAAAAGACCAAGGGTCAATTTTCAAAATTTATTTATATATTTGCTTAATTTTTGTTGCCTCACGTGTGATTGTTGTTGACTATATGATAACCGTTTTTCACCGATACAATTTCGGCATTATCAACGCGATTGTCGTTCTTAGGAAGACCAGCGGCTGTCAGTGCCCGTTTGACAACGACGGTGAACGCCGCGTCGTCGTCCTAAGAATGACACTCGCCATGATAATGCCGAAATTGTATCGGTGTAACGGTTGGCATATAGTCAACAACAAGCTTTTCTCTTTTTTTTCATGCACTTATATTTTTATATTCATAGGTAGATTAAATTTAATAATAATCTAGTTTTTAATGTATTTGAAGTTATATTTCGTTTAAATAAACATATCAGAATTTTGCTTACTTAAAAATAAAATTATATACTTACAGAAATAAAAATAAAGGAATAAATAG
Organism: Ypsolopha sequella; assembly: GCA_934047225.1. Lineage (NCBI taxonomy): Eukaryota > Metazoa > Arthropoda > Insecta > Lepidoptera > Ypsolophidae > Ypsolopha > Ypsolopha sequella. The sequence continues at coordinate 34,019,423 of OW203983.1, read as the reverse complement.
GAAATTTAATAAATACTACAAAGTTGATATAGACATAAATAAATAAAGATATGTCAAATAAACAAATATTATGCCTATAGTCCATTGTTATGAAGATGGGCAAGAAATTCCGCAACATCATGTTTGATTTTTTATTTGAATATAATTTTTTTTTTAAAAAGTTTTGTACTTATACTTAAGTAAAGGGATATAAAAACTCGTAAGGAAAAAATAATTTTGTCTACCTGTCTCATTTATTATAGTCACTAAAGCCAATTCTGAAGGCTTTGATTTTAGTATTAGTGCTGTCAAAGATTAAAGTTTTCTAAGTAAAGAAATTTACCTTTTAATCCTAACTCTTAAGGACTATTTTGTATCGAAGAAAATTTAGTTTTGACAGCACTAAAACTAAAATTAAAGCCTTCAGAATCGGCTTTAATATCACCTTTTACAGCAGTTTAACAATTAATTAACGTTAAGGAATCAAACATTAGGAAAATAAACTAATTACTATTACAACGAACACCAGTAGTATTATTACTCCATGCTCAAAATTACAAGTTAAAATTTCTGTAGCCTACTTTAATAAACGCCCAAAGCACATAAACCCGGTCAGATGTAGATCGGCGCCAACCAGGCGCGTCTTAGTGACGTCACAGTTCGACCCGACTTGTGTACGGTTCATGCCTTATTATGTGGGCCAATATTCTCATATTGTACGCCATTTTTGGCGACACTGAACCTATGATGAGGGTAAGATGGAATAACAAATGGTCGAATAACTCTATCTTATCGCATACGAAAGAAAGACAAAAATTTATACAAAAATTATGCCCACTTGTTTTATTTTTGTCCATTGTTTTAAATAAAGACCAAGTTTTTTTATCCCTGGGAAAATCGGATACATCAAATGGCAACCTAATACTTACAACGCCACGACATAAACCCCCGAAGGATGCTCAGAGGTGTTTCCGAGAATGGTCTGTGAAGTCACAGTCCACGCTAGTACACCCACGTTTGACCAACGATTATTAAGTCCCATTAATATGATTATTAAGACTGAAAACAAATCTCCTCCTATGGGATTTGAACCCAAGACCTTTGGTTTAGTGGTAGACATGTTCGAATCACTACAGACCATACCTACAGAGGCGCTCCAATGGTGTTCCTTTCAAACGAAAAATCTCATACCACATATTTTGTTTGAGATCAAGAATACTTGTCCCGACTTACTTCCGACTTTAATGTCAGGATAACCCCATGAAACCTAATTTATTTATAGTCGATGGAGATTGTAATGTGAGTAGAAAAAATACATTTCATCTATCAAATTTGTCAATATATTGTCTCAACATTTTAAAAATTTGTCCATAAGGTTTAGTTATGTATTTCATAAACTATGTATTTATACGAGTAAAAAGATATTCGTATTCAGAAATGAAAATAGCCTGCAGAGGAGGTTTCTTTTTATCAAAAATTACTTATAAAGTAAAACTTACATAAACTAATACTAACTAGTTTATGTTGGAAGTGCGGTAAGGAGTATTGCTTTTACCGACGTGTATCATACCACGTTTTTCAATGCATAGTGTGAGTAAATAAAAGAAACATAATTAAAGAAAAAGTAATTATTATTAAAGTTAAAATGTCTATGTTATTATGGTGCTCTTCAACATTGTATGTACCTATAGAGTACAATAAATATGTTTTATGTTTATTTGCCAGTTCACTAAAGTATGCCAAGATAAACTTTTCCGAAAATGATGCGGCATTTTTATAATTTTCTTTCCACTGTAGATATTTTCGCAAGTATGCAGGTATTTATATTTATATATTTATTCTTGTTGCACACAGAAAACTTAATTCTAAATTATATAATAAAAGTTATGTACAATGGCGTGCTTATCTCAATAATGAGATTTCTTCCAGCAAACCAAGGGTGATAAGGATATTTGAAATAAATAAGATATTCATATTGTGCACGATAATATTTATACAGAAACAAGATTAAATTAATAGTAGATACCTAATTAGTTAAAAATAATAACAAACTACATAAAATTTACATGCCTACATAGTATAAATAAATATAACAATACATATTCAGTAAATAAATACACAATAAATGATATATATACATAATACACCTACACGATAAGTTGTCGAAGATAGTGCTCTTTTATTTTCCTTTTGAATACACCAATGGAGGGGCTATCCCTGATAGTGTGAGGAAGGGAGTTCCACAGTTTGATGGACTTAACAGTGAAAGAGTTTCCATACGCCCCGGTGTTATGAGAAGGTGTTTTTAAAAGTGAGACTGTATGAGACCTGACTTGCTTGTCTCTAACGAAAATATACTCATAACGATCGCGGAGGTATGGAGGAGAAGTGGGACTCTTTAAAATGTTGAAAAGGCAACAGAGGATATGAACATACTGAAGCTGTTTAATGGGAAGCCATTTTAATTGTTCACGGTACTGAGATACATGATCATATTTTCTTAGTCCATAGATAAACCTGATTCCCAGATTTTGTAAACGTTCAAGTTTACCAAGCAGCTCCTGACTGGCATCTAAAAAACAGACATCAGCGTAGTTGATGATCGGCAAAAGTAGAGATCGTGCGAGAGTAACTTTAGTTTCAAAGGGGAGAAATTTCTGGAGACGCTTAAGAGAATGAAATGTGGCAAAGACTTTCCTGCTGACCTCATTAATATGCGCAGCCCACGTCAGATTACAATCAAATATGACACCCAAATTTTTTGCAGATTTAGTGTAGGCAATAGGGATATCGTTATAAACTACTTGTGGAATTACCATTTGATTGAGAAGGCTAGTCATATATCTGCTACCCAAAATAATGGCTTGAGATTTTTTGGGATTAACCAAAAGTCCGAATGCCTCCGCCCACCTGTGAATGTTTGAAAGATCGCTGTTCATTTCTGAGACAGCAATATTTGCCTCAGTTACGTCAAAGTGGCGGTAGAGTTGTAAATCGTCTGCGTAAAGATGGTAGTTCGAAGAAAGAACATTGGAAACAGAATTTATAAAAATTGAAAAAAGGAGAGGAGAGAGGACACCACCTTGAGGTACGCCAGCAGTTAGTTGGCACCACTCCGAGGAAACCTCGTCCGAGCGTATGCACTGCAGGCGACCCCTTAAATAAGTATCAAACCATTCTGTGACAGGAGGAGATACGTTAAGAGAGCTAAGAATGCTAAGGAGTACATCGAAGTCTACACAGTTAAATGCACTACTGAAATCCAATAGTGTGAGTATAGTCAGTTTCTTATTGTCAATAGCTAATCTTATATCATCGGAGACTTTCAGGAGTGCCGTGACGGTGCTATGCCCTGGGCGAAATCCAGATTGAAAGTGATTGAGTAAACTATTTTTAGATAGGAAATACGAAAGTTGGTTGTGGACTAAAGACTCAAGAACTTTAGAAAGGATAGGAAGAATGGAAATTGGACGATACTCAGAAAACGATGAAGGGTTTGTAGTCTTTGGAAGAGGGATGACATGTGCATTTTTCCAGGCTGTGGGGAATGAGCTGGTGACAAGGGAGCAGTTGATAACGTCAGCTAGGACAGGTAAAAGTTCATCTAGTATAAGATGCAGCATTTGAGAGCAAATTTTGTCATCACCCACAGCCTTTGAAGTAATAGAAAGAATTGCTCTCTTAACGTCACACTCAGAAACAGTCTTGAAGGTAAAATGATCGCAGTCGGGTTTGGGCTTATTACGAAGGTTTAGGAGAGTTTTGTTTTTTAATTTGTCTTCTAAGGAGACAGGCGGTTTAGAAAAATGCTGATTAAGTGCATTCAAATCAATAGTCCCTGGATGGGTTTCGGATGTTTTGCCAATTCCGAGCGTTTTTAAGAATTTCCAGACCTGAGCAGGGCTGTAATTATTGACAGATTTGTGAATATGGTGCCTCTTTGCGTTTCTACACATCTTTGTACAGCGATTGCGCAACTGTTTGTAATTTTCAAAATTAATTTCACTAGGACATTTTTTATAATTACGCTTGGCCTTGTCTCGCAACGCCATAGCATCTCGTATGTTCTGTGTGAGCCATGGAGCTGGCAGATGCTTTACTTTAATTCTTTTAATTGGTGCGTGTTTGTCAAATAAAGAAATAAGTATTTGATTAAAGTTATGCACCTTGGCATCTACAGTTTGAGAACATAAAACAGGAGTCCAGTCTATGGCCAATGCCTCCGCTCTAAGCGCCTCCAGATCTATCCCTTTGAAACTCCGCAGAAGAAGAAACTTGGGCTTATGTTTGGGGGGGCGTACTTTATACGAAAGGAAAATTAAATCATGATATGAGAAAGGAGATGTGAACTGACCATGAGTGGCTACTTTTGGGGGATTAGAGACAATAATTAAATCAAGAAGAGATGGGACACAGTGGGGCTTATAATGAGTTGCAGACAAAGGAAGTATTTTCATATTTAATGAGGAAACAATGGAATTAAGTTGCTTGGAGCGATGATCGTTTTTCAATAGACACGTATTGAAATCACCAAGAACAATGACGTCATCATATAGAGGACTTAACTCATCAAGCAGAGATTCAAAATTAGCAAAGTAGTCAATCTTGAGGGAGGGACTGTATAAGACACCCAGAAGTACCTTAGTGTGATGGAGATATAACTCAATAAACAGATATTCAGCTGACTTAGTGTATGGATTAGGAGATTGCTTGACAACCTTACAAGGAATGTCTGCACGAAGGTAGATCGCAACACCTCCCCAGCCTTTACCGATCCTGTCATTTCGAATTAATCTAAATCCAGGTAAGCTATACATGGTGGACGGTAGTGTAGGCTTCAATACGGTTTCGGAAACGAACACTGCATCCACACGCACATTGCTAAACGCTGCTAACATATCTGGGTAGTGAGCATGTATACTTTCGGCATTAATGTGTACGATATTAAGATTATGTTTATAATTACTACTATCAAAAACAGAAAATAAGCGATCACGTAACGAAACACCGCTATCAGAGTCATCATCGCTATTCGCACTGGTGTATTCTTCGGACGAAGAGCATGAAAAGAAAGTATCATCAAAATGTGGTATACTCATAATATCAAATAATACTTAATAAATAATTATAATATTATAAATATAATGTAAAAATAAATATATACTAAAATAAACTAGAATAAGTACTTAGTAAAAAAAAAAAAAAAAAAAAAAATAATATTTAGCTCGACCCCTTCTACATTAGGACTGCGGGAAGAAAACTCTAAAATATCTACATGCTTAAATTAACAGAAAACTATTGTAGCCGCTGGCTACAGGATGCAGAGCTGATGGAATTTGAATGGGAGAGTAGACAGGATAAGAAAAAGATTGTGGGTAAACTGACTGACCTTGCTTTGGAATGTTGTTCTCGATGGGCCGACAGGAGATGCGGTGACGTGCTGAGCCTTCTTGTTGGCTAGTTGAGCTGGCGTCTGTGCAGGGATGTATTGAATGTCCTGGTTTGAGTGATGTACACAGCACTTGTATTAACACTACACTTTAGGTACGCGATATTGTTTGTGCTGACGCGAATGTCTATTGTTTAGAGCTGTCGGCTGCGCGGGCGCGCGCGCGTGCGCCTAGAGAGGCTCGTCGATCCGAACAGAGCGAGTGAACCGCGGGTTGGCAGCACGCGAGTCCATTGTGTCGCCAGGTGGCGCCAGCGCAGCGCCGCGATATTAGTCATGCACATATCATTCTGACGTCACGCTGGTATAGCGTGAACATCCTGGGGGGGCCGGGGCTGCGGCTCCTCCTGAGCTGAATCCAGCGGCAGCCTGGCTATCTTGAACACAGGTCGTCGCAGATTTCCATGAGCTGTGTCCAGATCCACAACTTGGATCACTCCATCCTTGCCAGGCATTGTGCGGAGAATTCTCCCCAGCTTCCATTGGAGCGGAGGCAGGTCATCCTCTTTGATGAGGACCAGTTCACCCACTTGAGGAGGGGAAGAAGGGGAGAGCCATTTGGAGCGGGTTTGCAGGGTATGGAGGTAGGATCTGGACCAGATAGTCCAAAAGCGCTGAGAGAGCGCTTGAATGAGTTGAAACCGTTTAAGAGCAGATATGGGTCTGTCGTCAAAAGACTGCTCAGGTAGAGCGGTGAGCGGACGACCAATAATGAAATGTCCGGCCGTGAGAGGTTCAAAGTCCGTAGGGTCGGATGAAATCGGGCAGAGGGGTCTTGAGTTGAGTATTATTTCGTGCAGAGCGCCGAACCAAGTTATGTGCTGATTCGCGAGCTTGTGAGTGATTGCATCATTGTTTGTGCCGCAGTCTGAGCGAATGAGAACTGGAGTACCGCGACGTGAGATAAAACCTAACAGGGCTCGTGCTGAGTGAAATTGAGTGTGATTGAGTGAATGTACGTCTGCTATTTCAAGTGATACGGTTGGCAACAAAATTGGTGTGTTAGTGGCGTTCACTACACGTTGTGCGGGGTTACAAGAATTCTCTGTTGGAGTTGAAGTCATTGAGTGAAAATGAAATGAGTGTGTATGTGATGAGTGTGTGTGTGATAAGTGTGCTGAGTGCGTTGAGTGCTGGTTTCATTGAGTGAAAATGAGCTGAATGTGTATGTGATGAGTGAATGTGTGAGTGAAAATGAGCTGAGTGTGTATGTGCTGATTGAATGTGTGAGTGAAAATGAGCTGAGTGTGTATGTGCTGATTGAATGTGTGATGAGTGTGACTATATGTGAAAATGAGTTATTAAAACTTGAGCGCTACCAACTCCAACGTGCGGATAGCTTGTAACTTGCGCGGGCCGAAAAAAAAAACAAAGACTATGTTCAAACGGAACACGGAAAATAAACACGACAGAGAAAAAAAATTTTTTTTTTAAACAACCTGTATATGAGCTGATAAACCAACGTGGAACACCCTATATGTGTACCATAAACAATAAAAGGCAGACAATAACAGGATAAAACTGTTCGGAAAACTTTTACCGTAACACAAGATTACCGCAACATTAAATATCAAAAAGGGCTGATGACCTTGTTCACTCCTATGTTATTATGCTATTTCCCGCTTACACGAAACTAATAAAATACCTATCTACTGCCTCAAACTCGTAAACAACAAAGAATGCGTTCACCTGGCAGAAATCGTATCTAAATGTGCGGACAATCCAATGATGCTAATCAAGCTTTAATCAACGTAATAATACGTAACCGTATAACGTGTGTACTTATGTACTCAACACACGTAACTTACGTATATATGTGACGTATATAAGTGCACGAAATAAAGCAAATTTATACTCTCACAAAAAATATCTCGCAAGATACGAGAACTATCTTTGACAGTGGGTAGATTTGCACCTCTTCGCGCGATAGAAAACAAAGTGAAGTGTAGGTACTCAAAACGTTGTAACACGATATGAAACTAAAATGTGAACTATGTATTTACGAGCAAAGTTGAATCACTTCGAGAACATTTGAAAAGATTGGGTCGGGAATTACATGTAAAAAATGTTGAGCAAAATGCTGACTTTGAGTTTAATTAATTTTACGTATGGGGTTTATAAGGGCTGATAATTAATCCCTGGAAGTGACGGGGGGGTTTAATAAAGAAATATAGTGGACTGTAATAAACAATTGGGCCGAATGGATATAATTATATTATCTGAGCTGAACAATAATTACAACCGTGATGAAAATGAGTTATTCTGTAAAGGGGCGTGGGGGGGCCGGTTCTAACCGATAAATGGAATGTTCCAGGCGGCGGTTCTAATTATCTACCCGCGATAGGTATTCGAAACCACAAAATATTTTTTGCCGGGAAAGGGGGCAAAATATGTAACCGGGTGAAAATGGACTGTAGTAAATCGACGGGGGCTGGTTCAAAACAAAGTTATGGGCCGGCGGGGGATAGGCGGGGGGTGATATAAACCAAAAATTTTCTTGGATTGAAAATGGACTGTAATAAATCGACGGGGGCTGGTTCAGTAACGGTTCGAGGGGCCAAAAATGTGAAAATGGACTGTAAGGACCAGAATTCGATCCGGCCGAAGGACCAAAAATGTAGCCGCTGGCTACAGGATGCAGAGCTGATGGAATTTGAATGGGAGAGTAGACAGGATAAGAAAAAGATTGTGGGTAAACTGACTGACCTTGCTTTGGAATGTTGTTCTCGATGGGCCGACAGGAGATGCGGTGACGTGCTGAGCCTTCTTGTTGGCTAGTTGAGCTGGCGTCTGTGCAGGGATGTATTGAATGTCCTGGTTTGAGTGATGTACACAGCACTTGTATTAACACTACACTTTAGGTACGCGATATTGTTTGTGCTGACGCGAATGTCTATTGTTTAGAGCTGTCGGCTGCGCGGGCGCGCGCGCGTGCGCCTAGAGAGGCTCGTCGATCCGAACAGAGCGAGTGAACCGCGGGTTGGCAGCACGCGAGTCCATTGTGTCGCCAGGTGGCGCCAGCGCAGCGCCGCGATATTAGTCATGCACATATCATTCTGACGTCACGCTGGTATAGCGTGAACAACTATTAAACACTTAACATTTTCAAGCAAAAAAAATTATAACTAATAATAAAATTAAAAAGTAAAATAAACAATTTAAAAACACAACAAGCTAATATTTGTATCTTCATACACGAAAAACAAAAAACAAAGAATATAAAGGCCTGTTAAAATGTCGTGGTAATGTTCAGATTTGGGATAAATTATTGAACGCAGGCGGCGAAATGCAGAATGCAAACTCCAAATCGGAACAGAGCCAACATCCCAATCCCATTTATCTCTTGATTTTGGCAGTAAGACCCTGTCATTTGCAATTATAGCTTCTGCAAGTATATCTGGCGGGTTAAGTCTAATGATTTATTTGTGCAGTTTTGATGCACATAACATGCATTTAAAACTGGTTTTTCAACCAGTCTACTTCCAATTTTCTGCGATATATTTTACATTTTAACGTGACACTGTTCCATTACCGTATTTGTATGAAATACAATTTTTCTATGCTTGTTTTTCACGTGTTTTTTTACATATCAGTGGTTTAAAACTTTATTGTCGTTTCCATCACAGTGACTCAGATAAATATTCTCAAAGATGAAAGCATTTCACAAAATCACGCTTTTTGTATGGCGTGCCCTTCTGGATCGCAATTTTCTTGGAATTTGGACTAATGTTAATTTTTTATTTCGGCCTAATTAGATGAAGTGATTATCAATAAAATTACTGAATTCGATTAGTTAAAGATCATAGGTTATTCAGACATGAAATTTTCAATGTTATTATGCTTTATTCGATTAAAAAATCGTGGTAAACGGCGACATTAGTTGGGAAAATTTACGGAATTATTTCTGCAAATAATGTGATGAAAAATACATATTCTGGTACATTATGTGTCAACAAATTTATATGTCAGAATTCTTGTTTAGGAATTAGTTCCTTAAAGTTGACTATGCGACTAGTTTTCCGTAAACATGTTATGGGAGATTACAAAGTAGCATTTGCAAATGTACAGAGAGATTGGTCTATGTTTATCATGTATTCAACAGCGTGAAAGTCTTTCTTAAATTGGTAAACTAGGTGCTTGAAATTTTTGATTTTTCGCTAAAAGTGTGCAATGGCCCTTAAATTGGAATGTTATAAGAGTGTGTGTCGAATTCAAATAAACACCCCGGAGAGTACGAGCAGCGTGTGACTAGGTACTCGAATCTTGGAACACCCCAGTAAAATCTTAAAATCTTAAATATTACCCACTCAAATTTTTTTTGTAGTAGCTGTATATATTAGATGGTCGAATGATTTATGTGTTTCGGGCCCTCTATTTATAGAAAACGTCTCTACAACGCGAGGTAAGTGTCGATGAGACAGTATGAAGTAATAGTATACCTACATATCTGTACATTTTTTAAGGGTTTTCTTGTGAGACTATGTTTTACTTATTATACTAGAAACGTGAAACCACCAACGCTTTACACATCCGTATGAACAACCACAGACGTACATCAACTTTACAAAACAAGATTTTTCCCATTCACACACACACGCCTACACAATGTTAGCTTCAGCGACTGCTTCATCGTTTCCATAATTAAATCATTCACTCCAGTGAATGTAACTAAATAACATAGACCTAAGAACCTGGGAGACGTCGTACATCCAGTCACTTGGTGCTTATTTTGGACCTGGACTCAACCGACAAACTAGACCGCCCAAAATTTCAGGTAGTAATAATAACGACCACAGCGGACCACAACAATAAAAAACAATATATCCGTTATCATAACCATAATTTATGCGAAGAGCAGTAATATCACTATTCTCATTATCACTCTTCCATCAAACAACTCCTTCCATAGTAAACCTGTTTACAAAACTTAAAAAAATTGTTATGTCACTTTTATTTTTTTCTTATGATATATATTTATTTAATTAATTGTCAAATACTTTATTATATTCGACCTGGTATGAATAAACCAGTATTCCACTGTTGACGGCCCTATACCGCGGGCTGAAATATATCGAGTATAAATAATATGTTTTATTGTTTTTTTTTATAATCATTAAGTATACCTTATAAGCAAATAAAGCTCAATAAGAGTATTATAATATATTTTTTATTAATACTTATTTTGTTAATAGAAATCGTAAGAAAATACTTTTTTACACAAACATAATTTAGGGCAATTTTTAATCGATTTTGTATTACTTGCATCACATAATTCAATCCATATTGGAGACTTCGTACAAACGTGCCTGAAAAGACATCTTGAACACAGAATTCAGCCTTTTAAACTCTAAGCCAACCTAAGCCAGAATAAACCAATTGTCTGAAGCCAGAGCGGAGAGCTAAGCCGGTCAGCCGTTTTCACAAATGTCTAGCTGAATTTAAAGTTTGCCGACTTTTTGAATGAGATTGATTTTTGTGCAGTTCTGCACTTCTTATGTTATTTTATTTACCCATTCCTTCACCCATCTGTCCACTCGTTCATCTAATTGAATGAATTAATGAATAGACACATTCAAATTGAAATAGTTTATTTTGCAAAGTAGGTATATAAAATGCACATTTCACAAGTCAAAATTTAATCTTATAAAAAAAATATCTATGTAATAAAATAATAAATGTACATGAACTAGATAAAAGGTTTATTTAATTTATGTAGCAATATATATACGATTAAAATTATAGGTAAAATATATATTATACAAAGTGAAATCCAATCAACCGCCCGAACCCACACCGGAGACCCGGCCAGGGACCAGGAACAAGGTTCAATGATCACCAACCGAGCCCCCAGCACGAATCCAGGCGTCCGTCCAAATTCCATCCTATATACTACATACTAATAAGGTTACATAGATAAATACATGCCTACCTCCGCCCATTCGATTAGTCTTGCTAAGAAGAACGGGCAAGAAACTTAGCAAGATTATGTCTTTTTTTTAACTGAAACTTATACTAAACAATAAATGACTTATATCTACTTTAACCAAGGGATAAAAAAATACAAGACAGCTGGAATTCAGGTTAATCAAAAAAAAAGAAAAACATATATATCTTTGCCTACCTGTCTCATAGAGTCTATTTCCTTTTACAGTCTGTAATTAATTAATTTTAACTCTTTAGAGGAATCACAAGTTAGGTAAGTATACTAATTAATTAAATTATAACCTACCACCATGACAGATATCATTATCACCGTAACACCATGCTTGTACATTGTTGTACAAACACGAAATAAAACAGAATACAAAGGATATAGTGTATAAAGGTGGGCATACTACTAGAAGCAGTTTTTTCCAGCAAACCTTTGGCTGCTGAAGAAATTATTATTTGCAAAATGTAGAAGTGGGAGAAACAAATAAATATTTGCTGAAATAAAATAAGAAAACAAAAATCAGTATAGCGGATATACATAACTAAATGACTAAACGATAATTGTGTTCAAATTGCGCTGATACAAACGTCGTTCTAGTTAATATTAAAACAATAAAAATACGTTTTTACTCGATATATTTCGGCCCACGGTATGGGGCCATCATCATTCAAATATTTATACATATATATATATATTTATTTATATATAGTATTTTTATGTATAAGTAAATTCTTATTGTATTATTATAAATAAATTATTATTGTGATTTTATGTAAAATAACAATTGAATGTATAATTGTATAAATGAATATACTTAAATAATGTTTTATTTGAGAAATTAAAAATGAAATTAATTTAATTTATTCAAGATATATCCGGATTAAAAACCGTGTCCTCTGGGTCAGTATGTAATGAGCCCACTAACCCGCTAACCGCCCAGAAGGTACCATGCTTGAAGATTCACGGTCCAGCTATCATCACTTACCCACTTTGAACGTCTTCGAATAGTTTCCGAAAGTCCCTAACCTAAAGTGGGCGCCTCTTGAAAGGGACTTTGTGTGAATAATTCAAGTATTTCAAGTCTGACAGTTGGAGACAAAAGCTTCAAGTGGTTAGTTTCAAGTTCATTCCACACTCAACTAGAAACAGACCGAGAGTGAGAATTCGAAAGCAGAGGGAGACTTACAGATAGTCTATTTTTCAAATACATCACATAAATATTATTAAAACTCGCGTGAGCTGACATACTAAATTATTATTACATACGGCTTGAACACTCACGTGTGATTGTTGTTGTCTATATGCCAACCGTTTCACCGATACAATTTCGGCATTATCAAGGCGAGTGTCGTTCTTAGGACGACCACACGGCGTTCACCGTCGTTGTCAAACGGGCACTGGCAGCCGCTAATCGGTGAGCTGCACACATTGCTCGTGTTGGCATATAGTCAACAACAATCACACGTGAGTGTTCAAGCCGTATGTAATAATAATTTCACATAAATATTGTTCTAGTTTAATAATTCATGAGTATTCTTATCTAATATTGGATAACCCAGCAGTCACTCAGTCTAAAAACCTGCGTCCTAAATGTCACGCGATTCGTGTCACATGCAAGAATAGTGCGACAAGGATATTTTGGCGTATGAATGACAGGGATAGGGGGGCGTGGCTGTGAAACAAGAGGTGGTAGGGCGTTAGTTCCGATTTTTGACACAACCAACATACGCGCAAAAGAGCCTTGTAGCACTGGTCGTACGAGTACATAATTTGGTGTTTGATGATAAAATCTTTAGAATATTATATACCGGGTGGCAAAAAGTAATGACCCTATTTCGTTTAGCTACTACTTTTCTACATTAAAAAACTGTAATAAGTTTTTTGAATACTATGTATTTTGAGTTTTACATACTTGTTCACGACGGAACAAAGTGATATTTAAATAAAAGAAAAAAGGGCTTTGGAAACGAATTACTTATTTGAGCTTTAAACAAATTATACAATATAGAATGACAAGTGTTTCTACCGACAGAGTTAACGAGACTGCGGTAGCTAGGCGCATAGGCCTTTGACCACAAACTAAAGAAAATTTACACAAACTAAAATTAATCTTATTTCCTATAAGACTGGACTTTATCTTATAGGAAATAAGATTAATTTTAGTTACAATATGATTTTAAACACTAATGACATTTAATAAACTAAAAAACAACTAGAACTTGTTGGACGCACACACACACGCACAGAATGTTTGTAAAGCGACGTACGGGCGTAGACTATACTCGTAGTTTTGGTGGTTAGTAATATTAACAAAATGGTAATTATTTAATTTTGAATTTATTTGTGATTATATTTTTAACTAGCTATATTGCCCGGGGCTCCGCTCACGTGAAAGTGTTTTAATCTATAAGGAGTATAGACAGTTTTCGGCTTAGCGGTTATTTTATCACTCCTTACAGCCTGGGTCCCTACAATGATGGTAAAGAAAATACCACCCAAATCCGCTGAGTGGTTCTCAAATAAAAACGGAATATACGGACAGACAAAGATTCTAAATTTTTTGGCCAATTATTATGTGATTACCTATTTTCATTAAAATTTTGCAAAATAATTCAAGACACGACTTTTACTACTTCATTATTTAGTATAGATTACGATAGACGCCAAAAAATTAAAAATGTAAATAATTTTCTAAATTATATCTCTTATCATAATGACCCTTTTTTATTTTTTCTTAAATACCGATATGAATAAGCTGCGAGACGGGCATATTATTAAAAGCGGTTTCGCAGCCAGATTGTGAAAAATCCGCCTTTTTCCAATTCATCGAAACAGAACACTTAAATTCAAAATTCACTTATAATTAAATAGTTATTCAACAAAATCTTCCTACGTATGTATTGTGTATGTCGTCATCGCAAAGTTTCCATTGGATTCTGAAAATTAGAATTTCAATATTTTAGAATTTCAATTACCTATGTATTGTGTATGCTGCCATCACAAAGTTTCCATTGGTTTCAGTGAATTAGAAGTTCAAAATTTTTGAAATTCTAATTTTCAGAATCCAGTGGAAACTTTGCGATGGCAGCATACACAATACATAGGTAATAAAGTTTGTTGAATAACTAACTATTGAGTGAATTTTGAATTTAAGTGTTCTGTTTCGATTAATTAGAAAAAGGCAGGTTTTTCAGAATTCGGCTGCGGTAAACCGCTCTTAAAAGGCATGGTCATATTCATATTCCAAAAAAATTGAGTTATTTGAATGACAAACTTAGTAGAAATGAACTCCCAGTCTAGTATTGACAAAAGTTCATGTGTGGTTTAAGTACGTAAAGTTACGGCTTTAATAAAGTTTCGACATAAATACAGGTGTGTTTTAGTGACAATTGTTCAGAGTTACTTCTTGGACTTACAGTTTTAGATTTCACACAAAGTTTTAGCAAATTAAATTACTTGAGGAATTTATCAGAGGAATAGAGGTTTAGTCTTAATGAATTTAAGATTAGTTTCAGAGTTACTTCAGAATGTTTAAAAAGTCGAGCAAGTTACTAATTTTGAACTAATTGATAGAAACGTAACCAGTAAAGCTAAGCTTACAGTGTACATATCACACGTAAACAAGCCTCTTAATTTTATTGTCTATATTAGTAAATAGTAAATAAATTTTGTTTTATTCGAAATATTGTTTAGTATATAGGTACACTAAACAATACCATACCAATACCGATCATTATTTTGTTAATGTCTTTATTAAATAAATCTTTTTGAATACAATTTTATAGGTACCTTGTGCATGACAAATGCACATGATAAATCTACTCACCGAAAACCAACGGCATTAACATTATAATTTTATGACCAATAAGAACCCATCTCCAAATATTCTCGCTGAAATCTTCATCTATTTGAACTTGATCTTTGCAAACGACCAATTTGATTGCTGTAAAATCCCATTCAACAGTAATCTTTATTTCCAAAGAATATAATATGTTTTACAAGGACCTCTCCTCCGCATAAATTCCCATTAGGTCAGATTATTTCAAGGGTATTTCTCATTAGGGATTCTCTATAGAAATCAGATAATAAAGGTGACAATACGGTACTCCTCCAGGGTTTCAGACCAGGGGACCTTTGAAAATATAGGCTTTTGCATACCTTTTGTGGTAATTTTACCGTAAAAGTGGGACGTTATTCTGATTTATTGTTTATTATATTTTTGTTGGGTAAATTGGTTCATTATAAAACCTATGAACATGAACTTTTATCCCAATATGGTAATGGTCTCTAGTTGGAAATATTTCTTAAACTTCGATAATAAACTTGTAATTATTTGAATAGATTTTATTTACAAATTTCAATTAAGGATTATTTAAACGATAATAGAACCCCTGCAGTTTAGTAGTGAAATGCAGTGCTTGCTTTATCAGTTTAAATACTCTTTACAAAATAGCGCATTTAGTATTATTTCAATGCAAGTGCTCGTAAAGGCCCACTTTTTAAGCATCAAAACCCAATAGAAAGTCGATTATTTTGACCTAGGGCTTTTTTTTTTAGTTTACGAGAAGTTAGCCAACCTGCAACCTTTCCTGTGTACCATAAATGTTATACTTTTTTTTCACTGTTTAACGGCTCTGGATACAGTCCTTTTGAGCCAATAATAACTTGCAAAATTGTAACAATGTAACTTTCAACTTTAATAATTAAATTGTTTTCTTTGATTACATTTGTTTTATTTCCCCACACTATGCATTGAAAAACGTAGTATGATACACGGGCGTAAAAGCAATGAATTACTCGGTTACGTTTAAAACACTCGCTACGTTCGTGTTTGAAATCGTCCTCGTAATTTATTCATTTTCGCCCTTGTAGCATAAACTACTATTTTCGGTACGTACAGTACGACAAAACTCAGAGGTTCCAACTATGTAACTTCCCGCCTCAGAGTCTATTTGTTCCACTTCAAGCGCGTCAGTTGTTCTTCTGATTGCGTTGGTATGTGATTAGTTGTAGTCGTTTTTATTTCATTAAAGTTCGGCTTACGAACTATACCGATGGAACCTTTGAGTCTTGTCGTACTGAAACCTAGCTATATTGGATAATGCTTTGCGATGCTTTTCGAAGTTCCTTCGCTTTCCCTTACACAAATACTGTAGCTATGCTAATAAGAAAAGTAACTTACCCCGTCAGGTAAAGTAACTGTCACAGAGAGCGTCGAACTAACTAATTAGTTTAGTTTTAGTTCCAGAGGCAACCCTCCAGAAACCACCACCACAAGAGGGGTAGAGAGAGGTGGTGTTCGTAAGGTAAACGATGGAATAAGTTTTGAGACGGCGGGAATATTTTACAGGTTGTAAGATCTTGATCTAACATGTAGAAGATGAAAACCACACATAAAACAGAGGTGTAAGTAGATGGAGAACTAAATGTTTTCTACTGTCACGATCCTGGTTACACCACTCACATATCCTACTTTTTCATTTAGTGCTCTGGTTATTACCTAGAGCATGATGGGGGTTGGATGTATGTATTTATATTTTCTAAATTAAATACATATTTGGAGTAAACTAAAACTTTGTATAAATCAATAAAAAAATAAACGGTAGATAATGTTATAAAAGTAAAAACGTACTTTCTCAAAATCTGTTATGAGTTCTTACAAGCATGACATGGTATTTTACAGCTTTGTTTATTAGGTGCATAAGAAGTATATTCGCTAGTACAAGTATTTGAATTTTAATAAAAATAATAGTGACATTAACTAGCTGCTATAATACACTGTTCAACATAATGTTACTGCAATTTAACTAGAGTCAATTTCTGCTTAAGGGCCTTACTATTGCCAAATGGGTACTTTCTAAAGCCTACTCCTCGTTTATGGCCAAACCAAAAATAATGAAGAAATGTATTATGAATAATCAACTCTTAGACAACATATGCAACATTTTTCTTTTTCATACCACCAAAACTTCTACATGATTTTTTTTTACTGAATGGTGTTTTTTGACCTCAAATTCCCTACTGGTTCTGAGTGGCTTGACTGATTGAATTCATCTATGCTTTGATAAATAGATAAACTTGATAGCTATAAACATAACATAAGATTATTCAATCGAGTAATCGCGTCCAAGTGAAAAGTATAATTTTCTCCTATTTCGCCCCATCAAGGACGCAGCGAGCGTCGTAACAGCCACTATGCATTGCGCGCTGATATGAACGTTATTTCAATGACGTTTCCGTTGATATTCGTAGTTACAAATATCGAGCTGCTAATTTGGCGATGGTAATCGCATTAATTAGGTTTCACAGTCAAAATAAATGTAAGATAAGAGATATTATATGTAAGATGTTGAAATCAGTAATAACAAAACAAATAGCATCTAACTCACAAAATGCTCATTTAGACTCATTAGTTGAAAGCGGCATACCTATTTAGGTTTACATTATAACTTGTCATAAACATCTACGTAAGTATCACCTTCCATTGAATAAGAAAACTAATGACAAAAAAAAAAGGAAAAATTAGAAATCTCAAAGCCCCATTCAATTCACGTTGGTACGAATATCACACTGATAAGCCTCAGACTTCAATCCCTTTCAGGCCAGTTAATTAGGGTTCTTACGGACAAATCATTAAACCACGCCTTGCGTCAATGTCTAGCTGGTTCGATTGGGTTTGCCGATGGATTGAGTGGTTTTCTGTGTGCTTTGATTTAAAGGAAGTGATTGAATAGACAGGCTACACTATGTACATAATACATGTGGTATTAAAAGGTCTAGATTCATAGATTTTTTTTTCTATTTAAAGTTATGCCATGTATTAGATTTTCTCAATGATGAAAAGTTATATGCGAAGGCGTAATAAATAATAAAATAATAATAAAACCTTTTTAGCTGACCTTAATTTGCAAAACACTTTTTTCTTATTCGTTTGTGTATGTCGTAGGTAAATTGTGAGAGCCGTAAAATTATAATTCCACTACTTCTTTCTTATAATATAATTGCCTTTAGTTTTCACCTGCATTTTTATTCGTAATTTATCTACCTGGGACAAGTAAGACCGAGTTAATCATAATCCGCGGTTAATCATTCTCCTATTAACACTACATGTGTGTAGTAACTTCTAAGATCACAGACCACTACTAAATTAGTCACTTACTAAGTGGTCTTTGACTAAGATGGATGTAATTAAATAATGGATCAGTATTCTACGTAGTCGACTGGGCTATGTTGTAGTAGTGACGTGTACAGATATGCGGGTTTTGTGTGTGTTGCGCATTTTGTAAGCGCACACTAGAAAATGTGCGTGTGCACGCTCTACTACAACCATAGTCCAGTCCACTACGTATAATAATTTAAAGGGTATGTATAATTGAACTTTAATAATAATGGTTCCCACTTCAAAAAGCTTAGCTTTAAAATTTTCACTATAATATTTCAGGTTCATATTTAAAATCTATATTGTTTTAAAATAATCGTTTGCACTATAATTTTAATAATTTCAGCTTTAAAGTTTCTCTTCTTTAAAAATAATTACAAGAATAGCAAAGAGAATTTCGCCCATACACATACAGCCTATTCTGAGATATATCTGTATTGTATAAAGTCACTTTATCCTCTATTTTTGAGGATGGTCTGAAGGGTCTGTCGGAAGAAACTTTAAGTTATAAATTACTTGGTCTGTCCTGTCTTTGTCGCTGTCCTATTAGTTCGTCCTACCATCCCGAATCCAAGCAGAAAATAGGTTGAATCTGTTCCAAAACCAAATAGAGCACCCCGACCCTAGGCAGTCTGGTGGTTACCACCCCTAGAGTGCACGCAAAGACCGGAGACGCGGAGGGAGGGCAGCCACAAGGGCAGCCCTCGCCCGCAGTAACAGAGTATAGGCACTCGTGCGAGCTGTAGCGGTTGAGCAAGCTTAAGCTGCGGAGGTGAGCATGGGTGCCTGCATGGGCATACCGAAGGCGGGGCAGAGAGGGCAGCTGGCCCCCCTGGAACTGGACTCTCACCTCACAATTTAAGCGATTCTTTCATATAAACTGTTTTAAGCCACTTTGTGGAAAATCCAAGAAGACTACTTTTAAAATAAATGTAATGAATCACATTTCTATTTACTTTGCCTCCACCTAGGCCAAAAATTCCTAATCTGCCCCCCTTCCGGTCAAAAGCGGGGTAGGCCCATGGTTGCCTGTATTTTGTTACGCAAGGGCGAAGGGGCTGCACTTCCTGCAGCGCCGCAGCAGTTGCAGAAGTAAATTTAGTTCGTTATATCTACCGTGGTTATCAATATGATTGGCATGTTAATCATTTGTTAGTATAATTGATGTGGCTGTATGGGCTTAGTTCCCACTGCCTTCCCTGCTACCCACATATAACCGGACAATTTTTTTTTTTAAAGAAAATTGATTTTGTTGTGGAGAGCATTATTTTTGATGCGTTTGAAATATTTAGTACAAACGTATTATTTATACATGTTTTAGGTTTATTAAAGTGGTAATATTTATTTATAGGTGTATTGTTTCTTTGTATTGTCAATCACTTTTCTTATTGTTATTTCCATTCATTTTAAAGTAAGTTCAAATGTGTCTATTTGTGTATGCTATGCACGCTTTCACTAAAAACACAAGGCATTACCAATTTAAAGGTTTTCATTTCAAAAAAAAATCCGGAAAATATTAAAAAAGAAGATGAATATCATGATACCATTTACATTTTTACTTAAAGAAAGGATTTTCAAAGAAACGGTTCTTTATTGTGTTTATGTATTTATTGTCTCAATAACACATGTAAGTATAAGATAAGCAATGCCAAGAATATTTTCCTTGCGTAGGTATACAACTCGAAATGTAACGCTCCTCGCAAAATTAAGTTTTGTTAAAAAAACCATGAATAAACCTCAAGCCATGAAATTTTTATTTTTACTCTGATCATGATTTGGTAAAACGGAGGAACTTGTTTTCAACTGTAAATTGTTTCCGTTTTGTAGACCCACTATTCCACGTCATTATTAATGTTTAATTTAATATAAGCATTTTAAATAATTATTCCTCAATTTGAGTAAAATATTATTAAATAGGCAACGTATGTATTTTAAATTAAAGTACTTGGCTTCATTAGCACAAGCTTTAAAAGCCACAAGTGTAGTTACAGCAAAGGCTTCCTGGAAACTACGAGTATATTGCAGGTGTTGAACATTGTTTTTGATCTCATATTCCTATATTAGATTTCTAGAAATCTACTTTAATAGCAAACGCTTTTTCATTTAGTATTTTAATTTTCTCTGATATCGTGTCATTTTACAAGTGCACTTGTAAAATCACATTTAGTATAGTAATGTACAGCAAACAGAAAATTTAGGCTATGAAAATAAAGGCCGCTGTTTTCCAGACATTTGCAAAGAGGTCTCCAATACAAATTATAATTAATGCGAGATTCAAGATTTGCGGAAAAAAATTACCAAGTTACAAATGAATTTATGACCTTATATACTGTATCCCGTATAGATAAGCTATTCATGGTGTTCGTTTCCAGAATAAAATCTTTACAAGTTAATATCACCTTTCAAAAATAAAAATTTCAAATATCATTATTGATTTAAAATTGTAACCAACTTACACATATGAATAAGTGGAACTAAAACTACGATAAAATTAAATTTCCTATATAAAAAAGGTAGTAGTAGGTTCTTCTAATTATTTCTACACTTGCTTATTGCTAAGATAGCTTTTAAGCCAGTCGTAAGCAGGACCTGATTTAATCTTAATCGTGGTTAGTGTTATTCAATAATTTTTATATTGTAAGAAAATAAATCTGTTGTTGATAATAATAAATACACATATGTCGTGAATATAATATATTGCGGGTAGAGTTACAAGATCATATTTGATAAAATACGGTTTATGAATTTTATGTGATCGTTTATTTATTCGAATATTTATTTGTATGGTTTTGGTATTCAAAAAAGTTTGAACTAGCACGGCGAGTAGAAGATATGGCCGTAAGAAATATTGAAGTGGAGTCTCTTAGTACAGATGCTATCTGGAAATAAAGTTGCTTGCCATGTTATTTAAATTGTCGTTTTACTCTTCTTTCTTGAGCAAAGATATCTCTGATCTTGACCAAAGTTGTTGAAGCTATTTGGCTTGTATTTACTTGTATATTGGTGTCGGTTCGGTTCAACACAACTTAACTAATTTGACAGGACTGACCTTATTTTGAGCGATCTGTCTTTGTCTTTTCGATACGGAAAGAAAAAGACAGAAGGCTCAAATTATGTTTAGTCCTGTCAAATAAGTAAAGTCGTGTTGCGCCGAATCGACACAATTATCGGATTTCCTTGAATTTGAGTTTGCCTGATCAAAAATTAGTTTCTAGATACTGAAAATAGTTTGCCACCCTGAGAGAACTCTCGTAGGGGGTCGTCTACGTTAAAACGGGTTACATACTGCTGTTCTTGATGATTTTACTGATCGAGTACCAGTTTTTTTTTCTTGTTATTTTATTATAATTTTGTAAAAAAAAATCTTGTTTATCTGCTTACCTTGTGACTGTCACTGTCAATTTTTAATTAATTTAATTACTTCAAACTTAATTTGTATAAACTTTTTTAAATTTAAATTTTTATTTATTTTTCTCATCGTTTTATGTAAACGTTTATATTCGTAGGTAGTTTTAATTTATAGGCAGTCTAGCTTTTTAATGTTATTTATATTTTATATTGCATTTTTGTATAAATAAATAGAGTAACACCATAAATACGAGCTCTTACATATTATAATATTCGTGTCAGCCTCGATTTACCTGTACAGTGCTAAAAATATAAAAGAAAACATTTGCAGACATTACTCGCGTGTAAACGTGAATGCGTTCTCGTTTTCGTCTGCCTAGATTTAAGGCTTTCACGTGTGAGTGTAATGAGACCGCTGCTGTCAGGAATTCAGCCTGAAATTCCGACTAGAATAGCGTTTATACTTGTAGCCTATTTACAGTTTAACGTTGAGGGAAGTAAGCACTAAAACTTCGAGGTTTTATGTGTTCAATAATATTTTTGAAATAATGTAGGTATAATTTTCAGTAATTACAAGTCACTAACATTTTTAATTAACTATGCAACCTCATCAGAATCTTTACTTATATTGATCAGAGTTTTTGTACTTAAACTTCAACATTGGAAAGCAACAATAATAATTTGGACACTCACTCCTTCCTTTCTGTTAAAATTTATCTCTGAGTTTATAAAAAATCATTTAACCTTTGAGTATTCTAGTTCGCGGTACCGTTTGTCTTTACAATATTTTAATGTTAGTGGTAGATTGGAGCTCAAAATACAGAAAACGAAGTGGGTCCTACTACGTTGCCAGAGGGGGGGTGCGACTCCCCCAACTACCAGTAGTACCTCCCTTCCCATGGTCGATTTATTGATAGATGCGTTGAAGATGTGCTATACCGCGAGTCCAACTACTACCAGTGCTATCTCGTTGTTGTAAACTAATGTAGTTTTAGTTTATTAAAAAATAATAATAAAAAGGTAAACATGAAAATTTTATTCAAGATATATTTCGGGCCCCACTGGGCCCGGCATCAGTTGAGAATCTGACAATAAATTAAATATGACATAAGTTATTTACAAAAAACAAAAAAGTAAAAAAGGTTTATTTACAATTTATCTAATTTAAATTTTTTTTTTCATTTTTTTGGTCCACCAGTTTTAGAGATA
Organism: Ypsolopha sequella; assembly: GCA_934047225.1. Lineage (NCBI taxonomy): Eukaryota > Metazoa > Arthropoda > Insecta > Lepidoptera > Ypsolophidae > Ypsolopha > Ypsolopha sequella. The sequence goes on along the minus strand of OW203983.1, from coordinate 33,996,347 downwards.
GGGGACGGATGTCCTATATTTGTCGTTTACCGAGGATTTCTCAAAATAGATGCAAGTAAATATAGCCAAGCTATATATTTTTATATTAAGCTTTTTAATACCTACAATTTAATACCAATATTGTATATTAAAAAAAAATGTTTTTTTCTTTATTTTACGTTTTTTAATATTTCTCATTTGTGTTCAACATTTTTAAATCGCTATAGTTTTCCTGTTATTTACCAGGTACGACCTATAATTGTTTAATTTTTTTTCATATTTTTTGGTCCCCCAGTTTCGGAGATATGGGGGGGACATAAATTTTTTGTGGTTTTTCAAAGATTTCTCGAAATCAGTGCCAGTAAATACAGTTACGGAATATTTTTATACAATCAGCTCTTTAACATCAACAATTTGATAATCATATTGCAATTTTAGAATTTTTTTAATTAATTTTTTTCTCTCTTTTGTGTTGGAAATATTATAAACAATTTCAAATTTTTAGTTTTTTTTTTGTTTTTTATGTCTTTAACGATGGTAAAGTTATGAGGCTGTGACCTACGGATGGACAGACGGACAACGGAGTCATCAAGGTTCATTTTGTACTTTTTAGGTACTCTCTGGAAAAATGAGAAAATAATTATTTGATCAAAAAGGAGTGTTCTATTCTAGTTATTATATTCCTACCTAACTCTGATCACTAATCACTTATACATAAATAGTAACTTATTATTCTGAAGCCTCATCAAGAGGTGCTATCAAATCCTACTCACCCATCAGCTGTGACGAGGGCTTGACTGACTCACTTACTCATTCCACTCTAAAACTGAGGAGTGACGATGAAATCCTCTCAATTTCGTGACGAACATTCAGTTATGCTTCATTTTGCCAATATCTCGGTATTGAAGTGGTACTGTAACTCAACAGTCAATTCATAGTTTGAGACATGTTACACGAGTGCTTGTTTACGAAACGAACGAAATGAGTTTCGTAATAATTTTGCACGAGTTTCCAAATGTCTAACTATGTTCAGTTGCACACAATACTTTAAATTCGGCCATCAAAATTATCGTCTTTATTTATAATATTTTCAACTAACAATTTCACGAAAAACAAGTACCTACATTCGTTCATGAAACTCGGGTGCGTCGTCCCGGTAATGCGGCTTGAAAGCCAATTAGGATTAAAGAAGCGTGGCTTAAGAAATAAGATCGGGACTTATTTCTCGTCTCTGTTGTTGATTGGGTCTCTTATAATATATTATAATAAATTGGGCCAATCGCAGCGCCGAATCGCGGTGTTATAATGTAATATTATTTATAAGATCGGATAAGTAATCTCTAGGTACTTATTGCCTTATTGCAGTATGGTAGTAGATAAAATAGTTTTAGTGACATTTGTCGATATTAATTATTATTACAATTAAAGTTCAAATTATTGATATCTCCTTTCAATTTTGTATGAGTGCTTAATTTTAAATATGAGTATGCTTCTATGAATTTCTTTGTGAAAAGAAAATTTTAATAGAATAAAATTAAATTCCTCTTTTGTCAGTATGTGTGTAGTCATATGCCTATGTGGTTTCATTTAATGCGACTTTTTATTTTACATCCGCTATGTAAGAAACCGTTTTTAAGAAAAGCTAAGATTCAAATCAAGTATGTTAATAGATTTTTTTGTGTAGAACAACTTGAGATATTACAGGAGCCTGACCGTCTTTCATTGGTTTATACTGGGTTGATTGTCAATAACTTCTCTATATAACGTCGTTCCTAAGAGCTTCTTCGTCCATTAGTGCTGTAGATTCCAGAGCTGACTTGAGCGCCGCCGACGCGTCGTTTATGATTATGACGCTATTAGAACCTTCACTGGTTTGCTTTATGTTCTAAAAATGCAATTTCTAAGCGTTTTGGCATCCAAGTGTCACAGAATGTATAAGAAATTATGATTTTTAACTTGGTTTTATTTTTGTTTCAGGTATGTTACTCGAACTCAGCATAGGTTGGAGTCAGAATAAACATAAGTATGCAAATTAATTTCTGTCGCTAAAATCCTCCATACTACTTGATTAAGAGACTTTTTAAATCATTTTTTTGTGCTCGAGATAATCTTTTTCAAATTAAAAAAAGCCCTACCTAAATTAATTTGACGGGTGGATATTAAAAATGTATACCAATGTATATTACTTGATAAATACACCTTTGACAATGGTAAGACCGTCAATAAACTTGCAATGCGAAATTACCTAGTCACCGCCCTATGATTAAACTAGCCTCTTGATTGGACAGCTAGGTTATAAGTAAATGGCTACATTAAATTAAACACACTAGATTCTGTAACCGAAATAACCAAAATTTCATTCGCTGCTGACGCCATAGCGCTGTAGTGGTAAAATAATTAACTAAATTTGAACGACGCGGTAGCTTTTATTTTAAGCCATTTAAGTCTGGCAGTTTAGCCATTAGATTGGATGCCACCTTCTAATGAACAACCTAGCCAAAAATATTAACCAATGAACCTAACCATCAATTACAAGGCTGATTTAACCATTCGAACGTGACATATAAATACTGTGGAACAAACCTGTGTCACAGTATCTGTGCCTGTGTACTATTTGTTTGTGGGGCGGTATCGTCGCTGATGAAAAGTGAATTATTTTAATCCAAAAGGTGGAGCCTGTTGCCGTACATCAGGTAAAAATACAATGCTTTTAGGGCACCTCACAATGTTCTATTACGGTTTAAACGATTGTTGCGATAGGCGCAAAAGTTCGTGATAAATTCAAAACTGCATTTAACGATACAAACAAAATTTGGCAAACATAATATTATAATAAATAAATAAAAACTATGACCTGAATACCATGTTTTCGTCATTTATGATTATATACCACGTTGATCCAAAAGCAATGATAAATGGGTATTTCTCGAGGTCCAAAAAAAAAAAAAAAATGATGGCGGTTTGCTTATAGTTCAACACTAACTCCAAATGAAAAAATTGTATGAATAGGACGTCATACCTAACATCTACGAGTACATTAATTTGGTTTCGAACAGTCGGAGCGATAACACAAAAATGGAGAAAACTATATTCGAGCCGAAATCAAGTACTATGCCTGAAAAAAATGTCTATCAAAGACATCGGTTTCGAATTGCTTGATCACCCTCTCTATTCTCCAGATCTGCCTCCCAGCGAATACTATCTCTTTTCTTGGTTTAATAGAGAGCTCAAGGTTAAGAATGCTATCTCTTTCCCGGGTTTAATAGAGAGCCCAAGGGTAAGAACACTATCTTTTTCTCGGGCTTAATAGAGAGTTCAAGGGTAAGAATACTATCTCTTCCCAGGCTTAATAGAGAGCTGAAGGGAAAGAATACTATCGCTTTCCCTGGCTTAATAGAGAGCTCAAGGGTAAGAATACTATTTCTTTCCCTGGCTTAATAGAGAGCTGAAGGGTAAAAATACTGTCTCTTTCCCTGGCTTAATAGAGAGCTCAAAGGTAAGAATACTATCTCTTTCCTGGCTTAATAGAGAGCTCAAGGGCAAGAACACTATCTCTCTCTTTGGCCTAATAGAGAGCTCAAGGGCAAGAAAATCAACGACAACAGCGAGGTGATGGCCGCCGTAGAAGCGTTTTAAAAGAGCCAAGAAGAAGATTTTTTTCTAAAGGAATTTGTGCTTTTGAGTCCAGATGGAATTAGTCTTGTATTGACTTGCCAGAAGACAAAGTTGAACAAAATAATTAAACCCAGACTCGTAAATAATGTGTTTTATTTCGATTATCATAACTTTTGGTCCAGCCCTGGTACTACCCAAATAAATAATTAAATGAAACTTTTGTACAACATGGAGACAGAAACTGAACATGGCTCCGTGATAAAAGAAGTTTGTCGTCCTGCCAACTGAGCTACTGCTTTGTAATAAAACCGACTCGTAAACTTTGAAATACCTTCACCAAGCCTCAAGCAAGATATATGCTTTCATTAAGCTTTTACTAGGTCCATTTCTCAAGCGGTAAGCCACTTTCAACCTCGGCTTCCTAGGTAGCAAGCAATGTACAGTCTATCCACTGAAGTAACCAACTAGTGCAATGCCTCTCCTACCTTGAAATAAAGTTGAACTTTGGCGTGTGGTACCTAGTGTATGTAAAACAATTTATCCTATAGAGCAGACATTTTCAGATACCAATGTGAGGACACGCATCTAAAGAATTTGGCTACGGTTTTAGCCACGGCTTAACGAGTTTATATATGGACATTAAGAGGGTTAAATAGAACATTATAATAAATTTTTATACATTTTCCTCCAGTTCCAATTTTTATACTTTTTTCCCTTGTTCCATATATGACTACTTTATGATCTAATTATAGTTCAATAAAAAAAAAATATGCAGTCTTGTTGAAGAGAAAACTTTTCACTGGCCACGCGACATAGCATGTCAACTCGCCTAAAGAAATTTTCACTTCAAAAATTGGCAAATATAAATACGGTATAAATGTTAACTGTTGAGTAAGCGCACAACTTGTGATTAATACTATTAACTTATAGCATTTCTTTTTACGTACATACAGTGATCTTGGCCATTGGAAAGCCTGTTGGAAAGCGTCGATAAGACCTAAAATGAAGGGCACTCGCCCAGAAATTAGGAGAGTTACAGCAGGCGAGGCGTTAATAAGTCTTTCCAAGGACTTTCGCAAAAATCTACGGAAATCGGTATCGGACGAATGACTGACACTGCGCAACTGCCGTAACCACTCCCCCAGTACGGCTACTCATGACGTCATGTCGGAACATAATGAGTCGCTTGGCGGATTGGGCGTAGGGGTGGTCGCTTGGCGGCCGGAGCCTACCAGTAAATGGGTGCCTACGTGTCTCTGTCGACGAGGCCAAGATCCGATGACATTGTGACCTTCAATATTACAGTTACTACATAACTAGATTGTTTGCATACCTTTTTATAATCCTTTAGTCGCCATTAATGACACCCACGAAAAAAAGAGACCGACAATTGTGTCAATTTGGTGTTTCTTTTTTGACTTATTTGACAGGATTAAGCTTAGAATAAGGAATATTCCTTCTATTACAATTTCTATGTCTTATACGAGTATGATATGTACATATATAGCAGTTTTTATTAAAATTTACACATAAATGGATTAGAGCAAGGTATATTTCGAGCCCTCTGATGCCATCCGTTGAATTCAAGAGGGCTCGAAATATATCTTGCTCTAATCCATTTATGTATAAATCTTAATAAAAACTGCTATATATCATAGTAGTTTATGCTACTAGGGCGAAAAGGAATAAATTACGAGGACGATTTAAAACACGGGCGTAGCGAGTGTTTTAAACGTAACCGAGCAATTTATTGCTCTTACGCCCGTGTATTATACTACGTTTTTTAATGCATAGTGCGAGGAAATAAAACAAATATAATCTTGTGAACTTTAAATTGGCTCAAAGGACTGTATCCAGAGCCGTTAAACAGTGGAAAAAAAAAGTATAATATTTATGGTACACAGGAAAGGCTGCAGGTAAGCCAACCATTGTAAATAAATAAAAAAAATAATAATAATAAAGCCCTAGGGCAAAATAATCGACTTTCTGTTCGGTTTTGATGCATAAAAAGTGGGCCTTTACGAGCACTTGCATTGAAAATACTTATAAAGAAAAGCCTAATGGCTACATACATATTTTATTATTATATGATAATGTATGACGCAGATATGTTGTTTTGATATGTTAAAGTACTAGTGACTACTAAACGCGGTAATGTTACGAGTATGACCTGTTCCCAAGTGTATAAAGGTGACACATTCTGTCTTTGTTACTTTGTAACTAAGAACAACTCGTTAGGCAAGGCTGTGCAAATTATGTCCAAGTTTTGCAACTTATCTTTAACGTTGGCCTTTGTGATGAGAATTAATTGTAATGATAAAAATGAGTTGTAGACTAAACTTTCTTTTAATGGCTTTTTTTGTGCTGTCTTTTTATTTATTTATTTGTCACTACCTCGCTGGATGGAAGAGGTGAGGTGAGAACAAATAAGCCACTACAAAGAAAGAAGTATATGTTGTAATATACAGTAAGACTGTCTATTATCACGATAATACCTCAAAATGGACATCCGATTACTTAGAGTATACTCTCACTCTTACACCCACTTTTCACCTACAATCATGATGATTCAACACGTTCTTTCGAGGGTTCTTTATACTAATGTGCACTTCAAAACTTTTATTTGTCCGAGTTCATTACATAATTTTATTTTTATTTTTGTATAATTAAAACAGTGTACAAAAACTTATTTTCGAAATATATTTCGGCCCACTTTGGGGCAGGCATCAGTCGAATTATAAACCGGGGAAAAAACCGGGCACACAATAAGTAATTTAAATTGATATTAAATATTACAAATTGTAATTTACAATCCATAATAGTATTTTGTGCAACTGTGACATAATGTGAGAGATTGGGCCACGAGTGCTTGTTTTCGAAACAAACGAAGTGAGTTTCGTTATAGACTTGCGCGAGTGTCCCAATCTCTAATTATGTCCAGTTGCACACAATACTTTATATACGATCATCAAAAACAATTACACAAAAATTAGAAAAAGTACACTCTCAATGATATTGTAGTGATACTCGTCATGATACGAGAACCTTTAATTGTATGTAGACACCTGATACTAATCAGAAGCGAGAAGAGTAAGAGGGCGTGGCTTTAGAAATTAAGACAGAATGTTATCGCTTGTGTTTGGTTCTCTAACGGTGTTATAATAAATATGGCCAATATCAGCGCAAAATTGCGGTGTTTATAATGTAATATCGGTCAAACAATGTAGATACTTATAAAACCTTATTAGAATAGAATAATTATTTATTAAAGCATCAAAGACTGTATTAGTAAGAAAATTGCACAATAAAAAAATGAAAAAATGTAGTATGGGAGTAGATAAAATGCAATGTGATTGATCTAATTGTGCACCGAAGTGAAAAATGATACTGAAAAAACTGGCAAACAAAATAATTTTGAACCTGACTCGATTGCACAAAGGTGAAGTAAAAAAGCACAATTTGAGTCAAAAATAAATGCTTCACTCCTGGATGTTTGTAAAGTTTAATTATACTATTAACGTACAAGTTTCATCGTATCAGAATTGCGGCCTCAGCTTTTTTTTTACGGTTTGTATTTTTTTTTTCATAGGGCTTTTCTGTTTGGACACCTATACTATCGCCAGTTTCAGGCTTCCGCAAGATCACCTCTGCGCTCATAAACGGAATAATTGTAAAACTAAAAATGATATGCAGCGTTTGGAAGTCAATTTACAGAGGGTAGTTGAAAATTCAAATTAATACGTACGAAGTCATATTTACACAAAAAGCAAGCGATAAAGAGTTTTATAATAAGTTTCTTGTTTAGCACGTTTAGTTTGGAACAAGGTTGTTTTCATTAAGAGCGTGCCCACGCGAGCGGAAAATAGTTTAATGTTGCAAATACGACAATCTATGATGCTGTTTTTCTGCTGCTACGCTTTTAAGCTTCTCGTTAGCATTTTTCCAACTAATTGGAATAATCCCGTTCCAATTCCCGTTACAATTATAAGAAAACTGTGTTGATCTTATAAAGCTCATTTAGTCGCTTTCAAGTTTGCAGAGCAAAAATGTATAAATAAAATATGCGATGAAAACAACAATAATCTACAAGTATTATGTATTTACCATATGCCACAATATGAATAAAACGATCGCAAAAATGAATTCCTGACGCCCTGCAAGATCTGTCCTCTAAAAAGGCCGCTTTGGCTGAATCATATGGTGATTCTGTTGTAATGCTGTCTCTTTTGCACGCATGAAGAAAAGAGCCTTTGTCACTCTGAGCATAATGTCATTTGACTGTCAAAACATGGAGGTCGTCGGTTGTAAACTTCCGACATTTAAAACATCGTCCGATAAGGGGTCGAAAAAATATTTTCGATAAATATTACAAAAATGTTCTTTATACTACACCTGCTCGGAAAGTACCTTCTTTCTTTGTTGAAAACGATGCAGAAAGTACGTCATTACTGTCATACAAATATGCGGGCGGCAAAAGTGTATGAAAATTCATTGTTAACGTGCTTGAGCGGGCAGAAAAAGTATATGCAAATCCATTGTTAACGTGCTTTTTTTTTTTTTTTTAAGTAACATAAAGAATGAGCAAGTGGCCAAGTGGCCAGTATTATTTTGCGAACTCGTACATAAAACTCGAAAAATGATACTGGCCACTTGCTTTTCCTGCACATAATAAAAAATAAGAAGGAAATAAAAGGTTGGAAAAAAGGCGCGAAGACGTGATGGCGTCGTTTTTTTTGTTTTATTGAAAAAATATTGCATTTTGGGTGTTTTGATCAACAATAGTGATAGGATATTGTGAATTAAAATCGCCGTAACCTGTGTAGTGTGTTGTTCAATGGAACAAAAGTGCGGGCTGTGCCTTTTCGTGTGTTTTTTCTAACCCTGTTGTATTTGCGTTACAAGGCTATCATTATAGCGGAAACGACAGGACAGTGACTTAGACAGGACAGACCTTTCAGATGATCCTCAACAGAAGAGGATAGTGCATATAAACATAAAAAACTATAACGTCAAACATGGCTGTATGGGCTAAGATCCCTTTGCCTTTCCACTTAGTGGGAAAATGAAAAAAAAAAAAAAAAAAAGTGGCAATCGCACGCGAGTCAGTCGGTTTCTTTTATTGTATCTTGATTAAAAGTAAAATGATACTATTTCCTCGCAGGTGTAGTATAAAGCACTATGTATCACTCGGGAGAAAGTGCGATTCCCCTTTCTTCCCTCGGTGAACAATGTACTATTGTTCTTGTTTGATTCTAAGCACATTCCAGTTCTCAGATTTCCCCAACGTACCCGTGATACGCAGATGTCAGTCTCAGTGACATAAAAGCTAAAATAACGCTTCAAAGTTATATTACGGTTTTAGAAACAAAGGCCTAACGGTGAAATGTTTTCTGTGGCATGAGTATTTATGCTACTTATTACAATTTTAACATTATTTTATCTTTTGTTATCGTTCACTTGCTTACATCTCACTTGTTTTCAAGATGCTAAGAATGTAGGAAACTATCATCCAATCAGTATTCAAACATAATTAGAACAACCCAGAAATATCAACAGGCCTTTTATTATTATTTTTTTCTGTAAATATAGCATACATCGTCAACATACAAGCTGTTCTGTCATTTTCTGGTGGTAAATTTAACAATGACAATAAAGAAATTGGAAATTCAGTTAGGCGAAAAAGCTATGTGACGTCAAAGTGGTATCGCTGAAAAATCAGGACATAAATGAAATACCCGTAAAATATTTAACTCGAGTAATGGTAGAAGTTATGTTTTGAGAACAAGAAACAGATGTCAGCTTTAAATAACTTTTTTATGGGCTTACAAATACAAATACGGTTGCAAAAAAATCTGCTCAAATGTCAGGGTTTATTAAACGCAATAAGAAAAGCTTCAACCTTCATACAAATATTTTGTTATACAATGCTCTGGTGGCTCGCTGGAATACGCCTCTTCTGCCTGAAACCCATCTTGCGACTTTCCCACACAACGCCTTGAATCTTTACAGCGTGCTTTCACAAGACATCTTGCTTTCGTGTCCTCAGGTATCTCACACAGATGTCCACATGACCATTTCATTAAGGGGGTATATTGTGAAAATTTACACTTTTTGAAGTTATTTACCTGCCGTTTTAAAGAAGTTCCAAGTAAAATAAATTAGTACAACAATTTTGGAATATTTTTCTAGATTTTGGGCTATCAGAAACGCGATTGGAGGAATTTTACTCGATAGAAATAATTATTCAAATGAGGTCTAAATTTATAGTTTTTCTTGATATTCTGACAAATTGGGATACCATTGGAATTCAAAAATATTTATAATATGGGTTTTCACAATACCTAAATTACTGATTATGGAAATTTTCATAGCTCTTTTAGTTAATTTTGTATTAATTTATTTAAAACCGACTTTTTGACAAGTTTCCCCGATTCCGTCCCTCTCGCACTGCAGGTTTTTCCGCCTGGAGTAACGGGGACATTTGCACGGACGATATATCACCTTAAAATGACGTCGCTAAGAAACGAACGCACTATGCATGACCTCATTTTCCTGCATAAAACCATCAATGGCAAAATCATTTGCAGCGATATTTTAGGGAAAATTTCTTAAACTGCTTCCTATAACTTTTTACAACCCATTACAAACATTTTAAAAAGACCCCCTTTCAGAACCAGCACAGGCAGAATTTGCCAAAACACAACCATTTGTACAAAAGATCCTGACATCGATATTTTCTCCGACCAATTGCTACAAACGGTCTATTTTGATTTTAATCATTAATTTATATATTATTTATTTATTAATAATGATAAAATCTACAGCACTTTACAAAACAAATATAAAATGGTAACTGGTAACTATATTAAAACAAATCAATATCAATCAATACATAATAATAATCCCGGTGTGTGTGTACATTGAATAAAATTAATAAAAATAGTAAGGGGGTGACTAAAAAAGAGTAATAGAACACAAATCAGCAATATTTAGAATTATTTTTTGTCTGTCTGTCTGTATGTTTGTCCGCGCACATCTCCGAAACTACTGAACGGATTTTCATGTAGTTTTCACAGACCTTAATTTCGATTAGAATATAGGTTTCGTTTCATTAAAATCGGGTCGTGAAAAATTATCATCATTTAAAGATTTTTGGAATTTACTTTTCTACTGTTACAAGTTACATGGCAAGTAACAGTTTCTGCCGATGAAGGCCTATAGAAGTCAAGAACGATTGTTTGAAAAAAAAAGTTATCGTAATTTAAAGATTTTTGGAATTTACTTTTCTACTGACTGAAGTTACATAGCAAATAATAGTTCCTGGTGATGAAGTCCTATAGACATTACGAAAGATAGTTTGGTTAGAATTATGTAGCGTATGAAATTTAAGTACATGAAAAAATCAACAGGTGGCGCTGATCATTATTAGAATAAATAAATATTTACTTATTTCCTTTAAATAGCGTCATCTATTTTGGTAAATAAAAAGTTTTAATGTTAAATTAGTTGCAGCAATTGAATAACAGATGGCGATACCTTCTTTGATGAAATGGGCTTGGTACTATGATAACTGAAAATCGTAAATCTAAGTATATTTATTTACCGGTTCGGACATTAACTCGCGCCGTGCAATAATGGACTAACTTTATGAAAAGCGTTACTAGTATGCACATACTCCAACTGCAATTTAGACCTGTCTTTGAAGGCCTACTCCTCCCACATGGGTGGTTAAAAAACTTTAAAATGTATACATAATAGGCATAATGAAACCATAAATAAAATTTTAAATGAAAATTTTATTTTCTGCTTTTATTGTTGACAAAAAAACGAAAGTTGTCGAAAGTTTCATATGATTTTCGCAAGAATTTTCTTACTCCTTCCAAATGCCTAAAGCGATTTTTATGATTTTTTCACCAAATTATAGACAATTTTCAGATCTACGAACGATTTCAGATTAACGTTTAAATTATTTTTTCCCTCCATCGCGTCCCAGTGTTATTATCTCCTATTTTGCGCTATCCGGAGAGGCAGCTATCATCTAATGCAATTCGCGCTTATATGAACGTTATTTCAATATAGTTTCTGTCGATATTCGTATCGACACAGGTCGACTCAATAGGCAAGGCATGCCCCTTAAATAGTATACCATACTCGCGACTTTCAGTCCATTATTGCACGGCGATTAGCGCTCTTTCACTACGATTTCTACTATTATTTACTAGAATGGTTACCCTTAGGATAATTGTACGAATCACGATGCTCCAGTACAACCCTTTCAGTAACGTACACTAATCGCGGCTACGTCAGTGTTTTTAGAGTTTTTGTCGCCATTTCTCTTTGGACCGTGAACTCCATTTATCTAATCACTCCCCTAAGGCCGTTTTGTGAAGTTCCGTCACGTGACGTCGAGCACGTCCACTCGGGAAATATTGACGGAACGTGATTTTTGTAGCTTGACGTTCGTCACAATGGATAAGGGAAAACTTGTTGATAAAGGTTTTGTTAATAATAATAATAATACACGAAAGCATTGTTTTAGTTCCGTTATATGTATTTCGTCGGCAGATCGTAAAATTGGGCATGTCATGATCTGTCCAGGCATGTCATATTTCTGTAAAAACTTGGGGGAGCGCCTTTCTCCGCTCCGCTTCGTTTGGCTCCCCAAATTTATTTACATGTAAACATAACACGCTCCTCGCTCGGCTCGGCGTGTCACACCTATTTTTGACTTTTGGGAAAAAATTTCGATTTCATATTTTATCTACGATATCTATAGATATTTTCCTTCTCGAATACTATCATTATGATCCGACAAGAATAAAATGTAACCAATGTAAAGAAAGATTGAAAAGCTTTTGTATAAAAAAAATTGTAGAGCGAAAACCCTTATTTTAAATATTTTTCTGGTCTTTAACGCGATGTTTGTGACAAAATCTGGGACACACACCACTTTATATTGACCGTCTTAATGCAAACCTAAACTTTATTTCATATTTTTTTCTCTTTTGCGAGTTATTTGTTACATAGTCGTGTATGAAGAACGATTCGAAGCGGGCTCATTAGTTAAAACAAAAACGTAGTATTTAAATGCATAATATAGGACTCAAAATCTCCAGTACCAAAACCAGTTAGCAATTTAAGACACTTAACCTTACATTCTATCCCTTAGGTCCCTTGTGATGACACTATTTTAAGTACTTATAACTAACCATTCTAAATCGGATCACCGTATAAGGGTGAAAGTTGTTTAGATCAAGAGCTGTAATCGCACGTGCGAAATTCAATTCGGTTGCATAGTTTCTACTAGTAGAAATTGGAAAACGAGTGGGTCAGACCACTCGTTGCAGAATTCACGGAGAGAATTTTCAAAAATATTGATTTCAAGTTTTCGTATGCGAATCATGCGGATTCATTTGCGACTTGAAATTCGAATGATTCAAAAATACAGCTCCTGTTATATTCACTAACTCATCGTGTCAGCAACGGAGTCGTACCATAAGTCAAAATATCTGGCCTTTGTTAATAAAATATGTATGTCTCATTAACATTACAAATGAGCAGGGCTACGGAGATAAATATAATAGTGCGTAAATTGACAACAGACCCTACGTGGTGTCTGTAAGGCAGTGCAATCAGTTAATTTTATGGCATAAACAAGCAACTTACTTTAGGCTACAGCCTACAGGAAAGATTTTTATCAAAAGTTGATAATTTTGTTACTTACCACTACTCGCCAACATAACTACGTATAAATAAAAACAGATATTTTTAAAAGTAAATCCCACCAAAAACACATCATGTAAAGTAAGCTGCCAAGACTCATAAAGCGTTCACTGTTAAAAAGCTACGAGATCTCATGTAGAGCTAAGCCTCTAACTCTATAATTAAGGTCTATTTTTACAAACCCTACATCTTGCTAAAAAAGTGTGGCTTGGCCGTTTCGCGGACTTATGCTAAGAAATGAAGTCACTGGTCTTTTGTGTTGTGATATGCAATAGTTCTATAAAACAGCCACGTCATACTTTTCAAGCAAGATGTAGAGTTTGTAGAGTTAGGTCTTGTAGAGTTAAGGGCTTGTCTTTATATGAGATCTCATAATTTTTTAAGACTGAAAGTTTTATGAGTCTTCGCAACCTACTTTACATCAAATATTTTTGGTGGGATTTCATTTAGTTTCGAAATGAAATTTTATATACGAACCTACACCCCCCTTTATGTGGGGGTTGGAGGATGACTTTAAAATTTTTCGTTGTTTGTGTGCAAACCCATCCTAGCTTTTATACCAAATTTCACCTTTCTAGCACTTTTGAAAGATTAGAATCGGGTTGAAGGATAAAAGTTACAGATTTCTTAACTTTTTGTTGTACTTCTTTTGAATTAATGAAAGAGTTTATTTCAGAAAAGTTCATAATTAAGTTATTTTTAGACGGTACATTATCCTAACCTGCATTCCAAATTTCAGCTTTCCAGGACTTTTGGAAGTTTGAAATAACAAACTCGTATATACAGAACCGGACCCGCTTTATGGTTTCTTATTTAGGTATCTTAGTTGGATTTCTTAATTATTTTGTTGTTTCGTGGTAATCCCCGCCTGCGTGCCAAATTTCAGGTTTCTAAGACTTCAGGAAGTACTCCAGAGGTTTTGATGATCATGATGATCAAGCGGTGAAGTAATCGATGTATTTCAGGTATTAATAAAATCCAATGTGTAAAAACGAGATAATTAAAACTTAGCGTATTTCATAAGTATGCTAATGTAATTTTATCCTGATAATTTGGTCTCTTTAGCATTAACTAGACCTGAGAATTCGAAAATACGACGATACGCATCAAGGAAATGTACGTAGTGCCCTGCTTCCTTTGGCTCGTCTTGGCGAGGCAGTATCATGCCCCTAGATGAGAAAAAGTTTTTCTAATCTTTAACCCGTACAAACGATTCGAGCCATTCGTAACATTGGAAACCTCAATGTACGAGTAACACAAACCCCAACTAAACATGTTTTCAACGTCTCTCTATCAGAGACATTCAGAGTTTGGAAACATTCAGTGTTTGCCTTACAATTTCACACAAAAGCTTTGGCAAACTTCGACTCAATACAATGACTTAGCGATAGTAGTAGAAAATCAACCTTGTATCTTTAATATAGAGTGTGTTTTGCTGAATATAGTCAAAATGCATACAGAAAGTTGTCGTTCACTGACGACGGCTCCCTTGTTTTGTATGAGTATGTGTTCGATTTGTTCGATGACAGAGACGGCAATGCTTGGCAAGTCAATTTAGACTGTCATTTTAATTAAAACACTGCTCTGAGTTGTTTTGTTTACGTTAAAATACCAGTCTTAAGACAATAAATTTTTATTATCATCGTACTCGTAGTGACCCTGGACAACATATAGGCTATAAGGGGTGTTTATAAAATAACCGCCAAAAACGGGGCAAAGATTGAACAAACATGGGCGGAGCCGCGGGCGAAAGGCTAATAATAAATAAAGAAATATTTGTTTGCAGGCGACTAGCATTGTGAAATTAGTGGGAAAATCGTAAAATGTACTAAATCACTCAAAGCTCCTAAGTAGGCACTACTAATTGGCACAATCAATATTCCAATTATTTGGAAATAAATTTCCAAATACTTTTCAAAATATTGGAATTTGGAATTATTTTAAATAATTTCAAAATATCCTAAAAATTATATAAAAATAAAATTTTAATAAAAATAATAAATTGAAGATAAAGACATCAGATGGTTGTCTTCGTTTGTATAAACCACATCTACTTATCTGATTAATTTTACATTTTATCCCGTACTTGACTAGAAGAGGGAGAAAACCATTTTTTTTCATGTTTTTGTATTTCGGCGTACTATAGCCATAAAGTTATACATGCGTAAAAATGCTACAGATGTTACCTTAGATTAAGAATCAAGGTATTTGAATGCTGAGTTCCAATTTCCCAAATCGACAGTATGCAAAGTATTCGACATTCAAAAATGTTCTGCAGGATTTTACTGTTAGAAACTAAAATTGCTAAAAATCCAAAACACAATGGTTTTATTAAACATTCTGCTGCAGTTTAAAGCTACAGAATGCTTTCAGCAATTCAGCATTCACATGCTGGTAGGACGAGTATGAAGCTTTTAGTTACGGAACATATTGGCATTGGTTTCTGTTTGTTGCAGTCTGTCAGATATCGAGGAGTACCTGGTACTAAATCCCAATAAAATTCTCGGAATGGTTCCGAAGCTGTTTTTTAGACTGTTTTAAATTTCGAAGAGTGATTACATAGGTATATTATACTTCTATTTTGTGTATTGTAAGAGATTATTCATTGATACTATTCATTACCTTCTAAGCCTTCAGTGAAGCCGCCGATTGTACCGACTAGATAGTCTTCATACACATACAACAATAGCTCCAAGACTATTGTATTACAAACTAGTCTATCTGTGCGGGAAGGATTAGCTTCCACTGACAATGCGAAGCGAGTGTATTAAATATACAATAGTAAATGTAACAGAAGAAAAAACCAAAAAATTATATTATAAGTTTTTTTTTTTACGATGTTCACTTTCTATTGGGAGTGCGACGTGTCAAGCTTTTTATGATATTTAAAGTACGAAAGAGATGGCTTTTGATCAGATCAACATTTGCTATAAGGGCTTTCATGTTTTGATGCCAATACGACAAAACTTGTGTTTTTTTTACATAAACGAAATTTTTATTCTATTGTGCACTTTTCACCAATCATCGTATAACAAAATATGATTTTACTTTATAAATATTAGGGTCGTGAGGGTAAATAGTTCTGATCGTTTCTAGTTTACTAGCATCGCATTGTATGTATTGCTCTAAGTTTAGGTATAGGCATCAACAAGCCTACCTGACTGGCGCAGTTCGATTTGTAGGCTAACTTTCCTGCCTTCGCTAGCTTTGTCTTTGTAGAATTGAATTGTGTTAGAAAGTTACAATTGAAGCTTGGCACGTTTATCAATTTTGTATGAGTACATGCACAAGTTACTAGTACGTCGCGGAATTTATCATTATGTTACAATTTCACTCTACCAGTTTATCACAGTAGGTAAATATAATCCACTCTGTTGTTTCCAGAGTCTAGAAAGAAAAATAAAGAAATAAGACCTTCCCATATTTCACAAAGTGTTTAAATTTTGTGAACGGCGGGTCTACCGCGTAATTCTCATTTTCATCAACATCAACTTGAGATTGAAATTTGACGTGCGTGCGACGACGCCCGCCTAACATGCCATCTCTTTTGCACGCGTTGAATTTCGCATGCATTTGCTTGAAGTTGATACAAATGAGAATTACGCGGTAGAGCCCCTGATCTATTAACATTTTTTATACACCGGTGATCTTTTAAGAGCGATTTTGCAGCCGGATTGTGTAAAACCCGCCTTTTTCTAATTAATCGAAACAGAACACTTAAATTCAAAATTCACTCAATAGTTATTCAACAAAACCTTATTACCTGTGTATTGTGTATGTTGCCATTGCAAAGTTTCCATTGGTTTGTATGAATTAGAATTTCAAAAATGTTGTACTTATAAACCAATGAACAGAACTTATTGAGTGAATTTTGAATTTAAGTGTTCTGTTTCTATTAATTAGAAAAAAGCGGGTCTTACACAATCCGGCTGCAAAATCGCTCTTAAACGTATGGCCTTAGTATCATAGTACTTCACTAATACGTCTCGTTTAAATAACTCAAAATCTCTTCTCTGGTTGATAACAGATTTGGAAAGCAAAGCGGATACCTATACAATGTGTAACAGAAAGGTTTGTAACCATATTTGAAGAGCTTATTCAGTCAATTGTACAGAACAACTTTTACTATGGAGCCAACCCTGAAATCTCAAAAAAAAGTCTGCCCTTCCATACATTTCGGCCGAGTGGCATTGCATTTTTCTATGAAACAGTAAATTTTTTTTTTAGAGATACAGTTTTTGTTCCATAGTAAAAGTTCTATACCATTGACTGAATAAGCTCTTCAAATATGGTTACACGTTGTATAATTTGAAACAAAATACATCTGAATTATATAAAATAAAACATGTATAGAATGACCGATGACATCACAATTTATTATTATTTGCAACTTGATAATCTAAAAAAAATATTCTCACAAAATAAAACCTCGGGGTTTCTTTCTACGTAAGTTACATGTAAGGGAGTGTCCTTTCAGGCTAAGGCCAAGAGATGCAAACTCTCCTCACGTATACAAAACACACAAAAAGGATAGATTACATACTGAATTCTTTATAAGGACCATTCCGAGGAGACCACTTCACAATAATGAAATGGATTCAATCCCCGTTTTCTACTAGATTTTTCCGCGACCGTCCGTCCTGAAAATGCTAGTGGCCGCGGGATTTGGAATAAAAAATACATCTTAATAAATAAATTTTGTCCATGGCTCCGCCCGCGCTGAAAGAGTAACTTTAACATCCTAAACCACAAGGGGCCGTCCATATATTACGTAATTTGAAATTAGTGGTGGTATCGGGTCTGTGGATAATACATATCTGTATACATAATTATATATGCAAGTACATCGTAAGTATTAAAGCATATATAGTTTTATTGGTAAGGTTAAGTTACTTAGTCATTAGTTTAGATTTAGAGTAACTTTAATTACTTTGTTATTGTACTTTTCATTTCTCCTGCACGCCTACTAACAACTTTTTATATTTCTTGTACCATCTTTGGGTTGACTGGTAGAGAATGCTTTATGCATTAAGTCTGCCATTTTGTACTTCTTATTTGTGCAATAAATAATTTATGATGATGATGATATGGCAATAATGGGGGGTTGGGCCCCACATAAAAAGAAAAAGAAAAAGTTATAACAACAATATTTATTTTTAAATATACTCGTATATAATGAAAATGACCTCTAATTACCATATCATATGCAGAAATGCAGAAACGTATGCAGTGCTGTTGAACGTCAAATATGTTATTTTCGTAGGTGAAACTTGGTACCTACTTATATACATTTTTATTTTTTTTTATTCCTTGGGTTTTTCTCGTTGTTTTTTTTTCTTAGTTCTTAGCTTTCCTCCAGATGTCGCTGTCCATTTCACCATGGACAAAATGTGGTTTCATAGCAATCAACGTTAAAGTGGTTTTTAGTTAGTTTGTAATCTGTGCAAATTTTGTCGTTGATTCTGTTGCTAAAGTATACGCCAGCGCCATCTAGGGATCTTATTTAACACTAAATTTGACACAAAGAAAAACGCTCATTATCAAAAAAGTAAGGAATGTGAATTTATTTTGGCACTATCAAATTGAGCACGTAGAGAGTGTTGTACATATATGGTTATTAAAGTGGGTCTGGGCCATCCCGCTCAGCTGCCATATAAATGCTTTAGGTGTTTGTGACGTCCTGATGACTGATCTCAATGACACTTTGCAATATATGTTTCCTTTCCCCCCACACCGCATTCCAACCCATCTCTCATCAAGAGGTGCAATATGGCAAGACATTTATAAAGCGCCGAATTTGAAAAATGGTTTTAGGTACTTAAAATCTTTTTTCCATGAAACGTTAACTGTTTAAAAAAAATTATGTTTAAACCTGTCAGATAATTTACTTCGTCCTACACCAAATTGACATATCCTACTGTTGAGCTAAAGATAAATTTATTTTTATATTCTTTCCCAATTTCTACGTCAATTTTTCGGTAGAATTTACGACGCAAACGTAACGTTAATCTTTCCTTCCACCAATGTTTTTCCCAAAAAAAGACCCCGTGTCATATCCCTAAAACGTTCCTTTAAATCATTTAAAGGATCACCACTTCAATTAAGTATGCATCTCAAATGATCTTAGTCAGAGGGAATAGAGTTGATAATTGATTGATTGAATGACTTTCTTATCTTTCGATTCTTCGCTTTCACCGGAAGTTCTGAATAATTTACGATGTCTCTTTGAAAGCTTTACAGATTACAGCATCCATCCTAAAACGACTCTTTTTGTTGAGCGTTTAGGGTTGTTTTTATAAAGGACTCTTTTGAGAATGTGAGGCGTTTGCGAAAAGGTTTTGTTTTTTAGTGACATTTTTGGTTTGTTGTTGTTATTTGAACAAGAGTGTTTGGTGTTTATCAAAGTAATTTCCTTTAGAATAAAACTCGTTTTGTAACTACAAGAAGTGTTTTATATGGTGAGTTAAAGTTGTAATAATATCAATTCTAAAACATTTTCGTCATAATTCTTTAAACATAAAAAAGGAATGTCATTTGTGAAGCTAAAAGCGGAGCCACGTTTTTGAACAAAATTATTTAGTTTTCGTTTTTGACTATGTTGATGTTTATCATACAATGTTATGAAGTAAACACTTGTACTTATCTACACATGTTTTAACTATAGTCTATTTAGCTTAAAAGTTAAAAATAAAACTTGATCATTTATGTTTACATAGCTGGTATTTTAATATACATTTAATTTAAAGAATATTTCTTGGTTAATTTTGGAGTTATTGAAATGTGAAAAAAATAATTATTCATAAGTAAGAATACCACGTAAACATTTTGCTGACGTCAATAAATTGATCAACTATAATTTCGAAAAGAATCCGTGACTTTGTTACCGACCCTTCATTTATACTCGTCAGTATGTAATTACAGTTTAATATTTTATCGAAAATTCACAACTATGCTCTACTACGAAACTTGCGGACTTAAATTGCGGCTGCATTGACAACTTCCATTCCATATTGATTCAAAACTATCCCACTTTATGCCACTCTAAGACCCAAGCCGTCTCAACAGGATGCAAAGTCGAAAAGAATAAATTTGCAAACACCGAGAGCTGCTTTAAAATTTCTAAAAAGTCACAAATGTCATTGATTCTCATATGAATCTCTTTCATATTGTGAGCTTTTACGGTCTAAATCTTATTTAACTTGGTAGTTATTGGATCCATTACTCAGCTGGCTAATAAAATATTGTATGCAGACTGCGTTTTTTCTGCTGCAAACATATTTTCATAATAGGCAAAGCGGGGACACCTGATTTTTTTTTTGCATTGGCCTCGAAATTTAATCACCCTCGTTTATTTAGACAAGACAAGACAAGACAAATACTCTTTATTGTACACCAAAATAAATAAAATAAGGTAAAAGAACAAACTTATGAGAGAAGGTAACAATTGGTGGCCTTTTCACTTATAGAGATTTCTTCCAGACAACCTTTGGGTGGAAATTAATAGTTGGAAAAAAAAACGCGAAGGTGGTGCACAAAATAAATAATAATAATTAAATTGATAGCAAATACCTAAAATAAATATACACGTATAACATTGTACATACAAATACAAATACATATTTTTGTTATATTTGTACATACAAATATAACAAAAATAAATAATATAATACGTAAACCAAAAGTAAATAAATATTAGTGGCAGAAGTAGGGATTTAACTAACATTTAGGTTTCAGATTTTATTGGAATGCGTTGCAAACATGTTCATAAATCTTATGTTCCTTTAAATTTAAAGTTGTTTTCCTTTCCCGGTGGTCTTTTAATAGCAGTCTTTTACATTTTCAGAGGAACGTACACGTTTTCTGTAATAAAGATAAAAATGTCTTGCGCTGAGGATTGTACACATATATTTTTTTAACGCAATTAGTGTCTTAACGCAAGCCTTATCGCCGTGCTTCAGGCACAAAGACACGCCTTTCTTCATTGTTTGATAAGTGTAATGTATGAAAACATTTGCACATACATTCCGAAAAATTTGTTGCATGTTCTAAGATTTGAATGCGGGGCTCAAGATTGAGAGCGTGGCGTTCTGTTTACTGAGCTGTTCTGTCTACTATACTTTGTAGTATACATACATATGTCGAACAATTTACGGTTCACCATGCTAGTTCTGAAATTGCCGAAATTTCCTTACAAATTCATGGTTTCATAATTCCTGTAATTCAATAGCTATTTTCATTATTTATTATTTGTTTGAAAGTTAATTTCAAGTTTTTACATCTACGTATTAAATTTTGTTTAAATTGTCAAAATAAAATTTTCAAAAACAGCTGGTCCTAAATGCCGCCGTTTCCATGATAAGATTCCTAATATTTTTTACAGATGACACTTTTCAAAAATTCAATTTATGTTTCTGTTAGCTTAATGTTGTCTCAATCATACACAAAAAGAAATAACATAATTTGGATAGGTATACTATTCCTTAAAAAAATGCAAACATTTTAGTACTGAAAATTGAGTTTCCTTTAAAATTCTCTAAAGAAAACTGCAATTTCATAGTTAAAGACCTAATATAATAAAACAAAAAGGTCCAGTAGTATCAAGATCCAAAAGATATCAAATGATGGTTAATTACACTAAACATATGAAGATCTATGTTTACCTACACACATTGGTTATTGCTTCGAAATAAATAAATTAAAACGTCTGTTTTTAACATTATGAGGACGTGTATTGCGACAAAAACTCAATCCGATATCAAGTTCTATCGGAAGTGGAACTAGAAAGAGAAAAATGGAAGTTCCTTGTACATAAGTCGCATTTATAGAAAATACGGACCAAGACTGAGCAGACAACACTGACCAACAGACAGACATACTCCCACATAACATACATAACGCACATATGCCATCTCTTACAACCCCTCACAAATATATTCTTCCACCTCTTTCAAATACATCAATCTAGTCATACAATATCTTCTACTTTGCTCCTATTTTATAATTAAATAGTTTATAATTATGTGTCTATGTCAACATCTATATGTACATTTCAAATATCTTTTTTATTTACATGTTTGTCTAAAGACGGCTACAAGTTGGCCGAAATATATTTAGAAACAAATTAATACTTTTTATGTATATATTATAATCTATTTAAAACAATATAAGGGCAAAAAAAGGCTTAAAAGTATTATCTTTTCATTCATAGAAAACAGTATGTTTATAAGTTTATAAAACCATGGTGAGTTAATGAATTTACCGAAAATATGATTGATACAATAATAGTTTATGCTACGAGTGTTTTAAACGTAACCGAGTAATTTATTGCTCTTACGCCCGTGTATCATACTACGTTTTTCAATGCATAGTGTGAGGAAATAAAACAAATATAATCGTGTGAACTTTAAATTATGATTGGCTCAAAAGGAATGTATCCAAAGCCGTTAAACAGTGGAAAAAAAGTATAAAATTTATGGTACACAGTAAATGTTGCAGGTTAGCCAACCATTGTAAATAAATAAAAAAAAAATAAAGCCCTAGGGCAAAATAATCGACTTTCTGTTCGGTTTTGATGCATAAAAAGTGAGCCTTTACGAGTACTTGCATTGAAAATAAATTAAAGGCTTACGATAGTTACATAAATAAAAAAATAAAAAAACTTTAAGTTCATATGTGTTTTTAAAATATACTGTAAACAACTGTTATTTATTTTCTCGATTTCTTATTGTTGTTCGTACGGACTAGTTTTATTACCAGTTTCCGGCTTCCGCAACTTCATCTTAACACCCTGTATATAGAACACCGAGTTTGTGGTCAATTTGACATACTCGTATCACATAGAACCCAAACTTCTAGGAAACACGATCCCAAATTACATTCGAAACCTCCAGCTCCAAACTATCTTCTTCAAATGTGCCCCTTGAGGCTTGACCTTAATTTGTGGTCGAGCTTCGGAATCCACGACCAGATTAACTGACCTCTCGAGGTGCACTTAAGCAAGAAACGAATAGATCATCTTAGTATGGTCCCGTTATCTAATATCAATTTTATTGGTGAAGGTATGTAATATAAATTTATTCCGGTATATATTTACGAGATTAAGCCATCAGCTTGTTTACCATGACGTAAACTTGGAGTCTAGTGGTCATAAGCATTGTCTAAGCACTTGGGACACATAATATGAAAACAGGTCAGGGTTTTTCACGGGTCTATTAGGATTTTTTCAGAAATACTCAATCGATTAAACCGGGTGTCCAGAAATACCTATGTTCGCTGTTGCGATGCTTTACGACGACGTGACGGCCGCGCTTTGCATTTTCTTACAAATTCTTGCAAAGCGCGTTGTTTGGTAATTCTTTCTGTAATCAATTTTCTTGTCATAGTTTACGTGCACTTGCTTTTAACATTATAATTAATGCCAATATGTATATGAAGCGATACACAGATACGTGTTTGAATTGTACAGTGGAGACCGCATCAAGTAAGACACATTGGACTTTGTACCTATCTTATATTCTTCTCTGTAGTGGCTAATGTCGTACTGCGAGTGTATAGCTTGATATGGTCTCCACTGTACCAGGAGCTTAATATCATACAAAATTGCAACACAATTCATTTGCTCGCCTTGGAGATGTTATCTTTTTCTTATACTTTTGTGAAGTAGTGCTTTTTGACTGTGTTCAACCAGTGTTCAAGATAAATTTGTAACTTATATACTCTGCAAAAATATATTAAAATATTTCGATAGCTAGTATTAGTGTAAAAAGGCATTAAATTAGATTTAATTTAATTTGGAAGTACACATATATAACTTTAAATATATATAATAGATAAAAGAAAATTTTAAACTTGAAATATATTTCGGCCCTTAGTAGGCCGTCATCATTTAATTTAATTTAAATTTAAGAGAAATAAATATTGTTATCAAAATTTAAATACGGTGTTCTTGTAAGAAATTCCTGTGCCTCGCATTTTAAGGGATCGGAATCTTGGTGAAACCTACTTTATATTTTATTACAAGTTGTCATATACAGATATACTATTTGGTAATTTTTGATCTTTGTGTTTTTTGTTGGACTTTGAATTGTACGAAAATCAAACTTTTTTATTATAAATATTTGTGGCTGCAAATGCTTCTAAAAATCTATATCTATACATATAATAAAACAGTAGAACCCGGTAGTGTCCGGATATTGAAGAAAAGTAATAAAAATAGAAATGAGGTGATATTTTCTATTTTCTGTCTGTCTGTATGTTTGTTTGTTCGCGCACATTTCCAAAACAACTGACTGGTTT
Organism: Ypsolopha sequella; assembly: GCA_934047225.1. Taxonomy (NCBI): domain Eukaryota; kingdom Metazoa; phylum Arthropoda; class Insecta; order Lepidoptera; family Ypsolophidae; genus Ypsolopha; species Ypsolopha sequella. The sequence continues at coordinate 33,971,735 of OW203983.1, read as the reverse complement.
TGGATGCGCTTTTCTTTATTATTATGGCAGTGACCACGGTCAACATATAGGCTATAAGGAGTGTGTTCGCGCCACTTCTTGTGGCTCTCATACTGCGGGGTAGTTGTGAATTAATATTTTCAACTGTCATTTTCGCTGCATCTCCACCCGCTTAGTTTTGGACGCAAATCAATCAGTCGTCAATCAGAAGCCTTTCACGCCGGAGGTATACGCTGATTGTCATTCGACTAGGTCCTACCTCGACCCTACCGCCCGCCATTTTGAGATCGCACCCGCTGTGCGCCTCATTTTCATCTATTACTATTACGAAGAAGATTAGCCGAGAAGAGCGCAACCAGGCACGAAGAGGAAGAAGAAAACCATCTTGGAGAACACCAGAGACTTGGTGGCTCAGGCGAAGCGTGGTTTGTGGTGCATGCAGCTCCTTCCCAAGGTCAGATCTTTCATCTTCGTAATTATTTCTCTTCACTTCCCGCTATTTTTAAAACCTATGGTGATACAAAGCACTGCCGTCATATCGCGTGCTCATTTTTTGGCCATTCGAGCCGGATCTAGATCCATTTTAGGCCCTTTGATCTGCGATCTATAACCATTTTTTGGTATTTCCAACCGCTATCTTCATGTTCTTTGTCTAAAGAACACGTGAATTCCGCTCTAATTTTCACTCTGCCCGCAGTATTACCCCGCATTCCCGCTCTTATTTGCATTATCTATGCATTAAAACCCCGCATTCGTCAAAATATTAGTGATTCCATTTCCTATATACTGGAAATTGTAAATAATCTACAGTGAAATACGCCATTCTGTTAATTTATCCGCTGCGATTATACCATTTGATCATTTCACAGAAAATATTATCTGCCTACCTGCTAATTCTTAATATTATCGAGAGGTACTCGTACACAGGTTCGTCCGCCGCCCGTGTTATCTCTAACTCATTAGCACTATTCTATGTTGTAGTCAGTATAAAACTTTCGATAGTTCTGGTACTTGCCTAACTTTGTACTATATAACATGCCAAATTCCGCAGAAGCTGCAAAATTAAAGATGTCGTATAGTTTAAAGAAGCTTAAAAATAAAAGGCAAGAATTGTTTAATCGCCTTCAGAGAGTTTATGACTTTTCTAAAACCGCTTTAGAGGATGTTTCTTCGGCAGAATTGTTTATGGCCAATGTCGAAACTTTGGATACTGTACGCTCAGAAATTCATGTAATCATAGATGAAATTAATGACACAGAGGTATTGATAAATCCTAATTTTGAACCAAATTATCAAAGTTGGTCAGCTTTTGAGGATCTTTACTCCCATTGCAAATACATCAACCGGAAGTTATCACATTCTTCGAAATCGGCTGACTCTAAAGTTAAAGCTCCACTTGACATGGAATGTCCCAAAAAACCTACTATCAAGCTTCCAAAACTGGAACTCGTTGGTTTTTCTGGTGAAGCTACTATGTGGCCAACATTCTATGAAACATTTAAAACCACGATTCACGATAATCCGGACTTGACCGACAACGAACGAGTACAATACCTGATGGGTAAACTTTCTGGCCGGGCACTTTCGATTTGTTCTGGAATCACACCGAACGCAACTAACTACGACATAATCTGGAAAACACTCGTTTCTACTTTTCAAGACTCGCGTAGTTTAGCCACTACTTATTTGGATCAAATGTTTGAATTTCGCCCTTTAACTACCGCTAGTTCAAAAAACTTGGACTTGTTTTTAGACAAGTTCTGTTCCGCTGTTTCGTGTTTAAAATCACTGAATATTAAAGATCTTTCGGATTTTATCCTTATGTATTTGGCCCTTAAAAAACTTGATGTTGAAACCGCTCGTTCATTTGAAATGTTTAAACGTGGTTCCGATTTACCCCATTATGATGAATTAATATCATTTTTACGGGAACAAACTAAGATACTGAACCGCACTGCACCCGCAATTACCGCTCCCGCTCCGAACCGCTCCGTTAATAATAATAACAACAAAACCGGGTACAGTACCAAGTCAACCCATGCTTTTGTCTCCGCTTCGACCAATAATAATTGTTGTCCGCTATGTAAACAATTAAAACACTATAATTTATATAAGTGTCCCGAATTTGTGAAACTAGATATCGAGAAAAGATTTCAGTTCATCAAATCTAATAACGGTTGCACCAATTGTTTAAGTATTACGCATAACAATTCCGCTTGTAAATCGTCTTATAATTGCCGCCATTGTAATTGTAAACACCATTCGATGTTGTGCCGCAAACAAAATGTGATGAATACTCACACCGCGCTTGGTCAAAATATTACCGTGTCTCCACGCACACATACGCAATCTTCGAGGTTGGTGGATCCTGCCGTATCGGCGACTAACACAGAACATATGACTAATGATTCTCAATCCGTACCAACTGCGAGTAATAATATTTCTTTATGTAACTTACAGCCTAACTCGCAGCGTAATGAAACATGCCTTTTAGGTACAATTCAAGTGATCGTGAAAGATTCTAACGGTATGTCAGTCCGTCTACGTGCGCTCTGCGACCCTGCGTCACAATCCAGTTTTTCGACGGTTTCCTGTTGTGAGAAGCTTAACTTAAAATATGAGAAAATTCCCCGCGCTTTTGTTAAGGGCATCGGCTCTTCATCAAACCCAATTAAGGGTGCGACAAACCTTAAATTGTTTTCACGATTTGATGATTCGGTTTCAATTTCGCTTGACACTTATGTAATCGACCGTATTACCGACAACTTACCATCGGTGCAGGTCGATTTGTCTACGCTTTCATATTTAAAAGGTATCACACTTGCTGATGAAACCTTTTACTTACCGGGCGAGATTGATATTCTTATCGGTGCATCTTTATTCGCGGATATCTTGTTATCAGGCCGCGTCTCTGGTCCCCCGGGTACGCCGACGGGATTTCAGACCATCTTCGGTTTTACGCTAATTGGTAATACGCCTGTTTACCAAAATACCGCATGTTCAATTTCGTTATGCTCTTATATGGAGATTGAACCGCCAATAGATTTTATTTTACAAAAATTTTGGCAATTAGAAGAGGTGCATTGTGAACCTGCTTCTAGTCCCGCAAATGATGAATGTGAAAAATTATTTATTAACAATGTGTCACGTGACCCCGCTGGTCGCTATTCGGTTTCTTTACCGTTCGCACGGAATCCTAACATACTAGGAAACTCGTACCATCACGCAAAAAAGTGTTTTATGTCTCTTGAGCGTAGGTTTGTTTCTAACGCAGATTTACGTTCCGAGTATAACAATATAATAAATGAATACCTAACTAAAGGTTACATATCCCCGCTTCATAATGATGACCAATTATCTCTTGGTTATTATATTCCGCATCATCCCGTAGTGCGTGTTGATAAATCAACGACAAAGGTGCGTATTTGTATGAATGCCAGTACTAAGACTGACTCCGCTGATGGTACTCGTGTCTCATTAAATGACACGCTGCACACAGGTGCTAATTTGCAAAACGATTTGTTTTTAATTTTACTTGACTTCCGCTTGTATGAAATCGCTTTTACCTCGGATATCAAACAAATGTTCTTACAAGTTTTGGTTAACGCCGATGATCGCAAATTTCAAAAGTTTTTATACCGCTTTGACACGTGTTCACCGCTTATCGCTTATCAGTTCAATCGCGTCTGCTTTGGACTACGTAGTAGCCCTTTCCTTGCGATGAGAGTAGTCAGGAAACTCTGTGAGGATGGGAGTTCAGCGTACCCGCTCGCCGCTACTGCAGCCGCACGAAACTGTTACATGGACGACATCTGCTATAGCACGCCCACCGTGCAGGGCTCCTTACAGCTCAGAGATGAGCTGGTAGGATTGCTTAAGGCCGGTGGCTTTGAGCTCGTCAAGTGGTCTAGTAACTGTCAACAGTTACTTGATACACTGCCTGATACTCACCGCTTAAATTCTAGTAAGAATTTTGAAGAACAAACTCAAACTCTTAAAGTTCTTGGCTTACAGTGGTCGCCTGATTCTGACGAGTTCTCTTTTACTGTATCGCTAGATAGTCGCCCATGTACTAAACGCAATGTTTTGTCCGTGATAGCACGTCAGTACGACGTCCTCGGCTTTACCGCTCCTGTGATCTTGTACGCAAAATTACTCTTGCAGAAAATCTGTATTTTAAAATTAGACTGGGATGAAACACTACCCTCTGATATTGCGCAGATTTGGCAAAACTATTTGAAGGAGCTACCTGTTTTGCGGGATTTACGTATTAAACGCCACTTAGACGTGTTCCAAAATTCGAAAATTTCGATAATATCATTTGCAGACGCAAGTGAACGTGGATACGGATGTGTCGTATATATTAGAGTACAAGATGACTCAGACACTTGCACTAGCATTCGGCTGGTATGCGCAAAGTCAAAAGTCTGTCCGCTCAAGACCGTCAGTGTCGCCCGCCTTGAGCTTTGTGCCTCGTTACTCATGTCGAAATTAACTCGTCGTGTAGTTGACGCTTATAAAATACGTCACAATATTGAACGTATTTACTGTTTTACCGATTCTATGGTAACTTTACACTGGATACATTCCTCACCGCACAGGTTTAAAACCTTTGTCGCGACGCGTATAACAAAAATAATATCCGCTATTCCCGCTGAATGTTTTTACCATACAGCTGGTTCTCAAAACCCGAGCGACTGTCTTTCCCGTGGTCTCACTCCCACGCAGTTGATGAGTCACCCGCTCTGGTTCACTGGACCTGCTTGGCTTTATCTGGACGCTAAAGAGTGGCCAATCAAAACAATAGAATCAGCTTCCATTGAAGAAAACTTGCCGGAATCAAAAACAATTTCTCTTCCCGCTTTTAGTAATGAAGAACCGCATCCACTTCTTTCTCTTTCGGAAAGAATTTCGTCATGGCTTGTGCTTTTACACACAATCATTTACATCTACCGATTTTTACGTATTTTACCGCGCTCTAATATTTTTACCGCTACCGATATGGATTTCGCTGAAGTTGCATTGATTAAAGCTCTTCAAGCATTTTATTTTCTTGATGAAATAAAAAGATTAAAGTCAAATAAACTTTGTTCTCCCGCTTTAAATCGACTATCGCCATTTTTAGATAAAAATGGATTGTTACGCGTTGGTGGTCGACTTCGCAACACAGACATGACGTTCGATCAACAACACCCTGTGTTGTTACCTCGTAAAAATCATATTGTCGAATTGATTATCATTCATTATCATCGCAAAAATTGTCACACTGGACCAGTGGCTTTAATGTCAATAATCCGCCAAAAATTTTGGATACTTTCCTGTCGAAATATTGTTCGTCGCGTAATACATAGCTGCAATTATTGTTTTAAGGCGAAGCCGAGACAAACCTTCCCTTTCATGGCAGATTTACCATCATGCCGCGTTAATGAGGCTAAAGCTTTTGTCCACTGCGCTGTGGATTATTGTGGTCCTATCAGTATCACTCCGTATCGAAAACGTGGAGTCCGTCCCGTCAAATGTTACCTCTGCATATTTGTATGCCTGGTGACTCGTGCAGTTCACGTTGAATTGGCAACTGATCTTAGCACGAACACTTTTCTTTCCGCGTTCAAACGTTTTTTATCTAGACGTGGAGCAGTGTCTTTCGTATATTCAGATAATGCTACGAACTTTGTAGGCGCTAGAAATGCCCTCTCAGAAATTTACAATTTGACAAACTCCGAAGAATTTAAAACGTCTTTCGCGAATGAACTTGCCGATCATAGAATACAATGGAAATTTAATATTCCACGTAGCCCACATTTTGGGGGACATTATGAGATATATGTCAAAGGATTTAAGACGCATTTGCATAGAGTAGTAGGTACTCAACTGTTGACCTACGAAGAATTATTAACTGTAGTTACGCAAATAGAATGTGTCATAAATTCTCGTCCGCTTACGCTGCTGAGTGAAGATCCATCTGAACTTAGCGCGTTAACTCCTGCACATTTTCTGATGTCAACTCCTTTAAAAGAATTACCCGCTTGTAAGGTGGCTGATGAGCCAGTTAATTTATTACGTCGCTACGCGTTGCTTGATCAAATGGTAGAATCGTTCGCAAGGCGATGGAAGAATGATTATCTCCATCTTCTCCAGTCTAGAGGAAAATGGAATACACCTTCCAACCCAATCAAAATTGGATCTGTTGTCGTTGTAGTTACCGATAACACTCCACCGCTTCAATGGCCGCTCGGTGTTATTGTAGCTGTATACCCTGGCAAAGATAATGTCATTAGGGTAGCTTCTGTCAAAACGACGACAGGTGTTTACAAACGACCTGTCGTGCGTCTTTGCCCTCTCCCATCTCAATAACTCCTTTCTTTGCCCCCGCTTCAAAATTTCGTTATTCTCTGTCTTATTTTTACTTTTCTATTCTTATTTTAAAACCAATGGTTTTAACGCCGGGGGCAAATGTTCGCGCCACTTCTTGTGGCTCTCATACTGCGGGGTAGTTGTGAATTAATATTTTCAACTGTCATTTTCGCTGCATCTCCACCCGCTTAGTTTTGGACGCAAATCAATCAGTCGTCAATCAGAAGCCTTTCACGCCGGAGGTATACGCTGATTGTCATTCGACTAGGTCCTACCTCGACCCTACCGCCCGCCATTTTGAGATCGCACCCGCTGTGCGCCTCATTTTCATCTATTACTATTACGAAGAAGATTAGCCGAGAAGAGCGCAACCAGGCACGAAGAGGAAGAAGAAAACCATCTTGGAGAACACCAGAGACTTGGTGGCTCAGGCGAAGCGTGGTTTGTGGTGCATGCAGCTCCTTCCCAAGGTCAGATCTTTCATCTTCGTAATTATTTCTCTTCACTTCCCGCTATTTTTAAAACCTATGGTGATACAAAGCACTGCCGTCATATCGCGTGCTCAGAGTGTTAATAAAATTATGCCCAAGCCGAAAACGGGGCAGAGTTTAATAGACTTAGGCGGAGCCGCGGGTATAAGGCTATATAGTAAGTAATTATACTCGTGCTTCGTCCTCGAGATTAGATATAAGTACACATGTAGTATCACACATCGTGTGGCCATTCCTGCACTATAGTTGAAAGAAAAAAACAATCTACCTACATTTTTTTTTTCGTCTGTAGGTAGTTACTGTCCCGACCGCCGATCATCATTCACATTTTAGTGCTCGGCTGTTCCGCACGTTTTTTAAGTCCCGGGTATTTGAAACCGTAAATATTGTGAAATGCCAAAAGAAAGCATTCTGATCATAGTGGGTAGGAATATATTTCACATAAAGTGAAGAAATTGGAGAGAAAAATTAAGAAAGGTCGTCGCAAACACCGAACAGAAGAATCCACTTTGCCTTCACCCGTAGGTTCACGGAATTGTACGCCTTCACTGATACACCTATTGATTGAGTGTAAAAGTAGTGAACCTTTACAGTTTTATCAACAAAATAATTAAAACAACAGATACTCGGACAGTACTTTGGTCTGTACCATCTCTGTTATCAATCAATAGACAAGTCTATACAGGTTTGCGTGTTTTTTTCTTTGGAATTGCACTACCTGGAAATAGTATTGCGAACAGTACTTTGGGCTGTTTCTTTACTATCGGTGTGGGCACTAGCCTACCGACTAGTCTTTTTTCGCTGAAGAAAAATCGTTTCCAGTTTTATCAACAACATAATTAATGCAACAGATACTCGGACAGTACTTCGGTCTGTACCATCTCTCTTATCAATCAATAGACAAGTCTTTACAGGTTTGCGTGTTTTTTCTTTGGAATTGCACTACCTGGAAATAGTATTGCGAACAGTACTTTGGGCTGTTTCTTTAATATCGGTGTGGGCACTAGCCTACCGACTAGTCTTTTTTCGCTGAAGAAAAAAAGTTTATTTTTCGACTACTGGCAGCGAAAATTTACAATCACGAGAATCTTGTGATGGAGGATCAAGCGGACGAGTTTATCGTAATACAAGATGGAAATGGTTCTGCCGTCAATGTTGCTACCGCATCAGTGGCACAAAATAGTGACGTCACGCGACGACGGGGTGGCGGCGCATCACCTACGCACGGAGATGCGAATATCGGCTCAAACGATGAAACCGTCGCTGCGGTCGAGACACCTGTTCCTGATACTAAACTATTAGAAATAATAGGCGAGGATCTGTCTTTGCGGATCCGATCCGGGCCCGATATACAAAACGATATTGCGGTACGTTTTGATTATATATTTATTTTTATTATATATCTACGAATGGGATAAAGAAAGAAATCCGAAAAGAGTTACTTAGTAAGTATCTAGTACCATGCAACTGCTCTCTTATTGATGCTCCAAAGTTGAATCCGGAGATGGCGGCCGCTTTTACAGAACTAAACTCTAACAGAGACAGAAGCAAATAGCTAGTGCGATTGCCTGCTTAGGAGAAGTAATCACCCTAGTGCTTTCTATGGAAGAAAGAAATACCGCCCTTTTGCAGTTACTGATGGATGTCGGTCGGATTTTGTGTGACGGACAACACACGGATTCAATAAAAAGACGCAGTTTTGTCCTTTCTACTTTAAAGAAGGATTTGAAAGATCAAGTCCAAAAGACTAGCATTGGCAATCTCCTTTTTGGGAAGGCCCTTGCCGATACCTTGAAAACTGCAAAGGCAATAAATAAATCCGGAGCTGATTTAACCGCCACTTCGTAAAATTACGTTGCGAAGCCTCCACCATCAAAGATGAAGCCCTTTCAACCTGACAGGTCTTTAAACTGGAAACCGCCTCCCCGAGTCGCAGGCAGGCAGTCGAGCATAGTACTATGACGCGACCATCTATGACGCAAGCTTGCACCGCCGCCCCACCCCCCGCCGCCGCCGCCCCCGCGGCCGACCCAGTTCTCGAGGAGCCAGCCGCAGCGCGCGGGCATATCGAGGCCCTCGCAGCCGACCTACCCTCGAGCCGTCGCTAAACATGGTAAAGTACGCCGGCAGATTGTTTTAATTTTATGATCAATGGTCAAAAATCACAGATGACCCAACTATCCTTTCATGGAAAAAATGATATGAGATCGTTTTTACACAGGCCGTGGTACGGTACCAGACGCCTTTAGAGCCATCTTATTCTAAAGCTGAAAAACCACTTTATAAAGAAGCTATCAGTATCAGTAATTTAATTTCTATTGGTGCCGTTTCTAAATGCCAACCCTGCGAGGGCCAATACATATCAAGTATTTTTCTAACCCCAAAACCAAACGGTAGTAATAGATTTATTCGAAACCTAAAAAATCTCAGTAAATTCATTATAGCTATGTGTACTGGAAAATATTTGTATATAGGATATGTGTAGTGTTAAAAACATAACAAAAAACTGTTTCATGAGTACAATTGATTTTAAAGACGCATATTTTTTAATTAAAATATGTAATAAATCAAAAAAGTACTTAAGATTAATATGGGACCAAGAACTATATGAATTTAACGTTCTTGGTGACCTGTCTTATAGAATCTAGTTATAAAGCATGCTTAAATAATCTAAATGATACAAAATACTTGTTGCAAGCTTTAGGTTTCATTATAAATTATGACAGAAGTACCTTAAAGCCAAGTACTAATCATAAGTTCTTAGGCTTCATTATACATTCCGAAAATTTTCAAGTGACGTTGTCTCTCGAAAAAATTTGTAAGGTACGTAAACAGATACAAAAATTCCGCAAGCTAAAAATATGTAAAGTTTGCGAATTTGCAAAATTGTTGGGTCTGCTTACATCGGTTTGCCCAGCTATCGAATACAGCTGGCTTTACACAAAAGATTTTGAGAGATGTAAATTTTTTGAATTTAAGAAATGATGAAAGTTATGACAAATTCATGAATCTTCCTGAATATCTTTCTAGTGATTTTAATTGGTGGTCTGCAGCTGTCAATAGACCATTCTACTCCTTGGAAATTTTTTAGCGATGCCTCAACTAAGGGGGGATGGAGGGCCGCGTGCGATGGAGAGATTGCTAGTGGATTGTGGAGTGCGGAAGAGCAATTGAAACATATTAATGAATTAGAGATCTTGGCAGTTTATTTTGGGTAAAATGTTTTCGCCATAACTGTCACAATTGTCAGATTATATTACTTATCGATAGTACAACCGCGATTGCATACGTTAATCGTATAGGCGGTGTACAGTTTCCCCACCCGACGCAGGCGTCGAGACTTATGCCAGTGGTGTGAAGCTCGACAGATAAATGTATATGCATCGTATATAAGTTCGGCTGATAATGCTGTTGCGGATGCTGAGTCGAGACTTATACATCCAGATATCGAGTGGGAATTCTCCGATAGAGCCTTAGAAGGATACCATCTAAATTTGGATATCCCGAAATAGGTACCTTCGATAGTCGAATAAAAAAAAAAAAATGCGAGAAATATATATCGTGGCACAAAGATCCAGATGTTTTTTCTATTCGCTTTCACAGTGCCATGGTCGCATTTTTTACTTTTATGGATTTCTACCATTTTCTCTCATTCTTAAAATAACGACAAAGCTAAAGGTATTCTTGTTATCCCATATTGGCCGACGCAGCCATGGTACCCATATTTAATCAACTTAAAATTTCTGAACTCTACGTTCACCGACAGCTTACCTTGGTTGCCGGAGTATTGTCAGGAGCTCGATGTTTGGAAATGGGTTCTCACAAGAGTCAACACATGTAATGTTAGCCTCTCTTTAACTCAATAACTCTTGACTTTGATAACTCAATAAAACAGTACGATGTTTGCTTGAAGAAGTGGTTCACATTTTGTAATGAACAAAATTTAGTTTTTTATGAGGCGTCAATACCAAATAATATATATCATAAAATTTTTTGACTTATCTTTTTCAAGAGGGTGCTCAGTATAATAGCACTTTGAATAGTTGCAGATCTGCACTATCCCTTATTTCTTGAACAAGTTTTTGGAAGAGATAAAAACTTAAAACATTTTTTCAAGGGCATATTTCGGCTACGTGCAACAAAGCCCAAGTACAACGTAATGTGGTACAAATCTCAGGTCTTACTTTTCTTAGCTGGATGATACCTTAACGAAATTCTAGGCTTAGAAAAGCTTACTAAAAAACTAGTCACATTTTTGGCACTGGTTACTGCTCATCGAACACAAACAATTACACAAATAAACATTAAAAACATATTAGCATACTTAGAAATTACTGAAGGTGTACGTCATTCCGAAAATTTGTTTATCAGTTTCCGGAAACCTAACAATACGGTAACTGTACAAACCATCAGTCGATGGATTAAGCGGACATTAGAGGAGAGTGATATTGACGTCTCGATCTTTACGGCGCCCAGCACAAGGCATGCGGCCACCTCAGAAGCTAACAAGGCGTAAATATTGAAACAATTCGTAAAACTGCGGGATGAAGCAGTAGCTCCACCGCATTTTCCAAATTTTATAATAGAGATATTCATAGCAATATTTCAACAGACGCATTTGCCAGAAGTATTATTAATGATTCCTTCAATTAATAAATAATAAGTCAGTATGACTTGTTTATTTTCAATTTAAAATTTTTACCGTATTACAAATGCTTCTCACCAAATGTTTGAAATAAGGAATAAACATGAATGTAATCTAACATTTTTTAGTTGATTACACATATTAATTACATATATTTGTGTTATGGAATTAAGAACTTAAAGTAAATATTTTGTTTAAATAATAAATGAGACATGGGATTATGAGGGAGTCACCCTTAAAGTAGCTGCTTCTTTTTTCACGACTACAAATCTCTAAATATCTACATGTGTACTTATATCTAATCTCGAGGACGAAGCACGAGTATAATTAATGATTAAACGAACTTACCTGTACGTGAAGTTCTATCATAATTATACGAAGTGCTTCGTCCGAAGAGATTAGATCCCTCCCCCCCTAAATTTTCAATTAATCCCAAAAGACGTCGTGAAAATAACATGATATGGTAGCTCTAAACTAAATGATGATCGGCGGTCGGGACAGTAACTACCTACAGACGAAAAAAAAAATGTAGGTAGATTGTTTTTTTCTTTCAACTATAGTGCAGGAATGGCCACACGATGTGTGATACTACATGTGTACTTATATCTAATCTCTTCGGACGAAGCACTTCGTATAATTATGATAGAACTTCACGTACAGGTAAGTTCGTTTAATCATTAATAAAAGTCTATAAGAGCCGGCCAAGTGCGAGTCGAACTCGTGTACATAGGGTTCCGTATCAGCACATAATACGGGTACGGAACCCTAAACTCAGTATGGTTAATAATTCCACTTGCAATTACCAACCAACCCAACTTAATTTGACACTTACCATCTGTTACACTCTACGTATCTAATGGATCTAATTAAGTTGACAAACAATAACTTCCTAAACAATTAAATATTTTAAATTTTGAGACTTTTTCCTAAATGTATGTTATAAGACCTACCCGTAAACGAAATTTCAAGTTTCTAAAGTGCTATATAGGTTTTGATTCCTTTGCAAAATTTGTATGAAATTGATTATGGCAAGTGCAATAACTTTTTTCGCATCGAGTTAGAAGCTTAATTTTTTTTAAGCACTATGAAGCCATAGACATCTGTCAGAGGTATCAATTTCAACTTTATATCTCATACGGGGCCCTAGCAAAAGGGTCATAAAGTCATTTCAGACACATAAAAAGTGATCCTACAAGGGTTTTGGCCTGGAAATTCCTTTTGATCCTGTACTGTACTCATATTTTCTTGCTATGAGCATTTACTGCCAAAAACTCACAAATAATTCGTTTTGTACATGAATATTCAATATACAAGTGTGAATATGCAAAAAGTGCCCTATAACCATAACACTTAGACAGAATCTCGTGTGAAAGTACTGTGGAATTGAGGTTAGTCTATAATCAAATTGGACAAACTTCAAGCTACTGGAAACAAGATGGAGCAGGATATTCCTCTAACTGAATTACGGCATGATACGAGTTGAAGTGGCCTCCCCTTTACTCGTCTTGTGCAGCAGTGACTTGTGATAGTGTCGAACGTAGAAGTTTCGTCACGAACTTTGAGTTTCAGACCATCTCGATGATGTAATTGTGGTGAGAGTAGCTGGGTTACACTTAGCGTATGTTACCTATCATGCATCCACTACAGTAGAGCCACTGAGTGATGGCGCCTATGACGTTTAAATGCCTACAAAGTATCGTAATTATTTATAAGCAAGTGTGAATTAAAAAATGTAATACTTCATTGTTAATAGTGATGTACTACTTGTTTCGGTTATTATTTTTCGATTTGAATGTTGCTTTATTGTGCAATAGAATTCGTATAGAAACATATTTTTTTTTTAAAAAGTTTCCATTTTTTATAGGTCGTGTTTGAGGTCGCCAAGTTACGCAATAATATTTAATTAAAAACAAAACAATGACGAAGTTAAACTAAACGAAAATAAATGATAGTAAAATACTTTTTTCGATTTAGATATTTAAACATCTCTTGAAGGCCCATGGGCACTACACCGCATAGCCCTCCGATAGCTACGCCACTGGTTTTGGCACATTATCCTTTTGTATCATTATGATTAATGTTGAATGACGTGTCTAATGTTGAGTAAACTCACACTTGATTTTTATTTTTAACCGAAATTTGAAATGTACCTCATCACTAAATGCAGCTGTCATAAGTGCCATCACTCAGTGGCGCTACTTTACCTTTGTGCTTACAGCCTGTAGGTACAGTTATTGAGATTAACATGCCATTCGAACTAATCTAACTGATTGACTTCGCAGTATTTGGTATTCCAATTACCTACAAAAATTGCCTAGAACGACTAACGTGGGGTAGCCTTTTTATTTTTCAAAGTTTCAATAATATTTGGAGTACATATTTATATGGCATGGCTAAAATGCAAATAATGGCAAGGTCTACACTCATTCTATATTTATTAGCAATAAAAATTTCATTTTATAACATCAAAAACAGAAATCAAAAGAAAAAAAATAACAAGGTGAAACATTTCTGTCGGAGATAAGTGCGCATCAACAAGAAACGAAGGATGACACTTGAAATCCTCGCAAGAGGAATCAAGGTCTCTCGATTCAATATCGGAACCTCCGGTGCATAAGTGAACGAAGGCATCTTATTTCTAGGGGCGAAAGTGCAATTTGGTTTGGATGCAATCTGATAAAGCAAAAAATCTACGTCGTCGGTGAAAGATTCAATTGTATGTTGCGGCTGGCAGGAAATTCGGGATATTTTCTCTTTCTAATTCTTGCAGTCTTTTCTTTTCTCAATTTCTTCGCGTTCACTATTGTTCCTTTTCAATAAATTTCATATGAAATGTAAAATTGAAGATTTTTAAAGCAAGCTAAACAGTGTAACAAATAGTTTACCACAAGGTATTGGCAAACCGAGCTTATAAGTTTGAATTCGAGTTCGTTTTTCTACTCCTCATTCGAAAGTTAGTAAGTTGTTAGCGTAAAGGCCGCTCCGCATTCTCGGCGAGACTACACAAGACTTGCTGAGTACAGAAATATAGAGGCAGTTCCTATGTTCAGCTTGTCTCGTTTATATTCGTCGTCTCAGATTTGTGTCAGTAAAATACCCGAGATCAAAGGGTTCTCGTGCAGTCTCGTGTTGACCCTCCACATTCTCGTCTTGTCAGTCGAAAGACAGTGACTGCAGAAGATGCACACATTTTATTCTATTTAAACAGCTGTTTCTTAGAAAATTTAAATACCTACTCGACCAAATGTAGGAAAAAAAATCCCATCGACTCGCTTTATTACCTAGAAATCGTAAGTGAAGCAAATTCGAGACTAATGAATAATTCTGGACAAAAAATAAAGCTTCATACCACAGATTGACACAAGTCAAGAAGTCCGCGCAGATGTTCGGATTCGTCAACGAAACGGTCGCGGATTTCGGTCAAATCTTTCTTTTTAACACTCGTCCGTAGCCAACTCAAATATGCTTTTTGAGATGTCCTCTCTATGAAATCGAAGAACCATGCTTGATTTTCCTTCACAAACTGGTGAGTAGTGCAACACCGTGTCCGTAGTTGCTTGAGAGGATATTTATATCGGTACCCATCGCTAAAATATTTTGCTGCCCTATTATTAAAACTAACTCATATCTCAATTCACCAACACCAGAATGCTGAGCCTATTCTCGGCGAGACCTCTCGCGGAGATCTGTCACCGAGAATGTGGAGCGCGTTTAGTTGCGCACTAATTATTTTGTTATCGTCTGAAGGTCCATGAGACGATGTTCGGATAAATTATATTTGCACCTCTGATGGTGCTGTTATACATTTTGAAAGTTGTGTTTGTTTTTTATCCGTCTACGTGCTACCAAGATCCTTTTTAAAATAGCTGCACTAGTGAAGAAGATTGCCATAAGCTTTTGTTGTTTTTTTAATTAGATCCATTTTATTCACAAAATTTAAACATAATAATAACAAATAAAATACAAAAACATGCCTTAAATTTAATAGAGTGAACAGCAAAAGCTTTGTTTGATTTTTAAATTAATTTTACCTTTAGAGCCAAAAGCGCTTTCAGTCAACTTCAAGAGATATAATGACATAAAAAGCTGAATTCTGCTTATTTACGTAGAGGTAAAAGAAAAATGTTCAATATTTTCAGTTCATTATTATTAACAAGCTTTTTTCCGCGGCTTCGCCCGCGTTTATTTAGTTTTTGTGTAGTCCTATAGAATGTGTAAATATTATTTATAATACCTTTTTATACCTGTCCCCTACAGTCCAACTGCTTTTACATTCATTTCATCTATTAACACAATGAACTTTTTCATATTTTTTCTAATTCCGGGTCAATCGAGTCAATAGTAACGGGACGTGAGGATGTAACACATCACATCACAATAGTAACGGGACGTGAGCATGTAACACATCACATCACAATAGAACCTTGACACCCCGTTGCCATCTCACATCATCATCATCATCATCATTTACAGTTTAGATAGTTTAGATCAGTTTACATGTAAAATGATTTGTGAGATTAAAATCTATCTAAACTAAAATAATCTTGTTTCAGGTCCAGAACCTACACTTTTGCAAACTTTCAGCGCAATCGATTTAATAGATACAGTGTTAAGGAGTTAAAAACATTTATACATTCAACCATCCATCCATCCATCCAAACTTTTGCATTTATAATATTAGTGGGATTAGTTGGATAGGATGAGACGGGATGTATATTATGTAATTAATAGAAGTTTGTATGTATTGTATGTATAGGTATATTGATTTTTTTTATGTTTACTTGTCCCTTTCCTAAATGAGAGTTGCAATAAAGCCATGTTTTGGAATTTTATGATATCGCTCTTAGATTTTTTTTTAACTTCAACCCCCTTGGGGCAGTAGAAAACATTAAAAGTGATTTTTATTACTATTTTTTTCGTTAATCTGTTTACTTGTAGCAACTATACCGCACTCGGCCTAAATGAGAATCCAAAAAACTCTAAATTCGCATCACCCTAATGTATATTGCGTCTGCCTGTACAAAGTTACCCCAACGCACTGTCGTCTCACGTTGTTTTTTTATAAGCCACTAATTACACTTTTGCCCCTGGGCGTCGGTATTGTGCGCCCGGGTAAAAACATCCGGAAAAAGCATATGAAGAATGTTTTAAAGACACGCCTCGGGACGCATGAAAAGGATTTTTTAATACAGTTGCTCAAAAAGTGGCGTATTGCAGGGACGTATAGCGTTCGGGATGTATGCTATTACATACTCGAGCTTTTTCTTTACCTTTTCCGAACTCGTGCGTTCTCTTTCCCAACTGTCAAAATAATGTCTATTAAAAAGAAAAAAACAAACCACGAAGTTTTTACAAAAAAAAAATCATAGAAGTTTTTATGATTCATGCAAATATTTCTAAAAAGAAGGTACTAATTTGTTTCAATATCAAATTTAATGATTTAATTCAATGAGTTATGTTAGGTTTCATTTCATTTCATCTCATTAAATTTCATTTTCATTTCATATCAATAAAAAAATTCTACTGAAGACTTGGCTGTATGGGCAAAGTTCCCTTTGCCTACCCAGAATAGGTGAAGAAAACAAAAAAAATCTCTGCTTATATTCTTTTACGGTTGGCGCCATTTTCCAAAAATTTTCTTTGCGGGTTTAGTTGTTTGTTGCACAAAATGAGAAATTTCGACGATATTTTATTTGAATTAACACCACCGGAACTCAGTATAATTGCACAAAATGCTTCGGAGAACATTTTACCGGAAAAGTCAAAAAGTCGCTACATATCTACATACAAAGAATTTATTGCGTGGAGTATTAGTTAGTTGAGTTTATTGTGATTTTATTATTTTATTAAATTGCTTCATTTTTTCGCAACTGTATTAAAAATAGTTGTTCAGTACACGTGCGGAACCGTCATTGCAACTTGTTCCGACTGTCAACCCTCACCTTCGGCTGCGCCTCGGTTCGGGTAGACATTTGTCGGAACTCTTTGCAATGACAGGCTTTCCGCACTCGTAATGAAAAATACTATTTTCGCCTTACCGCGCTTTGATATATATTTTAATGTAAACAAAAGTTTTCTAGGTAAAACTTACTTATGAAATTATAACATTGGTAATAAACGGATTTTATGATAAAAAACTTGTTTTGCACAACTCTATTATTTAACAGTTTTTTTCGTAGAAGCAAAAAAAAACCGGTCAAGTGCGAATAGGACTCTTGCCCTGAGGGTTCCGTAAACTTATTTCACGTGTGTTAACAACTTAGCCTAGTGACACTAACGATCCATTAACTCTATGTATCCAAAGGGTCCAATAAATTTGGCCGTAATTAGTTCTTGAATAATTAAATATATGTCATTTTACCTATATGATGTGTGTTGTAAGACCTAATTGTGAACGTAATGTCAAGTTTCTAAGTCAACTGGAAGTGGCCTAATAGGTTTTGGTGGTGAGCCATTTGTATAAAATAGATTACGTAAATGGCAAGAACTTTTGTTCGCATCGAGTTAGAAGCCTGATTTTTGTACAGCAATATGAGGTCGTAGACTTCTGTAGCAGGTATTAATTCGTTTCAGCATTTTATCTCTCACAGGGCTAGAAAAAAAAGGTCTTAACAGCGGACACATAGACATTGTATATCTATGTAATAAGTTTAATTTTTTCATTTTTAGATTTCCGTAGTACCTAAAAGGTACAAAAAGAACCTTTATGGTGAGACTCCGTTGTTCGTCCGTCCGTCCGTATGTCCTAACCTCATAACTTTAGCAACGTCAAACATTAAGACATGAAATTTGGCAAATAATAGCATTAATTTGCGCACATAATATTACGGTGTAAAATCAATATGAAAAATTTGGAATTGTTCAAAATATTTTTCAAAACAAATGAGAAAAATAAAAAAATTATCCTTAAAATACAATATGGGTATCAAATTGTAGATATTAAAAAGTTAATTTTAAAAATATATACTTCTATTATATTTACTGCTACTTGTTTCAAAATTTCTAAAATACCACAAAAATAAGTATGTCCCCCCTTATCACCGAAACTGCTGGACCAAAAAATATGAAAATGATTTTGGTTATAGACCATAACTAGCCAATTATAGGAAGACTATAGTGATTTAAATAAAGTTGAGAACAAATGAGAAATATAAAAAAAAGTAAAAAAATAATAAAAAAATAAATAAAAATATAATACGGGTATCAAATTGTAGGTATTAAAAAGTAACTGTAAAAATATTTAGTTGGCTATATTTAATTGCATATATTTCGAGAAATCCTTGAAAAACCATAAAAAATGTATGTTCCCCCTCTTATCTCCAAAACTGGTGGACCGAAAAAATATGAAAAAGATCATGGTAATATGTGTTTACGTAAAGATTACAGGAAAAATAAAGCGGTTGAGAAATTCACGAAGAATATGACAAAATTAATTTTATCATCCACAATACGGATCCCTAGGCACGCGAGTCTGACTCGCACTTAGCCGTTTTTTTTTACTTTGAGTTACGGAACCCTAAAAATCGTCTTACAAGAAAAGATAAATAGAAGTAACGTACTGCATAACTGAACAGGGAATACTTAATGTAAATAGCAATTCCAAGTTGTAACTTAATTCCTTTTGGGAACAACTACGTCTAAAGTATTTGCACGGTTGTTCAAGCGAGATACCTCAAGTGAAAATGTTGTTCATTCAAATGTTTCAACGCAAAGAAATTCCTTATTCCGTTCCCTGTACTGAATAACTTCACAAGTATTTATTTATTATGAGATTCAGTTACAGAAGCAAAGCTTTGAAAATATTTATCACAACAATGCTTTCGCGTAAAATTTGTTTGCTCGAAACTAGGAAAAGCCAAATGAAAATTGTAGTTCTTTTTCCGTTGTAAAGCCTATCTCCCTAATCCTTCCTAAATACAAAATAATGATATCAAATAATACTTAGATTTTCATTAACTCATTTACATTATAATTTATATAAAATAATTGTACCTATGAGGTACTTGTATTTTACAAACATCTGAAACCATGTCATTCGTATCGAATTTGTAACTCCACAGAGATTTTGCGACGCGACTTTTAAATTAAAACATGAGATTTTTCTTCGCAGTACATATCTTATAATTAGACATCGGATTATATGCACTAACAAAGTGCCAAAATATGCATGCAAATATGCACTAAAAAAGGCCGAAATATGCACTAAAAGCTGTAGATATGCTCAAAATATGCACAATGCAAAATCAAAAAACGATTTTTTATTTTTATATCTTTTAATTAAAGACGGTACAAAACAGCGAAATATACTTAAAAGTATGCATAGTTATTGTGACAATATACAATCATTTTTCCAAATTTTCGAGCGCAAATTTGTGACGTTTGTCACCCAGTATCAATTTGTACGCCGAAAACGACCTCTCTGCATCAACTGTTAGTTTACTCAGCCAATGCGCTCGCGCCCTACACGTCTTTGTCACTAGATCCCTATATGTACCTCCCGCTACTAAACGAAATATGCACGATTGAGAAAAAAGGCTAAAATATGCATTATTTGTTTGGTTTGTTTTTTTTTTCTTAGTTCTTGACTTTCCGCCAGATGTCACTGTCCATATCACCGTAGATAAAATAATGTTCCGTAGCAATCAATGTCAAAGTGATTTTTGGTTTGTTTGGAATCTGTACAAATTTTGTCTTTGATTCTGTTGCTAAAGTATATGACAGTGCCATCTAGGAATCTTATTTAACACTAAATTTGACACAAGGAAAAACGCCCATTAGAGAGTTATAAATATATAATCCAATGTCTACTTATAATCATTGCGTGGTCTAACTCGGCCGACCCGAAATAAGGGCCTCCTCCGATACCTCGCTCTCTCTGTTTCTCTTCCTCTGCGCAGCCACTGGAGAAAGTGGAAAGCGTAACTTCGAGCTGACTAAATACAGCCCGCGCGATGTCCGATGGAACCCCTGATGGTGTCCACGAATTCTTGAGTCGAAAAACCCAAGATGGATGAATTTTTATAGGATCAAAATGATAGTACATAAAACCTCTGCGGAAAACTCCTCTGTGAACCTCTGTGCCTTTTCTCGCGTCTTTGCTCACGTAGTATTTGTTTTGATTAACCCCAGGGAACAGCCTGCAGATTAAATTTTCTTTTCACTGACATTTTGCATAGAGGTTATCATTTCAAGGACCAATTTTCAAAAGTGAAAGAATTCAAAAATTACATATATTAAGTGTCAGTCTTCAAAAGAGACAGATGTCAAAAGTGACAGATATCAAGACTGGCAGATGTCAAAAGTGAGATTTTTCAATACATCAATAGATAACAAAAATTCCCAGATTCCAATGGGTATTTTCCGAAATTAAAAGTCGCTTTCCCATGGCCTTAGCTGCCCTTTAATTTAGTTCTACTACATTTTAGCGAAACCGGTACAGTAGATTCAGCGTGAATGAGTTATATTATAATATAACTAGCGGAGGCCCCGCGGCGTTGCTCACGTGGAACCTGTAACTCCAAGTCTTTAAAATACCTTCTTAGCGGATGTTTATGTCATACAAGGAACCTACAGTCTAAATTTCATGTTTCCATGTCTTCACTCTTTACCGATGATTGTTACGCCTCAGCTTGATGGGCGGTGCTTGACGCACATCGGGCACAACTATGACTCACAGCTTAATGTGCTTTCCGAAGAACACAGATAGAACACAAAGGTGCCTATGCGGTATTTGAACCAATTGGTGGTCACGACCTTCGTACTAAAAGACCACAGATGCGATATATATTTAGTCACTGTTTCTTGCAAAGTTCATCATAACTGAGACATTGGACTATAATAAGTATAACCTCTCAAATCTTCATAGAAAACAGCTAATGTTGTTTACATATTGGCGTTACCATCCATCCGAATTTTGCCGGACATGTCCGGACTTTCGGCCTTCAAACTAAGAATACAACTAGTTCAATTACGTAGTTACAGTCTCAACTTCTAGCTCAAACTTCTTCTTTTATCAAAACTACTAGCTCAGCGCCCGCTGTCGCTGTAAAACGCGTGAGAGTATTATTTCATTTTGGTACAAATATCTCTGGATTTTTTAAAATTCTAATTGGTAACCCTATATGCAAGCGAACCCTTATAAATTGTGAGATTGTCGAGGTCACGCAATTAGGAAAACGAGCAGCAGATATTTATTGCGCTTTAATTTGCACAGAATGATCTCATTTAGGTAATTGGGATCACAATTTGTATCGGAACCATTACAAGTGTAATGCTAGAGTTAATTAGAAATTGAAATAAAGTTTTAAAGCTTAAATAATTAATTAATGCAATACGTAGAGATATTGTCAGTGGTAATTTAATACAGTATGTCGAGGTATTGTTTAGTGGTAAATTTAATGCAATATGTAGAGATATCTATTGGAGTAAATTAATGCAATATGTAGAAGTATCTTTTAGAGGTAAATCAAAGCATTATGTAGAGGTATCTTTTAGAGGTAAATTTTGTTGCCCAGTAAGTTCAAATAGTTCCAAAGTGTAATACTCAAATGGGTATAGGTAACGCTTTTTAATTAATATGACCAAATTCATACCAGAAACTAGGTAACTGATTACTGAGCCGAAACAAATCCCATTGACTTTATAAGCAAAATCATTAAGATATAATGCAATTAAGGCCAAATCTAGTCTAGGGTTGAAGATCTATAATAATATGTCGTGGATACACCGTAGAATTGAGCAGTTCGTAAAGTATGGAATCGAAAACCTTTCACCAAAAGTCAAAAATACCTATTTTTGACGCGACGACGAGCGGACCAAGAGGAGCGTGTTAAGTTTACATGTAAATAAATTTGGGGAGTCGAGCAAAGGGGAGCGGAGCGGGGCGACCCCCAAGATTTTACAGAAATATGATATGCCTGGTGAGATCATGATATGCCCAATTCCACGATCTGCCGATGACATATGTAAGGGCAGAATTAACTTTCAAACGTCTAATAAATCATTATGAGCCTCAGTTTAAATATGTGTAAAGTTTTGTGTAAAAGTAACTTTAGTTAGGTGAACTTGAAAATAAACTGGTATAAAATCAACGGTAAAAAATATTCCCTTCAAAGTACACGTAGGTAGTTACACTAATTAATTTGTGTAATAATGTCAGGGGTTGTCGCACCGCAACTGAGCCCCGGATAAAAAGTGGTTCCAAAGGGATTTCAATGTAAATAGGTCAGAGGGTAATCAGATGACGAGCTTCTTTGGCTCTTAAGTAGCTATTGGCAGGCGAAGAGCAAAAGGCTATCGGGATTGTGATACCATTGAGGATTGTGATTAGTGAGCCTTACATCTAGAATATTATGTCTAAAATATACTATCTATATAATATACAATATATATGTCACCGGAAAATAACAAGAATCGTAAGTTGATCAATTCACTAGGTAGTTTATAATTTCACGGCAGGTTTTTTCACGGTAATTTATATAACCTAACCTAACCTAGTGAATTGATCAACTTACGATTCTTATTATTTTCCGGTGACAGATATATATATTGCTATAATAAAGTATGATAGTAAAAATGTCGTGTCCGTACATTGATATTTTTGCAAAATTTTGTATGAAATGGAGGCCAAATATATATTTTTTATTTTTGTCAGTTGTTCCGTTTTAACTCAAAAATCACTCAACGGATTTGGATTCGGTTTTCTTTATTATTACCGCAGTGACCCCTTTTAGGCTATCAAGAGTGTTAATAAAGTAACACCCAAGCCGAAAACGGGGCAGAGAAAGAATAAACTCGGGCGAAGCTGCGGCCGAAAGGCTTATGTTTTAATAATAAACCGATATAACAATAGCCTTAATGAATGTTAGCTTTTATCTTGTGAAAGTAATTTCTATTTAGGTATTTAGGAAATCGTGAAAAAGAAACAGAACTTTTCTTGCGTTGAACTAGAAACTTGAATTTTTAGGTTTCCGTTCGTACTAAAGTTGCCAGATGGTCGAGATTCGTCGGGATTGTCCCGCCATTTCATGTGATGTCCAGAGTCCCGACAAAATACAAATTGTCCCGACAAATAACAAATAATAACGATCGGCGGACAAAAGAGTATTTTGTTGTAATTACTAGAAATATATATATATATTGTTTAAAAAAAACACTTGTTTTTTTTTAAACAATGTTTTATAAATTCCACCAAGTGCTACACAATCACTAGCATCTACTATATATACCTATATATATATATATATATATATATGTTTATACTCTACTTAATGTGCTCTAGACAATGACATCTCACATGCAAAGGAAAGGAAAAACAAAATCGGTTCCATTTTCTTGAGGCCCCCCCCCCCTGAAAAATAATATAATTACATTTCAAATTCTAAAATTGGGTCAATATAAACGTATAAAAAATTCAGGTTTCTATCTCATTCCGTCTAAGAGCTAGAGACCCATGACATACGAATAGGCAAACAGACGGACAGTGGAGTGACATTAACAGGGCTCCGATTTGCCCTTTGTGTACGGAACCCTAAAAAGGAATGCTCTAGTTGTTTAGGCATATGAGAGGAGGGTTCAAAGCAGCGAGTGACACAGGAAGTATATTGTACAGTGCAAATTTAGAAAGTTAATAAATATTGGAGGTCAACCGAGCTTGCATCTTGGAATGCAGAACACGAGCGTTCCTAGTAAAATTTAAAGCAAGCGAAAACCTACACATACTCGTATATATTTTTTTTATAGGTGAGCTTGTATGACCCAATTGATGAATGTGACAAAAGCTGCAAACACAAGTCGTAGAAGGTTTGTGGTCTCTGCCTTTAACTGTTTATTCTTCCATTATTTTTAGTAACTAAATCCAGAGCGTAAATCTTATATTTTTTTAAATTTTAAATATTGTATGTAAGTAAACGTTATTAATTGTCAAATTTGTCTTCAAATGTAGTTAATATATATATACTTAATAAAATTATCATGAAACTTAATGTGAAATATATTTCGGGCCCTATCGTGGGTCCGACCTTAAAATATTCTATGTGGTCAATATGTTTATTTCTACAATGTCTCGAATCTTGCATTTTTAACATAGCTAATAAAATCTAACGTAAAAATTGTTCTTGCTAACATAACAATGAAGAAAACCGGTAAATCCCCGATGAACGACGTCACAGCATCCTGACATCCTGAAACCTGGCTCCTCGCCGGAAGACACAGCTTTGCTTATCGCTGTAACGCGTCTGCAGATAGTCAGAACCATAATGACATCCTTACTGTTGTGCTCGTAGACGGCACTTCAGGATACGATTATCCAAAGAGGGAGGGGGATGGAAATTGTGTGTCATCTCAGCTATTACGCTTCCTTGGATCTCGTGACTTATTATAAAGGTCTTTTCTAAAAAAGGAAACACTTTGCAAATAACTAGTTCGACGGCTCTTAAGAGGATGGCATACCCTAGCAACATTTTTTATTACCCGTCCAGCACAACAAGTCTAATGGCAAAGACTTTATTTTCTTTTCATAGAGGCGATTATATGTTGCCTCTTTGGCCTCTTTTTCTTGGACGCGTAATACTAGTGATCACGCAGCGAAACAACAAATTGGTGTGTTTTTAGCTAATACTGAAATATTTTGTAGGGAAAAAAATATTGAATTTGGGTGATATATCTTCATATGTCTGTTACCTATTTCAAGGTTAAAGATCAAGTTGATCTCTCAACCGCGTTCTTAAAGCGAACGTTTGAAAACCAAAAAAAAAGAGGGTGCAAAACATTTGTTTTTCACAAAAGTATAAATCTTAGTACATTGTTTATACGTAAGATCCCTAGAGAAAAGTCCGAATTTCTTCAAACGAATCCTAGATAGCCTGGAGTTGGTCATGCTCTAGGCTCAGGTACAGTCTTAACAGAACTTCTTATTAATCTAAATCAGGCACGGGTTGTCAAGCTTAATTGCAATAGATAGCTACTGCATTTTATCACACTCTAGCAATATGCATATAATTACTACCTTATTTAATTATATACATATCTTAGCCAATTGTAGTGTCGATATATCGGTAAAATAATCCATTTGAATTACGTTTCCAATTGATAGATTTACCTACCTACATATAAAAATAAATTTAATTATAGGTATATGTCATGCATGTGATGCATGCCTACATAACATTTGTTACAGCCAATGTTAGGTTTAGTAATAAACTTAAGATTAATTGTTAACTTATGGCTAAAAACATAAAGGCAAACAAAAAGTACTAACAATTCAATAATAAGACAAAAATAGCGAAGCGATATACAAGAAGCATTTTTGAGTATGACATGAATTGGGTTAAAACTAGGGGTGTGGCCTCGGTCCGCTCTGCCTCGCTCGGCTCCCAAATTTATTTACATAGCAACCTAACAGGACGCTCCTCCTCGATTCTTTTCGCTTTGCTCATCGTCGCACCTATTTTTGACTTTTTGTTGAATTATTACTGTAATAATAGTATATTATTTCATCCTTCCGTTTGTTTTTACATTTTAAGCCGTTAGTTAATGGTTAATGTTGAGATCAGCCGGCTAATCTTAAGTTTGATCATCAAACCCAACATTTGCCGTAACATAGACATTAAAGCCGATTCTGAAGTCTCTGAAGTTTTAGTCCTGTCAAAACTAAATTTTCTTCATTGCAAAATAGGCCTTAGGTTTTAGAAACAGAAGTTAAATTACTTTGGAAAATTTCAAGTTTTGACAGCACTATAACTAAAATTAAAGCCCTCAGAATCGGCTTTACTACCTCACTATTAATAATTAACCAATATCTTCAAGTAAAGCGTCAACTATTCATTAAAATTTTCAGAAGGTAATTTTTCTGTGTCAAGGTTCGATGGCGGATCAGAATTAACATATGTATGTACACTTTTTCAGGTTAGTGACCATAACGGTTTAGTTAGTCAGTAAAAAGTCACCGCCCTCACGGTTTTCGGTCTTCACATTTATTTTAAAAAGTCGGCGACCATAAATAAAAAGCTCCTGCGGGTTGTTTTCAGTTTTTGTTCTGCTATTTTGTTTTTCTTTTTTGTAGTTTCCTATTTTATCTCTATCTCGCTGAACTTGTGCCCGTTTCAGAGTTCGAATCAAGTGGCGGAATGAGTCTGTGCGTAATTTAAAATTGAACAAGCATTTTTTTTTATATTTCTTTTTTGATTCCGTGTAGCTCTCTGTGTATTTTTTGCTATTTGCTATTTTTTACAAACTAATTATTTGTTGTTTAATTATATTAGCTATAAATATATTTATACTTAAAAAACATATATGATTATATTATATTTCGGACCATTTGAGCCTGGACATCTATAACAATTAGCATATTCGTGAAATAAATCTCGAAATTGCCTTGTTTAAAAACTAAATTAAAAACAGCTTTTTTAAAATTGTAAGTATTTACTACGTAGGTATTTACTACTATTAACTTGTTGTGTTTATTATGATTTAGAAACTGTAAGTTAACCAGTGTAATGAGCGCATCACGCCAACAAACTGTTCTACAATTTGGCGTAATTGCATTATTTTAACTGTGTATTGTAACAAATAATAAATAAAATAAAAAATGGTCAATCCATTTTAACACTTCTTTTCATACCAACTACGTATATAAAAATTCAACGCAGAACGTATGGAGACTTAATTTGGCTATTTCAAATCCTAAGAGCTACGTCATTATCCTAGAAAATATTAAAGTGCCTTAGCTCCAGCGTTATGGAGTATCAAATTTTACAAGCTCTCTATCTATACCGAGCACTCTAATAAACATTTTGCCTACTCATACACTAACAACGTCATTACACTCCGTCCACTGTAAGTGTACGACGCGCTCACTGACTTTTATACGGCGCGCGGCGAATGAAAAAAACATAGAAGACGCATTTCTAACCAAAATGGCGCCAGAGAATTAAAAGGGCAGAAGGCTCATAATTGATTCGTACTGTTGTCATGCGACGTTAGGTCAGCCGTGATTGGTCAACTCAAAAACACAGTGCATGCTATTGGAGCCCATACAAAATTGTGTTCAACACTTCATTGTGGGGTAATTTTTCAGCTCTAATCAGACTTCCTTGTTTTTTTCGTTCACTGCTTTCATACAAGTATTGAAGGTCAGTGTCCGCGCCATAGATCTAGTCAATCTACGCGTACTAAGTTCGTCTCTGCAATAATTTTCCACGAGCAACACAGCGCCCTGAATGGTGCGGGCTTGTACAAAGGCAAGTACGCGATTAGGAGCAGTGCAAAGCTGACCTCGACGCCAAACGCGACGATTTGACAGCCCGGCGGCTATTCACTTTAATTATGTAGACAGTATACTCACGTGCGCTCAGTGTGCACGGGGGTTTGCTAGGAAGGTCGGGTATATAAGCCGTCTTCGGGCGCACCAGCGCGGTACCGACTTGGGAGTCGAAGTGGTCGCCATGACCGAAAACGGTTGAAGTGAATCATAAGGGGCCGACCACACAGAACCGTATTCTGCATTCTGCGTTTTGGGTTCTGCGGTCAATGTAATCTATGCGACCGCAGCGGTCAAGGAGAAGGAGCGTTCTGACTGTTTGGACCTAGGGATGAAACGATACGAGTAAATACAAGTAACTACTCGATACTTTTCTTTCGATACCAAGTTGTACTTTCGGCATCGATACTTTAGAACTGAGTACCAAGTAGTATCGTGAAGTAAGTACTTGTATCGGTACTCGGTCGGTCACTCACTGAGGTGTGTCAAGAAACTCCTGTGCACAAGATTATTTACTGTATGGTAAGGTCTAGTTTAAATGTTTGTGTCGCGAACGTATCTTTTCTACTGCTCAGTTAATCTGTCAGTGATTTTCGTCATTCATTCGTTAATTCAGTCAGTCATTCATCGTTTGGCGTGCGTCGTTCGTTTATTAAAACTGTGACTGAATTTGTAATAACAATAGGTACCTAATCAAATTATTGTAGGTACTTACTGCTGTTCTTATTTGCCTGTAATACCTCCTACGAAAAGACTGTCCGATACAAGTAGGTATCGATACTTTTCATTCGATACCGAGTAAGTATCGATACCTCATGATCGAAACGGTATCGAGTAAAAGTATCGATACCTAGATGGTATCGTTTCGTCCCTATTTGGACCGGATAACGCTCTCTTTGTTGTCGGGCCATAAAATATTTGGCTATAGAATGATTCCGATTTTGGACACAACTTTTGTAGCACTGCACATGATTCCTATCTTTAACAAGGTTTAGCGACTATAGTGAAACAATATTTCATATGCTTTTTTTTCCATACAAAAAAGTTATTATTTGTATCATAAATGGTACATATAGTAGAGCTAACAAAACAAAAATCAAGTAGATTAAATTCCTTCCTTTGAATAACTTCTCAATTTGACTGTTGGTTCTTAACCCACCACTGGTGACGTGTATTTGACTTACATTGTTGGTGACCCCGGTCTCAAGCACCGAGTTTTTGTATAATTTACTGATCATGCTACTTTTCATTGGAAAAGTTATAAAATTAGATATTTTTTTGTCAATAAAACATAGGTATTTCATAAATCAATTCTTTTTAACATTAGACAATATCTTTGAATGCATTAAAATTATAAGGTATTTTAACTATATTTTTTGAACTAAAAGATGTCGCAACAATCTAAAATATTTAACGATGAAATCAGCCTTAGTCAGTCTTATGACATTGGAAACATTAAATGAAGAAACATAAATGGTAATACATCTACCAAAAAAAAAATGATACTAAAAATCACTCATCTTCAACAGCCAAATAACTCGAGCAAGTAGGTACTACGTGCTCAAGTCATACATATTTTTTACATGTATGGCAAGAGAACGGTAAGGGGCGTGGAATAAGGCAGCTACTCGAAATCGCAATGAAATTCGATAAACGATGAAAAAAATATTAGATTAGACCCGGTCTCACAGACATAATATATAACGTCACCAGTGGCGGGTTAACAAAACTACCTCATGACTACCGTCGAAAAAGCATCGCTGTTTCTTTACGCTGTTTCAAAGAGAAGTTTTTGTTGTTAGTTTTATTTTCGTTACTACAATTTTTTAAAACTTTCCACTCAATTACACCACGCCTGTGCTCGGAAGAACGCTAACATTTTCCTCCACGACTTACGAGTAACTCCGTATATACGTTTATGTACGTTAGTTGTTCTAACAAAGATAAATCAGTCTTTCCAAGCACGGCCATATTGCCGGACGCTGGCTTCATTTATCAGCTGACAAGATAAATATAAACAGAGAATACCGAAAGAAGTTATTTTGGTAGGCTACCTTTTGAGCTTAAAATTAATTCAATGCTACTGTATTTTGTGCAATTTGTGACATAATCAAAACCCTTGGGACATATGCACGAGTGTCCCATTGGCTAATTATGTCACAGTTGGACACAGAACTTTATCTACGACAATTATTTTAAATACCAATTTCAAAAATTAGAAAAAGAATGATGGGTTTCTTGACTTTTAGGATTTTTTTCAATGCAAGTGTTCGTAAAGGCCCACTTTTCACAGAAAGTCGATTATTTTGCCCTAGGGCTTTTTTTTTATTTACGAAAAGTTGGCTAACCTTTCCTGTGTACCATAAATGTTGTACTTTTTTTTTCCACTGTTTAACGGCTCTGGATACAGTCCTTTTGAGCCAATCATAAACATGCTTGTAGCGTAAACTAATATTTTGCTTTTAACTAAAGCAAAGATAAGGAAGTTTGTGACACGGTACAACTGTTTTATTCATCACACAAATTTTTGGTAATCTCCAAACTAACCCGTATTGAAGTTGTTCTGAAGCATTCGAGGCTGCATGATAGAGATACACCTTGCCTATACAGCCCAAAGAAAAAAAATACTGATTAGATATCTACATAAGCGGTGTTATAACATACAGCGCTGAAAAACGGTGTTATAACATCAGTCTGCGATAATTAAAACAAACAACGTAGGTACTTGTAAAATCGTTTTTGATGTTTTAAGCAAAGATTTCAAAAGTTTAGATGAGCACTGGCGCCTAAAATCTATTGCATTGTTTTTTAATGTGTTTTGAATGTAGAATGTCACACTTTTGGCTTTATTCATATTTCTTGAAATGTTAGTACACTTTAAAAATGCACACGACGGCATATTGAGACCCTTTTCTCGTCTCTTTTTTGGCGTCCAACTATCACTGTTCAGATGAGCACTGTTTCCAAACGTGTGAACGTCACCCATTTAAAGGTGGAAACATTTTGGTGCTGTCATACTACGGTAAGGGCTTATCTTTACTTTTGAAATCTTAGGTTTTAAGTACTTTATTATACATTATTTTGATATAGTATTGGATTGGATAAATGGATAAAATAAGTTTCCAAACAACTTGGAATCGCAATCGCAATGCTCTTCCAGGGATATGATAAAAGTATGATAAAATGCAGGAGGCGATAGATACAGGTCTCATTAAAGACGTGTTCAAAAAATTCAATTTTATTTTCATTTGCTTGGTAGAATGAATGATTGAACACTTTATGCACAAAAATTTGAAGATAATTGAGATACATACAAAGACCAGATAAAAGGCAAAGGCGGACTTATTTCTATAAGAAATTTCTTCTATTTTCATCTTGGAAATTTAAATCAGTGCATTACATAAATAATAAAAAGTTATTTGAAATCTATAATCTAAACATAAATATACTATATACTAATACATTCTTACTGACTAAGCTACTTGATCGTTTGTATATACATATACATATATAGTCAGATACATATATACAAACATAAGTAAACATTTTTCAAGTTATATTGAAAAGAGGCCACATAAGGAAGATCTTTGAGGGGTTGCGGAAGTTCATTCCAGAGTCGAACAGCATTGACCGTGAAGGATTTGGTGAAACGATCAGTGGTGAATATGTTTCATTTAAAGATAGGCGTCTATTTACACCTGTCAATAAGTTTGAAAAAAAAACTTCCTGTATTTTATGATACACTGATCGAAAAGGTCAATTATTAGGATTAATTATTTCCATACAACATACTCGTAGTATCTATCTTAAATTAAAGGAAAACCAGGAAAGTTAAAGGAAAATACAGGATTATATTTTCAAAAATGAGGATATTTCCAAAAATCGTTCAATGCGTATCTACATTTTAAAAAAATGGTGTCTCAATAAAGCGAAATTGTCTATCCCTAATTTATATTACAAGTACTTCCCCTCCAAGGCTCATTCATATTTTATATTTATTAAAGTATTAAATTTTAAATAGAGAAGCAAAAGCACAATATCTGACAGAATATTTCGACCATTTTCATGAGACAGACTAATGACGACCGTAACGTAGTCAATTGTACTATTTTTGGTTTTCTTTTCAATATAACCTACAATTCCACTGATAGGTTAAATGTAACAAACTGAAGATTATATTTATAAAAATTCTATAACCAACTGATATGGTATTTTTCCATGTTTCAGGTACTAAAGTCAACAAATCGAAAAACAAAAAAGTCGTCTTCATCCTATGCTGAATTGACAGGGTAATAAAAGACCCTGTTAACGTAAAACAGTTTACATATCCTTTCTCTAACCCCAATCATGGGTCCTTTGACAAAAGGGCCCGGAATTTCATGAAATACCCGCCAGTAATTGTATGTCAAAAAGGCGTGAAATTAGCTAAGAACATGTGACATTGGGATACAAAACATATAACGGCTATGTAGAATGATAAGTTTGATAAGCAGCGGTAGTTCAGTCTATAAGATACCTCGCTGGACTCGATCTCGGCACACGGGTTTGAATCATATCTATTAAAGTGCACTAATTAGTATTATCATTTATTTATTTGCAGACCTCTAAATAGTATTTGTGTCACGTAAGAAGTCGTCGGTTAAACTAAGGTGAAGGTACGTGTGTTGCTTGTTTGAGTGATAGTCTACAAAGGGAAACACTTCTAACAACTTCTCGAGCATAAATTTAAGGTTAAACATCTGTCGCTCGGTACAAAGAGCACAACTTAAATTTGTTTTCAATGCAAGTGCTTATAAAGGCCTACTTTGTATGCATCAAAACCGAACAGAAAGTCGATTGTTTTGCCCTAGGGCTTTATTATTTTTTTATTTATTTACAATGGTTGGCTAACCTGCAGCCTTTCCTGTGTACCATAAATGTTATACTTTTTTTTCCACTGTTTAACGGATCTGGATACAGTCCTTTTAAGCCAATCATAATTTAAAGTTCACAAGATTATATTTGTTTTATTTCCTCACACTATGCATTGAAAAACATAGTATGATACACGGGCGTAAGAGCAATAAATTACTCGGTTACGTTGAAAACACTCGCTACGCTCGTGTTTTAAATAGTCCTCGTGATTTATTCCTTTTCGCCCTTGTAGCATAAACAACTATTTTCTCATTAAGGAAACTAAATTTAAAAGGATGTTGATCTATGGCATTTCACGCCAGTAATTCAGTATAAGTTAGATTTATAAATCAACAGTTTGAAATTAAATGCACGATTTTGTCGAAACAAACTTAAAACAGCATTTTAAGCTTGTGCATTAAATTTCAAGCTGTTGATTTATAAGCCTAACTTATAATGAATTATTGGCGTGAATTGCCATATACCAAAATCTTGTCCACATGAAACTTCTTACAAGAAAAACAAAGTTAAGCTCTGCACTTTGTACCGAGCGACTGATGTTTAACCTTAATGACAAATTCATACATAATTATTAAATATCATAAGGGCTACTGGTACTTTAGCTTATTCCCGTCCCGGGGTCAAAATAGAAGTAAATAAGCAATTAGTATAGCCAGGATGTCAATTCGGACACATGTGATAGCAAAGACCGTTACAGAAACGTATAAAGCTTTTGCCCGAATTCATAACATGTTTAACGTTTCTTTAAACAGTTATAGTTCGTAAAATTATCATCACGTGAAAAACAAAAGTCGTATGAAAAATAAAACGTGTGAGAAATGTAACGAAAATAGCTGCTGTGTTAGAAAAAAAAATTGTCTGTAAAAACTTTCCAGGTTTGCATGATATTAACATTTATTTAATAAATGTGTGAAAATGGTACCGATTCGGTAAAGCACATCTTAACTTATTTGACAGGACTAAACTTAATTTAAGCGTTCTGTCTTTGTCTTTTCGATAAAGAAAGAAAAAGACAGGACGCTTAAAATAAGGTTAGTTCTGTCAAATAAGTTAAGACGTGTTATGCCGAATCGATACCAATATTAACCTTTTTTTGTTAAAAATTTGGTAATAATCTGTAAGTATCTAAATATAAGTATATAAGGTATTATATATATTTTATATATTATATTATATATATTTTCTAAGTATTTTACTAAAAACTGCGCAATACTCAGTTATTAAAAACCAAATGCGAAAAGGTTGTATAGGTTTTAAACCATCCTTAAATGTAATTTTAAATGTAATGTTTATTTTAAAATAAATACTTTTTTGTAATTCCTGAAACTGTTGTGTTGGAAATACGAGTAACCTATATTTCTTTAACACATTCAATTTAACTGGCTGTGATAAATTCTGCCGCACCCTCTATAGCGTAGTTTGTTCTACTTTATTTATTAGTCAATAAATAGAACTACAAAGTGATTTAAGTAGACTTTTAGTTACGCTTTTATTTTTGTGAGTTGTAATTACAAAATGCTTTTTTAAAAACAACTTTCTTCTATTTTGCTTTATTCAAGTTATTTATTTAACAATATAAAACTTAAATAACATTAAAAACCTAGACTACCTATAAATTAATAGAAATATAAAAGATAAAATTATACCTAACTAAAAAATAAATTAAGAAAAACTTACCTATAAATTAAACAATATAAAATATTTTTTCCAAATCACCGCCGTCGATCGGTAGGGTCCCCAAAAGGCTGGAAGCATTTCCTCGTTTTATTCAAATTCATGTCAGTACAGGTGTATCAATTAAGTTAATCTGTAAGATTTGTCTGAGCGACGATCTGGACTGCGATGTATTGTTTAATCGATTAAAAGAATAATAGGGTTAAGCAAATGTCATGCGAAAAGGGACCTTAAAATATACAGTTATCCAGAGAAAACAGTAATTTGACAATTTCCTTTAGGTCCACTCACATTACTTTTACATACTTTTACATATACATACTGTTTTCCAAGCTCAAATATCAAGTTTTTCCTTCATGTCTCTACGGTGCGAATTCGCTATCGCGTAGGCTGCTACGATTTGGCTACGATACTTTTTTTTGCTACGGGTCGGTGAAGTGAATCCATACTTTTATAGCAGATATTCATTTACGTTTTAGGTAGTGAAAAGGTTCATAAGGATCATTGCGTTAGAAGTATATAATAATTATGTAGGTGAATATTTTCTTGCTGCTAAACTTGATGCTATAATGTAATAATGAAGTTGAATATAAGTACGTAAAGGTTTTTGGGATTAATTTGTATCTAATGGGAAACAACATAAAATGATAATAGACTTTTCTTGTCTTTTCGATTAAAGAAATTATATATATATATATATATATATATATATACGAAAACACAAAAAATATAATTATAGGTAAGTAGTAAAATATATTTCGACCACTAATTGTGGTCGGCATCAGTTACACAATTATAAATAAAACTTAAAAATTAATAATTATAAATTATAGATACTTATGATACTGAATTATTTATAATTGTGTAACTGATGCCGACCACAATTAGTGGTCGAAATATATTTTACTACTTACCTATAATTATATTTGTTGTGTTTTCGTATATATATATATATATATATATATATATATATATATATATATATATATATAATTTCTTTTATCTAATGGGAAGAGACAAATCTATTTAGTGTAATATTTTTAACCTTTTTTAAGCATAAATAAACACAAAGGGTACAGAACTCTAAACATATTATGGTAATTAACATCAATATAGACACCATAGCAACATTAAGGCGACAAAAACATGAACCTAAAATTGACCTGACAAACAATTCATATCTTAACCGTTATATTTATCCTATGTAATCTTTACGTAATCACCTATTACGAGATTTTTTGTCTTTCGGCTTCGATTTGTTTAAATTATTATATATATGTGATAAGAGCTACTGTAAAACGTATTCTGTGAAATTTTTAACTGGACCTATAACGGCTGAAGCTGTAGACCTCTGTGACAGACGGACAGACCAATAGCGGATGTTTAGAAATAGGGTTCCGTTTTGCACCCTTCGGTTACGGAACCCCAAAAGGGATTGCAATGAAATGAATTTCGTCCAAAACATCTTAACTTTGTATTTTGATGGAAGCCTGAACGCCCTACCCACAAAATTCTATTGTAAATCTGGTTAAAACTAACCGAAACTGTGTCCCTACTTTGTAGTCACACGAAGTGGCCGGTCAAAGTAGACTTTGTCCGGAACTTTTCGTATTTACATTCTGAGTAAACTGCTTACAGGCTGAAACATCGGCTGTTGTAGAACTGGGATTTTTATCATACCGGGTGTGAATATACTGGTATCTTTTATTATATCGGGTGTCAATATACTGGTATCTTTTATTACACCAGGTATGAATACGTATAGTGGTATCTTTTATAATACTGGGTGTGAACATACTGGTATCTTTTATTATACCGGGTATGAATACGTATAGTGGTATCTTTTATAATACTGGGTGTGAACATACTGGTACCTTTTGTTATACCGGGTGTGAATATGTATACTGGTATGTTTTATTATACCGGGTAACAAAGAGACGAATTTCAAAATTTATCGTATACATTGTGTTTCCACTAACAGGTAAAAAGGCGAGACCGAAAAAATTACAATATGGATTTTTATTTATTTATACTTTTATAATATTTATTCTGCACCTCACACATTAATTACATCTTTAAAATATGTTATCAAGTTTAACACAATTTCTTTCGATTGGCTGCTCCATGTAGGAGCTTTTACACTAATTTGTATCCAAAAAAAAACTACTAAACGCGCCTCAATCTGCTAGCGGTACCGGAGGTAAAATGCGGGAAGTGCCCGGCAGGGTGACAACACGTGGCCTCGGGTGGGGCCGGCTTCAAGCCGAATGTAATAACCGGTCTAGCGGACACTCCGCTCATGAAGCCGCTTTACTCTCAACACTGTAGGTGTGCACGCACACAAACGCTATTCTCAGGTTTCGCCTCTGGTCTGTACACGATCATTCCCGAATGGGCTAGATTTCATTGAAATTGTGGTCGTTACTTATGTATCGAGGACATAAAGCAGGCCGTTCCGTTTGTTCCTATGTCGTTTCAATCTTGAAACTAGTACTACCAAAGCTTAGATTTCGAGATGATTCGGAAAGGCAATTGATTGTATTTTGATTGGTTTCTCTGTGTACCAGTTGACCACTTCAACAGTGTCAATTGTCGTATTGAATATTGACTTAGGCTTTGTACGAGAAAGTTATATAGTATATATTTCTATTGTGTGGACAAGTACAGAATATCTAACAGATAATACCTACTGTCAAATATTTTTAAGGGTGATAATGATTAATTTTTTCGAGAATCTGTA
Source organism: Ypsolopha sequella (assembly GCA_934047225.1). Taxonomy (NCBI): domain Eukaryota; kingdom Metazoa; phylum Arthropoda; class Insecta; order Lepidoptera; family Ypsolophidae; genus Ypsolopha; species Ypsolopha sequella. Next base: position 33,934,680 of record OW203983.1, on the reverse strand, counting down.
TTCTGTAATTTTTTATTAGGTTTTATTCCGACTAGAACACGCTTGTTGCAAAAAAATCCAAGATGTGTGACGAAGTTTAATGATTTCATGCCATAAAGCCATATCAGTCACATCTCATAAAAACTATTTCTGTAAACTAAAAGTTGATTTCACCTCTCTAGGTCTGGATAAAATTTATGCTCGCTTTTAATCGCTGCATAAGTTTTATCATTATTTAAATAGCCGTTGGAGCGTTGAAATTTAAACTATCGTTACTATACCCACAGATAATAATAGGTCATTAGTTTATTACCTATGAAATTGCCGTTTTCTATGGAGAATTTAAAGGAAACTCAATTTTCAGTACTAACATTTTTGCATATTTTTTAGGAATGACAAATCCAAATTTTATAATTTCTTTTGTGTATAAATGAAACAACATTAAGCTAACAGCAACATCATTTAATTTTCGTAAAGTGTGTGCTGTAAAAAGTTATGAAGAATTTTATCATGGAAACGGATAGAATTTAGGACGAAAGGGTTTTTGAAAATTAAATTTTATTTATCAAACTGACAATAAAAACAAAATTTATTACGTAGATGTAAAACCTTGAAATCAACTTTCAAACAAAAAACAAACAATGGAAATAGCTATTGATATACAGGAATTATGAACACGTGAAGCTGTTCATAGGTAAGTAGAGTATTTCCGAGTTTGGACTGTCCCTGAAACAGTCAACGCTTATAAACTCTCTTTTCACAGACGATTAGTGCGTCTCAACTTTATAGTACCAAACACCTACACGCTTTAAGCAGGATGCAGGTTTACCCCGACAGTGTTTTCCTTGACCGTTTAGCAAATAGTAGATCTAAAACTACTATGCACATAAGTTGAGCAAAACTCGATTTGAAAACGGTATTTTTAGGGTTCCGTAGTACCTATAAGGAACAAAAGGAACCTTTATTGTGAGACTCCGTTGTCCGTCCGTCCGTCCGTCCGTATGTCACAGCCTCTTAACTTTAGCACCGTTAAAGATAAAGACATGAAATTTGGCACAAAAATAGTATTGATTTGCTCACAAATCACGGTGTAAAAAAGAATATGTAAAAATTTTTATTGTTCAAAATATTTCCAAAACAAAAGTGATAAAAGTAAAAAATATTATCCTAAAAATATAATATTGATATCAAATTGTAGATATTAAAAAGTTAATTTAAACAATATATACTTTTACTATATTTGCTGGCACTGGTTTCGAGAAATCTTTAAAAAACCACAAAGATATGTATGTCCTCCCCCCCTTTTTCTCCGAAACTAGTAGATCGAAAAATATGAAAAAAAAATGGCGATTCTAGATCATAACTGGCCAATTACAGGAAAACTATAGCGATTAAAAAAAAATGGAGCACAAATGAAAAATATAAAAAAGAAGTCAAATAATAAAAAAAAATATTATAAAAATAAAATATGGGTATCGAATTCTAGGATTTGAAAAGCTGATTGTAAAAATATATATTTGGCTATATTTAATTGCACCTATTTCGAAAAATCCTTGAAAAGCCATAAAAAGCATTATGTCGTCGTCCCCTTATCTCCAAAACTGGTAGACCGAAAAATATGAAAAATATCATGGTAATATGTGTTTACGTAAAGATTTCAGAAATTCTCGAAAAAAATTGCAAAATTAAATTCACTGACTCGCACTTGGCCGGTTTTTTATACATTTACAGGCAAATAAACAGTTGTGTGTCCTTGCGTAGTAAACAAGCAATGTAAAGATAGATAAAAGCTACGACAATAATTAGATTGAGATAGGTACGTATACGCGTACAGGGGGGGTTTTATTAAGATAGTTTTCTCATTTGACATCATATTATCTAAATGTAGTCTATCTTATATCTAAGACGGCAACGGTTTAGAGAATATTTTTAATTATTGTAATGTTTTAGGGCTTTTTATTTTATTTTATTTCACTTTAAATGTACATATACTTATTGGTAGGCTATTTTAATTTATAATTAGTTTTCTGCAATCTTGCAACTAATTAATGTAATATGTTAAACTAATACATTATTAATTCAGTAGGGATGCCAAAAACACAAAAACAAGTAAATTACCCAAAATTATTAGAGTGCACTATTTGATAGAAACATCGATTGGGGACAAAGTAGAACAAACTGGATAAGTTGCTTTCCCGCGATAGGTAGAGATGTACCTATATATATATGTTTATATTGTCAACGAGTAACGAGTGTAGAATGTAGATAAAGACATATTATTATTTATTGTGTAAAAGTTCAGCATGCACGCATAGTTTAACGATTTCAAACATAAAACCGGGTAAAGGCCGTAAAATTCAGTACGAGTGCCTATCTAATGTTACGACTGAACTAATTTTAGCATAATGTATTTGACGTTTATTTCAACTTACCCTTTTAGAATTAAACTGTATAATTTAGTTTTATTTACTTAAAATTCACGCTATTTTCACAACAAAATGTACAAAACAAAATAAGACACTCATTGCAAAATTCGAGATCACGCTTCGGCCTTAAAATAATGATTAAACGTTGGAACTCAATTACCGCTCTTATTGTGCTAATCAATGAGTACTATATAATCTAGGAGACGAGTAAAAATTATGTATATCTAATTTCAGTTACAGAGGTCAAAGTCTAGATAGCGAGACCGGTTGCGTTTATCCGGGGGAGGGGGTCAAGTAACTAGCCAAAACGCAAGGTGTAAATACCATTTGTATCACAAAGGAAATTTCGGTGTTATTTAGATTTTTATATTAGCAAACATAAAGTAATGATGCTAGATCAGTAGTTGCTTAATCTATGCTAGACCTATGTAAAGTTGCAAGAGGTCCCTCCTCTTGTTACTCTACATATAGGTCTGGCATAGCTTAGGCAACTATATACAATTTCATTTGTAAGTATTACGTATTTACCCCTTGCTTTTTTGCTATTTACTTGACGCCCCCCCAGGTAAACACAACCGGTCTCGCTATCTACCTATATAGACTTTGACCTTTATTATATTTCATATTTGTTCATTGTTCATTCGCCCCTTCGATACTATTTATTACTAATCACCTGCTAAATTCGCGTGGCGAATGAATCTGCAAAACAAGCGGCGGATTGCGGTAAACTGATAATGAGTTGTGATGCCCAAATACAAACAGTGTTTGCAGATGTTAATTTCACAAAGCAGTGTATATAATGCATTATATTGACCTGGTGGCATATGATATTACTCTATGTGTGGTCAAATTTCATTTGTTAACCTTAATAATATCGATGATTGGACTAATGTGCGCGTCCCGAATGTAGTCGCGCCAGATTAATGCTTAAATGCTTAAGAGTATGTAGTACCTGACATTAAGCACATCATTTCGCATCAAGAAGAACTAAAATTCATGACGTTTCATTGTTGTCTAAAATAGCGCACCATAAAGGTATTTTCACACTTATTTCAATTTCAACTTGCGTCTTTAACTTTCAATTCAACTTGCTTCTAGCGCATGTATTAGTTGAAAGCCTCAAAACGCATGCAACCCGCTGTCCACACTTCTCTGCGTCAGTTTCTGAGATGGACGGAAGCAATCGTAATTCTTTTCTGCACCGTCACCACTCCTTCTTTTGCCAACAACTTTTTGATGTTTTTTTGAAAATTAACGCAAGCTCTTTATTTTATTTCTTACCATATTCACAGTCAAATTGTATTTTTGGTCTAAAGCAGTGAGAGCGTCATTCCTTTTTGTTTTATTTATGTAGTCTCTGTACGTGTCGTCCATAATGCGTGAAGATAACTACGGTAATCTTCTATAAATTCCAGAACTTTGTCTTTATCTTTCCCTATCTTTATCTGATGGCGCACGGAAAGTGGCAAGCAGATCAATTTTTTAACATTAATTATATTGGGTCATTTACTTGTTTTCTTGTGTCTTTGGCATCCTACTGAATTAATAATGTATTAATTTAACATTTTACATTAATTATTTGCAAGATTGCAGATAACTTAAATAACAAAGAATAACCAAACTAATTAAAAAATAAAACAACCTACCAATAAATATATGTACATTTGTAAAATTAAAATAATAAGCCCTAAAACATTATAACAAATAAAAAATATTCTCTAAACCGTTGCCGTGTTAGTTATTACGAGTAGATGACTACATTTAGATAATATGATGTCAAATGAAAAAAATATCTTAATAAAACCCCCCCTGTACGCGTATACGTACCTATCTCAAACTAATTATTGTCGTAGCTTTTATCTATATATACATTGCTTGCTTACTATGCAAGGACACACTACTGTTTATTTGCCTGTAAATATAAAAAACACCGTTTTCAAATCGAGTTTAAAATCGGTGTTGGATCGACGTGCGTCAGAGGCATGCGCTATCGTTTAACTAGTTTTGGTGCCTTCGCTATTGCATGCGAGCTTGCGTTTAACGCATGCTTCCAGCGTAAGATAAAAGCGTACGTGAAAGCGCATGAGTGTGGACATACCATAAACCGTGGCTGTTACGAAAACCGAAGCATCTTGCGGTCTCAAAAAGCACGTGCTTTACAGGAAAACCATTTTTAAGGTAAAAATAATAGTTATTTTTTAAATAGAAAACATTCTGGGCGTGCTTTTTAATGAGATAAGTTATTATGCAAAGTTTCATGATCCAATTTAAAGAAGTAATTGAACAATAGCGGGTTATTGTAGCGGTTTGGAAAACACTTTGCAATTTTGTTGGGCATTTTAGGCGTAATATTAGTCCTTAACTTTACTATATAGTTAAATTTATTTCAGGGTGATTGGTGCATGTGAGACCCTTAAATAAAATTATGGCACTGTATTCCGAGGATAGACTATAGCTGTTAGTCTACATAGTATAGTTCAGATCGTAACCCACATCTGGACAAAGGCCTTTCCTTCTTGATAAATTACGCGTTTTTTCTGATCACAATAGTCGTTCACATGATAAAATTTATCGCATGTCGTAACGTTTGCCTGTAATTGGTTGGGTATCAAGTTGTTCATTTACCTTGCTTTTTGTTTAGTGGTTTACCTTTTCTTAAGACACTGCGTATTTGTCTCTATCGAAATAAAAGTTATTGTCTATTTTTCTTTCAACGAGTTTATCCATTATTTCATAAAATCTAATTTTTCACACGCATTTTTATTCACAAACACTTTCAAGAGAGTAAAGCCCACCAAATTTAAAGAACAAACAACCAAAAATATGACCGTCTGTGTTGTTTTTTAGTATATACCATGACCTTGTGGTAATTGAAATACCGGAAAATCTTAGGATTAACCACTATTTGGGCTATAAAGTAACATGTGACTTTTGTTTATGCATCCAAATTCATACTGTAGACTTGGTAAGTAGTCAGGACCAAAATTTAATTACCTAGTTTGTAGAAAAATAATAAAAATTGTGCCCCAATACAAATTTACGAACAAATCTGAATCAATCGAAAGTATCGGAAGCCTAAATTTTATTCAACAGATTTTGGTATGCTTTCAGAGGTAAATAGTTTTCTCTGTCAAGTCTAAATACTATTGTTAATCTATATTGTAAATGCATCAAAAGCAAATTTCAACAACTAGGAAAACAGCCATTAAAACTACCAATACAACAATCTTGGAGCATTCCAAATTCAAACTGCACCGCCATTTCGCAAACAAAAGCGACGCTTCCATTACTGGTATCGGATAGATTTTATGTAAATACCGTAGTACGGTTGAAACCCGGCTGGCCGAGTGCCAAAACTGCAGGATCAATATTTGATGCCCTGCCGAGACCTCTGGCGACGATGGTTGTAGAAAGACGAGAAAAAAGCGAATTACAAAATTCAATCTTGTGTATTTGTTTTGTAAACAGGTAGAATGAGGAATTTTTAGATTTCCGCTTTTAAATCAAGATGTAATTGTGAATTTTCGTTTTTATTTTGAACCATAATAATATTATTATGTATAATAAATATACGCTCTAGATACGAACACGCTCTGACATTATGTATTTTGATCACAATATTCAATAATTTTTAGTAAAATAACCTTTGTCAGCCAAAAGAAATACAGATAAAACTGTTTAACAAATTTATCCTCTCACTACCAAGAAAATATTTGCTCACCAAAATCCAAGCACTCTAAAACAATTCCCAAACTCCAATAAACTTTTTTCCGTCCTCGTACGTCAGTCTTACTGCCCCACTAACAAGCCAGTACGGAGGGCCAAAAAAACGCCGTAATCCAGCGGGCGCGTGCTATTGACAGGACAGCACATGTTCTCAACGATTAATTGCCTCCACCCTTCTCTACTTGTTTTATGCTCTTAATTACCAACTCTTCGAGTTTCTGGCCGCCTCGCCTAGTGCAGATACGAATTATTTGTATGTGATTGGTTAGTGCGTTTTAATTAACTTTATGAAATTCATAAATATAAGGTGGCTTTTATAGATAAATTCAAATTTCTACTGGAGACTTTCTAAGTGATCAGTAACAAATTACCCTTTCTGTAAAAAACGCATAATAATATGAAGGCTTCCTACATCTAATTCGCTTAGATTAAATTATGTTAAGGTGTGTTAATTCGAAAACCATTTCGAGATTCAGGTTTAATAAGCCGAATTTAACAACTTGTGGACTAAAAAAACCTCATGATGATGAATATTTTTACGAAAAATTTGCATCTTCTATTAGCCTTCGTATGACGTCACTTGAGAAATGGATGTTTAATTATTGTTTCCTTTGCTATCAAGATAAATTTATAATAATTTGCTTCCGACTGATTTTACAGATGGATGACAGATGAGTAGACAGACAGAGACAGACCACTTTTTTTATAAGCAATCACACATCACAATTAGTATAATGTCTAAAACTCTCAAGTAACGTCATATCGGACAATTGTTTGAAAAGTCATAAAAAATAACAGTTAATTTATATACCAAAATTATGAAAACTATGTCCTAAAATGGTGTTTAATATGCGATAAAAAATTTAACAAAATCTTTTAGAAATTAAGCTATGGGAATTGACTATCGGACACAAATGTATATGGGAACAAATATTTTTGGTATTTTGAAAAAAGGTAGCGGAACTTTGTCCCAACTACTTACCGAGTATCCAGTATAAATTTGGCTGTACTGAAAAAAGTCACTTTTTATAGTTATTAATTTTGAAGGAGACAGAAAATGTATTTGATATATTTTCATTGATTTTGTTCAACCGTATATTTTTTATAATTGTCCTAATAGCTAAGCTTAGCTGATAAATTGTGCGCTAAGTGATTAAAGTAAGTACCTATGTATGAAATTGTGACCACAGTTATACCTAGGTATATTTTAGATATTATATACCTGGGGCCGAGCCGTCTATATATTACGTTATAACAAATAAGGAGCGAGCGGTCTGGTGTGCGGATGATGCAAATCTGGTGCGCAAAAATACATGGAAATAATGGGGGGTGTTGCTAGAAGAAAAAACTATCGTTTAAACAATTACTTTAGGATGATTGTACGGGAAAGAGAGGGGGCGGTGAATTGGCAAAAATCAATGACGGACGGTGTGGACCGCCCTCCACAAATTGATAATATTCAGCTGAAAGGAAGTCAGGTTTCACTTTTAAGGAGTTGCTTCATCCTTTGTAACTTAAAACAATACTTAAATTGCGATTCCAATATAACCAAACCACCCTGAAACATTTAGGTCAGTATAATTGTTTCGCCAACAGAACTTTAGATTAATGGCTACCGCACTTGTATAAACCACCGTCCACCGCTATGAAATGATTTAGATCTCTCGTTTACTAACTGACCAAAATTATGTGCTTATCAACAATCGCCTTTATTACCAACCGGTATGAGTTTTGTTAGTTGTCCATTTATCTTAGTCGACTGTGTACATCAGAGTATTCACAGCAGGTGAGTACTAACCGACCAAAATTATAAAAAGCTGTGCTTATCAACAATCGCCTTTATTACCAACCAGTTTGAGTTTTGTTAGTTGTCCATTTATCTTAGTCGACTCTGTACATAAGAGTATTCACAGCAAGTGAGTAATATTACTATCTTGTCTATATTGAACTGATTTGCAGACGAACGCTTAGTTGCGCTCTATATCAAATGAAAGAGAGCAATAATTTTGAACTTTAGCTAGGGTTAGTCTGAAGCTCAAGTAAGAGCTCTATAAATGTAGGCAAAATATAAATCATGTCAACCCCGAAATCATAAAAAAAATTAACTGCTTAATGTTTCATAGTATAATTTCATGGTCTCCTCGTAAATCCCAGTAAATCACAAGCAATAATTGCTTCATTATTAATAACATTCAGCCAATACTTACTGTCTAATTATTAGACAGTAAGTATTGGCTGAATGTTCTCAGCAACTTATTAATTCCTTCAGTAATCTGTAACTGGTCTCCAATCACCTTTGCTAACAAAGCTAAAAACTTAGGGGTAATACTCGACAGCAACTTGTCTTTGGTGCCACAAGTAAATGAGACAAGCAGGCACATATGGGCGTACATGGCGCATTTCACTCCCTAAAGCACCTTCAGAATTTTCTGCCTTTTAAAATAAAACTCTTACCTGCCCAGACACTTCTTCTTGCCATGATTGACTATGGTGATGTTTGTCTTATTGATGCCACTGAAGTGTTATTAAATATAAACTTGAACGTCTTCAGAATTTTGTTATCCGATTTATCTATGGTCTTCGCAAATTCGATCGCGTCTCTCATTTTCGTAAGGAGTTAAAGTGGTTATCTATTCGTCACCGCCGTAATGTGCATATTTTGGCCGATAATATTCGTCACGGCCGTAATGTGCATATTTTGGCCGATAATATTCGTCACGACCGTAATGTGCATATTTTGGCCGATAATATTCGTCACTGCCGCCGTAATGTGCATATTTTGGCCGATAATATTCGTCACAGCCGTAATGTGCATATTTTGGCCGATAATATTCGTTACCGCCGTATTTCTCCGCCTTATCTTCGCGAAAGTTTTGAGTTCTTGATCTCTAAGAATAGACTTTTGCGTTCTGGAATTTTCTCCCTCCTTAAAACCCCGGCACATAATACTTGTGCTTATGGCAGCTTTCTCAATGTTGAATCAATCAGACTGTGGAATGATCTTCCGCATAGCATTCGCGACTCACGTACTATCATTTCCTTTAAGAAAAAGCTGAAAGAAAATATTATATGTATTCATATTAAAGTATTCTATAGCACACTATATAATAGGCCTTTACATAAGAAATTGCTGAAATTTTCTTATGGACAATGGGTTCAAAAAAAATGCAAAAATGTTAGTACTGAAAATTGAGTTTCCTTTAAATTTTCTATAGAAAACGGTAATTTTATATGTAATGACCTAATATATATATAATATTTTCATTATAATGGTGTCGATTCGGTGTAACAAGATTTACCTTATTTGACAGGACTAAAATTAATTTAAGTATTCTGTCTTTTTCTTTCTGTATCGAAAAGAAAAAGACAGGACGCTGAAAATAAGGTTATTTCTGTCAAACAAGTTGTGTTCCGCTGAATCGACACCAATGTTTGTTATTTGGACACTTTTTAGTTTGTATCCATCTTTGTGCACTCATATGATTATTCGATGTAAACATTTTTTTTTGTAATTTCCTCTTGATTTTGCTGGAAGAAATCTCTTCTTAGAGATAAGAACGCCAATGTGCATTTTGATTCAAATTAAATTCAACATGTTTTCATGTTTCTATGTGTGTGTACAATAAAGAATAAAGGATTAAAGGAAAAATGCAAAGCCGCTCGACCGAAATGTAGAGAGGGGCAGATATTTTTTTTAGAGATATTAGAATTGGTTCCATAGTAAAAGTTGTTCTTTACCATTGACTGAATAAGCTCTTCAAATATGACCACATATTTCTGTTGCACGTTATATAAGGCGCCAAGTTCGATTGAACCCGCATACTTGCAAGTTTAAACAAATATTTACTGTTATTTAAGTCAACTTTTGACTCTGGCAGGAAACAATCATGCAGGGTATCGAAAACCCGCCGTACCAGTGGATAATTTATCTGAAAATTCTCTACATATCGAATATGTACTTATAGTTAAAGGTATAGTACCCCTTAACCACAATATAATTTTCTTGCAGTTTCACTTGAGTGTTTTTTTCATAACAACCACCACAACGGGATCCTGAAAAGAAATGACACGCATAAATCGTTTATTGTTTCGTTATCCAACTTTCAATGAAAGTCGATTTAAAAACAAATGAACTGAAAAGATACGTTGTTGTTTTTGTTAACGCTCCAATGAACCAGAATTTATGTAAAAAGAGAATAATATTGTATTTCATTAATATTTTTGTGGGTAGGTTTCAATTATAATGTCAATACTAAAAGGAAACTGTTTATCAGTGGCGTGCATTGAACTTTCTTCCGGAAAAGCAACCAGAAGGTCAAGTTCGACAATAAAAAAATATGAAAAATTTTAAATAACAATCTGGAAAAAAAAAGTTTGTATGAAAAGGTTCACTCTAGGGTGGGCAATGCCAACCCTGGCATCGTACAAACTTTTTTTTTTCAAAGTGTTAATTAATTTTTTTCATATTTTTTTTATTGTCAAACTTGACCTTTTGGTTGCTTTTCCGGAAAAAAGTTCAATGCACGGCACTGCTGTTTATCCTGTTTATAAGTTTATAAAGAGGTGTATCCGAGGTAAGCTTAAAATTTGAATCTGGAAAGTGTCTTTAACAGAGAAGTTTTTCAAATGAATAGAATAGAATGCCAAGTAGTTCAATAATTTATAGAACAAAAATGGTCAAAGGTAAAAAAAGGCTTTGACGTCGAGATTGCACAGCTTCTTAAGCGAGAACTACCGCATTATGTAACCCTTAATTTAAAATATAATATGCTGGCGCAATTTTGTTTTATATTTTGTTTGAAGTGGAGTGGCTTTTCTTGTTGTCTTGTTGTTGTAGAGTTGTCTTGTAGTGAATGTTGTCTTGAAGTGGACGGGCAACAAACGACACAAAAAAGAATTGAGACAACGTGATCAGTTCCACTCTCCATTTCAGTCAGTGGTGATCAGATTTTCTCTAAAACATTAGATAAAATAGAAAAATAAAACTCATTACAAATACAGGACAGAAAAAAAAATGCATACATATGAGAACTCCCTCTTCCCAAAGTCGAGAAAAAAAAAACTTAACATGGGATTAATAAATTGAATACAATAAACAATAAAATATGACCACATCCATAAACAGAAAACTCTTATTAAAATATTTAAACATAGGCAGTATCTGTTTGAATATTTTTCGTTTTCAACTACGAGCTTAGTCGATGCGAGGTTTAGCAACTGAAAAAGATAAATCAATTTAGTTTGAGAGTGTATTGCCAAGGAATCCAGATCTGTGCAGGACCGGTAACAAGTTTATTCGTCGATAGTTTCACTGTTTGTAATTTGTTATCTTTGAGTCTATCTTTAGATTGAATTGCAAATTTCGTGTAATTTGGTCAAGGGATCCGGTTCCACAAAAAAAAAAAAACGAATTTGATACGTGTCACGTGTTTTTGGCGTGAAAATCATAAATACCATTTACTTTTTTGTTGAAGAAATATAAACTTGCTTCTAGTTGCTTTTTTTTTCAGTTTTTTCGAGGATTGATGCTGCAGGAAGATGGACACTCTTTGACGTTTTTTCGAAAATTAATCCTGTTGCAAATTTTAATATACAGTCATAATCATAGTATGCAAATTATTAAGCGGTTCAAGTTTATCAATTGTAAATAAAAAATTAATTTTACTTAATAAATAATACTATTGCGAACAAAAAAGCATGAAAAGAGCGAAGTTTGTGTTCATTTTCCTTGACTAATATCTAATAATAAACAGAAATTGAGGTTATGCTCGTTAATAGTTATCTCATAATACTGCAGCTAATTAACGGATCGTGATTAAACAACCCCAGGGACAACAAGTAAACCGAAAGCACGCAAGTAAAGCAGCGGACAAAATTTTGTACAATTACCTATATAGGTTCTAAAATTCAAAGTAAACCAAAATAATAAGACTATACATATTACGATCATGTCGATCATGCATATTCGAACGAAAATAAATATTTCTCATTTTTCACAATATCTTTTACAGTTTAATCCACCTTCAAAACCCTACTACTCTAATCTACTTTCAAAAACCAGAAAAAATGTATACGGAAACTTGAATTGTATACCAAACAAGTTAAATATTGTACTCTTACACCAGAAGTCTTGTAACAGAATTACTTCTTATACATAGTAAAAGTAAAATGTAAGAAATGCCTCTGGCTGTAATAAAAGATAACTTTTCCAGGCTACCTTTTAAAAGTTCTATGTCGTAAAATATACTTGAACTTTTACTATTTTCTAAAGTACTAAAAGTTTGTCAGAACAAAGAGAAATGTATTTTTTATAGTTGGGCTTTTGTTTGATGCGAGACACGAAAAATATAGTTTTTTTTTCCTACCTATGTTGTAAAATAGATTTATTACTGAAAGAAGACAAGTTATTGGTAGATAAATATTAGAGTTTATTAAAGACCTGGATAATTCTACTCTCCGTAGTCCCGCTTTCAAAGTTATTCTTACATATAGCTACTAAAAGTTATATTTAAATATCAAAGATACTAAGAAATTAAAGTCCCATCAAAGATTTTTTTTATTCGTTCAAAAATAGCTTGTGGTTAAAGTTTAGGAGGCTATGCGAATTTTATTTTCATCACTGTCGCTCCAAGCAAAAAATCGCGCAGTGCAAGAGGGGCGGATTGATAACTGCTTTGATCTTTGAACCGACAACCACACAACTCTAAATTGGACAAATGCGAGTCGGACTCAAGCACAAAGGGTTTCGAACCACCACAAAATACTGGTACGAAACCCTAGAAACTTTATGGTAAAAAATGTGTATAGATGTCATATAGCATCACTGAGGCGACAAAAACAAGTCACTAATTTTAGTGACTTGTTTTTGTCGCCTTCCTTCCTTTTTGTCGGGCTTCCATGGTTAACAATTCGCGGCTCCCACTGAGTAAGGAACCCTGATATGTTAATCGCTATATTTTTCTTGTAATGTTTACATAATCATCTATTACCATGATTTTTCAGTCGTCTCGTTTCAGAGGCACATGATAACGTTAAAAATTGCTACTTTTTCGTGGTTTTTTGTTTCTTTTGACTTTCATTTTTTTTACTTCTATTCTTTGCCGTGAAAGATGTAGTAGTAACACGTAATCTGAGAAAAATTTAATTTAATTGTGACAGACGGACGGACGGACAGACGGACGGATTGACGGACCGACAGCGGAGGTATAGTAATAGGCTCCCGTTTGGCACCCTTCGATACGGAATTTTAAAAATTAATATGTTTTTCAGAATAGCAGTCGTAGCGTGCATCGAAACGGCTACGACGTAGCAGGTTTACGTCGTAACGCGTGCTGACTCCACTCATCTAAAGTCAGGCGTTCACTGAAGATCCTTTCCTTATCCCTTTTCTTAAAAGAAAAGCTTCAAGTACCCATACATATGTATTGTATGGATTATGTAAAGAGCCACTTGCACTAAACGTCCTGCTTCGGCTAGTCCGACACTTTGCTTTTATTGGACTAGCTACTGGTGTGGAGCGGAGCGTAAAACTTAGAATGGTACATATAAAGAGATTTTTGTACAAGAGAAGTGATAGGGAATCTGAAACTTCAAGTCACTACGTTCATGTTTGAAAATTTCTGTTGCTAATGGATTTTTGGTGTAGGTCTGTAATAAATTGAAAACTCTTTTTTGCTATAACATAGTCGGTACTAATTTGAAAATCATTACACTATATATGAATTTTCATCAGACGCGTCTCTTATATTTACGGAACCCGTACATAATTTACGAGTTTGACTATAAATATGATTAAATAAAGTAATTATAATAACTGTTTTTATTATTAAAATAAGTACAAAAACCATTAAATTAACTTTACAATATCAAATAAAAAAAAACTCAATTTTTATTTTAAGTGGATATAGCCATTCCAATCTTTGATAGAAGGGGGTGATGAAAAATCGGCCAAGTGCGAGTTGGACTTGCGCACGAAGGGTTCCATACCATTATCTATAAAAACGGCAAAAAAATCACGTTTGTTGTATGGGAGCCCCCTTAAATATTTATTTTATTCTGTTTTTTAGTATTTTTTGTTATAGTGGCAACAGAAATACATCATCTGTGAAATTTTAAACTGTCTAACTATCACGGTTCATGAGATACAGCCTGATGACAGACGGACAGACAGACGGACAGCGGAGTCTTGTTGGTTACCCTTTGGGTACACACAAATAAAAAGTACAGTAAAAGTAAAGTTAAAGACTTCCTGAAAATAATAACAGACACAGATTTTCCTACGCAAACTAGAGACACTTTTTGTCCTCATGGGTTACGGTACAATTTATGTTACGCTTTTAAGTCTCGACATTTCAGATAAAAAGAAACGCATCTATTAGAGGAAGAAGGCTACAATTTTCGGCTCCAAAGAGATAATAAAGAGCGTGAACCTTCCCATTGTTGGTGTGACTGTGACGTCTCCACAATGGTTGAACAGCATCCATTTGTTAGACGTCGTGATGAAGGTTTTGTGACGAAAATGAGGGATAAAGATCTATTCGGATTATGGTGTTAAGGACAGTCTTTGGCGTAACCAAACTTTTTCGGTCTTCTTTGTAGGGAAGCTCTCATTTTAATCCTGTTAAAATGAGTAAGCAAATTATGTTTGTTATTTCAACGTTCATTATATTGAGATGGCTCGCCGGGCCTCGCCCGCCCCACCTGCCTCTCTACACACACGCATATAGCTATATATATATGTATTGGCGCCTATACATACATACACATCCACATCCGTGCAGGTTCTAACCATGAAAGTCTAGACTCGGACTTGACTATTGAATTACTTTTCACATTGTGTCTGAACTGATACCATGTTATTGATATCGGATATATATTAATCGATTAAGTTAATATACTATTATTTACTTGATTCAAGATATCTAAGCCATAAAAGGAAAGGTTAAGAAGAGATAAACACAGGCATATGCTTTAAAAACTCTACTAATTTAATAAATCTTTTATCGTTGTTCTCGAAATGGCCCAAAATGAAGTTAATAAAGGGGAAAGACAACGACTACAAAAAACCCCTTTGGCCTTATTATCTATAGTTTATCTAGTACATAAGAATTACATTTTTAAGATAACTATACATTTATTTCTTTAAACGATTTCATGATTCAGATTCGAACTGAATTATTCTTTGTATAACAATATATGTATTAAACAAGCCTACTTGTTTACATCACCAGTGAGACAATATTTACGCTACCAACACACAACAATACATTTATTTCTTTAAACGATTTCATGATTCAGAATCGAACTGAATTATTCTTTGTATAACAATATATGTATTAAACAAGCCTACTTGTTTACATCACCAGTGAGACAATATTTACGCTACCAACACACAACCATACATTTATTTCTTTAAACGATTTCAAGATTCAGAGTCGAACTGAACTCTCTTTGTATAACAATATTACTTGTTTACATCACCAGTATAGAACATATCGCATAACTGGGACATGATCACTGTGTCTTTCTTTATAAATAAATAATCCGTCGGTTCGAACGACAGATTGGCACAGGTATATTAAACTGAGCTCTCTCCCTTGTATAACAAATATGTATAAACAATCCTCACTTGTTTATATCATCAGAGACAATATGAACGTAAATATCTACTAACGAGTCGCCTCTGTCAGCTTTGTCTCAAAAGAATTTTTAGAGCAATAAAGAACACATAAATAATTTGTTAGAGCATGCAATTTTTATGTTGCTTAAATGTCCGATTATATTAGACATGTATCGGTATCTCTGTACATTTCATTAAATGTTAAATAACATTGCGTTCTCTAACAAATACAAGGTTTATATCGGTAAATAATCAATATTGTGGAATATAGTTTCAACCCCTCGCTTTTAACTACTTTGCTCGAAAATGGAGCCAATATTCCATAGATAACGTTATGTTACCACTTAACTTGAATTTTAATAGTTAGAAAAATTCAATCACAATATCGATTTTTTTACCGAAGGTTTTATGTATGTACTTAGCTTTATTTCGTGATCCCCGCGTCGATCTTTACTAGCTTTAGCTTTAGCTTGTCAACAATTTTGATTTCAAATTTCACAATAAATAGAATTAGACAAACAATTATATTTGTTTATCTCTTGGACAAATCAGTGTCCTCTCCTTTACGTGTCAAAACCTCGACTAACTCTCCCTCCTTTTCTCATTTTACAACAAAGCTTCCCAAATATATCTTAACAACTAATTAATCTACTTTCACTCTTATCACTGCACTTATAATGTCCAATTTCACTTAAACACAGATCCGCTATTATCGACTTCGACGCACGCCCATGCCTATGACGTCACGTTCTCTTGATTTGTGATTGGCTGGTCAAACGATGACGCAATCGTCACCATTTTTCGGACGCTTTCTCCCGATCCAGGACTTCCCGCCAAACAGCTAGGCCTTCTCCAACTGAAGTCAGCACAAATCTAGGTTTCAAACCCAAACCCTTGCCTTTGCGCAATAATCCACCTCGATCTCTCCTTTGGCTGTAATTAGAAGATAAATTCCCAGTACAATATCATTTGTCCTCGAACAAATTTATCCTTAGAATTTGAGTTGTTAAAGCTCAAATTCACACAATAATCAAAGAACGTTGTCTACTACACTCCGCCTGCTTCCGTGATCCACATCTGTGTTGCATATCTCATTTAAACGCTGCCTATGCGTATGTGAACAAAAAATAATTATTGACAACTGACCCACCCGTAGTGTAGGCACTAATTTATGACTTCGTTCTTAGGAATAGCAAATTTATCCTTTTATTTTTTTTTCTTTAAAATACTTATTTCGCTTTCGTGGTGCTTTATGAATGTGTGTGTGCAAAGAATTTGCATGCCATCACACGCCCCCCTCCAAATAAGAGATGGTTTGAGAGTAGAAAACTCCAAAGTATTTCTAATTTTAATAAACCCTATCAATCAGAGCCACTCCGCTTGCGATAGCAAGTTAACCATTCATTATCTTTCTCAAAACAAAATTTAACCAAACTAACTTTCATTACTGATCCCTTAGAATAAAATTCCGACTATCTCCCATTATTAGTTTTTACTGTATCGGCTTTGTGACCGTTCCGACGCCCGAACGCCCCTTTTTTTGAAAGTTTGGGTCCTAATTGCTTATCTATCTAACATTTACACTTCTAATTCTAAGAAACATTTTTTGTTTGTTACAACTCTATTGTTATTTCCGAAAATACTCTGAAACAATGAGCGTAGGTAAGTTCTCTCTAAGTTTGTGAAACGTGTTAACAAAACCTAAAGCCCAACAAATGGCCCATTAACTTTACAATTTTTAAAATGCTTTACAATAATTCCGTCTTACAGTCAATCTTTATGACTCCCTTTGTAATTGCTCATTTCTAAAGATCTGTTTTTCTCAAGCTTGCCGGTCTTGTTCGTTTAAATTACTTCCCACGTTTAGAATACAGACAAGCTACTTTATTCGTGTGCTTATCAATACGACAACTATTTTAAACATAAAATTTTGTCTTTCCAGCCGGAAATCACTTCCGTGTTGACCAAAATTTTGTTTGTATTTGTATACTTATGACATAGTTGCTTTCTTCGAAATTAATTCAAATATCTATGTTTGTATTTATAACTATTCATTGCGTCATTATTAGTTCAAATATATATGTATTTGTATACTTATGTACCTACTTGATAATTAGGAAGTCTCGTAACTATTTTGTCTCGATCTCTGGGTACTTGCGTAAAATGCCCTCTTGACAAAGTCTCGCTATTATTTCATATCCGAGTCTATTTTTAATTTTTGTACTAGGTATGATTACTTTGAAGGCGTAGGCCTTCGTGCCACATAATGTTTAGAGGATGTTTCCTATAGTAATTCTCGTAAACCATACCAACTTTATTTATTTCATGCTTTTTAGGATAACTTTGCTATTCCGGTCTATGTTTCACATTTTGTTCCAAATCTCTAATAAATTCAAACGCTGTGATCACCGTAACTTCTCCGGTCCTTGTAAACCACAACATTTGCACGTCTGATTCAAAATGCCTCATAATCGAGTTAATTAAAGCTCGTTCATTAAACGGAATCGTTAACCAATTTATAATCTCTACTTTACATGCAAAATATTCACACATTGATAGAGAGCCTTCTAAATTAAATGAGCCGCTCATTAAACTATTTTTGGCTATTTCTTGGTGTCTTTCTGACCAATAAAAGCGACGAAAATCGACCTCAAAGTCTTTTATCGTCGACCAATTTTCACGATATATTTCCAAGATTTCACGAGCTGGACTAATTACACACTCTGTGGCGATATCAAGCGCTTTTACTTGCGAGTTATTTGAATTTATATATTTTTTTAATCGTTCTAGGAACCGAATAGGTTGTACATTTCCTCTACCATTAAAAAACGGTTTTTCTATAATCGTTTGCCGAATTCTGATATTCCCATCGCAACGGCAAGTTGTCGCTAAACCATCAACCTCCGATCTACCAACGCAATCATCCATAGTTATACCGTTCATCTGTGACTCAAATGACTCGACTTTCTTTAAAATATCTTTCATTCTACCGGCCAACAATTGATATCCGTCATCCGTGATCAGTTGTGCATTCGCGGTCGTATTTTCCGCATTAGGCGTAGATCTCCTACGGACGCGTTCTCTTGACCCATATCGATTTAATTTTACCGCTTTTCTAGCTCGTGATCTACTGTTTCGCTTTACTATGCGTCCTGTCATTTTTGAAAAATTTGTATTTACTTTTCCAAAATAGAGTTTTTGTCGTACAAATTTACGCTGAAGCTTTCTTTATTATTATTACTGCACATGGGACACCCGATTATTGACATGTATTATTTATACTTAGATACCCACACTTCAACCAACGCTCTGCAAAATATTACAGGGAAACAGGCAACATATAATAGACAACATTTTCATAATAATTTCATCCCTGTAAAGTCACACATAAAATGTCTCAATATAACCTTTTAAATGTATACTTGTCTTTTTTTATTTTAATTTCTGTGTTATTAAGAACACCTCTCCAATTTATTATCTCGGTTGGACAGTTTCTTAATAAATATTTTATGTAAATCGTTTTCTGAACTCAGTAATTATATCATAGATTCTCAGTGATATTCTGAGCAATCAAAATTTCTGTGTTATAGTAGTCTATGTGTTACCCATAGCTAGAGCTTATATTTCTAAGTTTTCTCGACCCGATCTCAATAAATCAAGGAGCTTGCAGATCACGCCAGTATTCTCAACCCGATTAATAAAAAACCAAGGAGCTTAACGTGACCCAAGTTTATTCTCACCCAATTAATAAAAAACCAAGGAGCTTGCAGATCACCCAAGTAATCTCTACCCGATTCATAGGAACCAAGGAGCTTAACGTGACCCAAGTTTATTCTCACCCGATTCAAAGAAAACCAAGGAGCTTGGAAGTCTGCTGAATGTCTGATTTCTAGGTCTCTCTTTTTTTTTTTTGTTTACGTAATTTTACGTATAATTTGTAGAATCGACTCTAGATCAGATCTGAGACGATAGCTGACTCATTTTTTTGTTTAGTCACAATTTAGCACTGTGTAAACAAGTTTTTTCCCCCTTTGTATAGTATGATTTGAATGCATTCGATAAATTTATTACTGAGCGGCCGCTCTCGAGTTCAGCTTTTACTTTTATGAGCCTTGAGAAACACAGATTTCAGCAGCATAAACATTAACTAGGGTAACGTTTCTTTTCTCTATTTATTGAATCAACTTCGCCTGAAATGGGCGTATTTTTGATATGGTCGTGACAGTGTCAACTAAACCATTCTTTATATTTACTATAACACTATAACTTTACTATTACAATATTATATAGCTTTAAGCTTAATGAGTACTTTCCAAACAGGAATGCAATTTCAGTGTCAAGGTTTCTAGTATAGCCAGAAAGCTTTTTACTTTTTGTAACACCGTAAAAAAAAACATTAAAATAGCTAATAATTTTAATGTGAATGAAACGTCCAACACAAAATAACGATTGCCAAGTAAACGAATAGTTATGGCCTGATCAAAACCCGTCAATCGTGCTTCTCTCTTCTCTCCCTTTTAGTTTTAATATTTATTTGGTATGGCTGTCTTTCAGTTAAGTTAATAAGGTAATTATAATTATTTCCATATGAAATAATTATTCCACACAATGTGATATTATATAATTATGTGTATATAATTCAATACTGGACCCCCTACGTTGTGTATTTTTTTATTTAGGTATTATCAAGTTCTTTCTTAGTTGCGTCTGCTTTTGCTAGACCGCAAATTCTAAGATACTGGTCTGCGGTACCACGTGAGATGGCTCGCCGGGCCTCGCCCGCCCCACCTGCCTCTCTACACACACGCATATAGCTATATATATATGTATTGGCGCCTATACATACATACACATCCACATCCGTGCAGGTTCTAACCATGAAAGTCTAGACTCGGACTTGACTATTGAATTACTTTTCACATTGTGTCTGAACTGATACCATGTTATTGATATCGGATATATATTAATCGATTAAGTTAATATACTATTATTTACTTGATTCAAGATATCTAAGCCATAAAAGGAAAGGTTAAGAAGAGATAAACACAGGCATATGCTTTAAAAACTCTACTAATTTAATAAATCTTTTATCGTTGTTCTCGAAATGGCCCAAAATGAAGTTAATAAAGGGGAAAGACAACGACTACAAAAAACCCCTTTGGCCTTATTATCTATAGTTTATCTAGTACATAAGAATTACATTTTTAAGATAACTATACATTTATTTCTTTAAACGATTTCATGATTCAGATTCGAACTGAATTATTCTTTGTATAACAATATATGTATTAAACAAGCCTACTTGTTTACATCACCAGTGAGACAATATTTACGCTACCAACACACAACAATACATTTATTTCTTTAAACGATTTCATGATTCAGAATCGAACTGAATTATTCTTTGTATAACAATATATGTATTAAACAAGCCTACTTGTTTACATCACCAGTGAGACAATATTTACGCTACCAACACACAACCATACATTTATTTCTTTAAACGATTTCAAGATTCAGAGTCGAACTGAACTCTCTTTGTATAACAATATTACTTGTTTACATCACCAGTATAGAACATATCGCATAACTGGGACATGATCACTGTGTCTTTCTTTATAAATAAATAATCCGTCGGTTCGAACGACAGATTGGCACAGGTATATTAAACTGAGCTCTCTCCCTTGTATAACAAATATGTATAAACAATCCTCACTTGTTTATATCATCAGAGACAATATGAACGTAAATATCTACTAACGAGTCGCCTCTGTCAGCTTTGTCTCAAAAGAATTTTTAGAGCAATAAAGAACACATAAATAATTTGTTAGAGCATGCAATTTTTATGTTGCTTAAATGTCCGATTATATTAGACATGTATCGGTATCTCTGTACATTTCATTAAATGTTAAATAACATTGCGTTCTCTAACAAATACAAGGTTTATATCGGTAAATAATCAATATTGTGGAATATAGTTTCAACCCCTCGCTTTTAACTACTTTGCTCGAAAATGGAGCCAATATTCCATAGATAACGTTATGTTACCACTTAACTTGAATTTTAATAGTTAGAAAAATTCAATCACAATATCGATTTTTTTACCGAAGGTTTTATGTATGTACTTAGCTTTATTTCGTGATCCCCGCGTCGATCTTTACTAGCTTTAGCTTTAGCTTGTCAACAATTTTGATTTCAAATTTCACAATAAATAGAATTAGACAAACAATTATATTTGTTTATCTCTTGGACAAATCAGTGTCCTCTCCTTTACGTGTCAAAACCTCGACTAACTCTCCCTCCTTTTCTCATTTTACAACAAAGCTTCCCAAATATATCTTAACAACTAATTAATCTACTTTCACTCTTATCACTGCACTTATAATGTCCAATTTCACTTAAACACAGATCCGCTATTATCGACTTCGACGCACGCCCATGCCTATGACGTCACGTTCTCTTGATTTGTGATTGGCTGGTCAAACGATGACGCAATCGTCACCATTTTTCGGACGCTTTCTCCCGATCCAGGACTTCCCGCCAAACAGCTAGGCCTTCTCCAACTGAAGTCAGCACAAATCTAGGTTTCAAACCCAAACCCTTGCCTTTGCGCAATAATCCACCTCGATCTCTCCTTTGGCTGTAATTAGAAGATAAATTCCCAGTACAATATCATTTGTCCTCGAACAAATTTATCCTTAGAATTTGAGTTGTTAAAGCTCAAATTCACACAATAATCAAAGAACGTTGTCTACTACACTCCGCCTGCTTCCGTGATCCACATCTGTGTTGCATATCTCATTTAAACGCTGCCTATGCGTATGTGAACAAAAAATAATTATTGACAACTGACCCACCCGTAGTGTAGGCACTAATTTATGACTTCGTTCTTAGGAATAGCAAATTTATCCTTTTATTTTTTTTTCTTTAAAATACTTATTTCGCTTTCGTGGTGCTTTATGAATGTGTGTGTGCAAAGAATTTGCATGCCATCACAATATGTTCGTTGACGGAAATAAATTCGCGTTAAATTTAACATTGGTTGTAAAAAAAGCGTCTTTGATTCCGAATTTTGTTTAAATCTTTGCGACGACTTCCCACTTATTAGGGAAAACATTTTCTTTTGGACGATGTCTCTTTAAATCTAGTTTTGCAGCTATAAACATTTAGCCTATTGCGATTTCAAAAAAATGTTAATATGGAGGGTGTTAAGATGAAGTTGCGGAAGCCGAAAATTGGCGATAGTACTCGTCCATACGAACAACTTTCCGTGAAAAAAAATCGAAAAATCGAGAAAAAAGTCTGTTGTTTCATACATTTTTGTCAGGTAACTTTTCTATGGAACAGCTGATTGTTATTTTCGTTATTCAAGGGTTGGCTTCATAGTAAAAGTTTTTCGTATGGGTGAGTACTATCACCAGTTTCCGGCTTTCGCAACTTCATTGACGGAACCTCTCTTTTGTTTACAACGTACCTATACTTACAACATTTGTGGTTTCTTGTTGGTGTAGTTTCTATTTGTATTGATAAGCACTCCATATTAGCCCGTAAGCTATGGACGATTTTTTTCCTGCCAATTTTTCCCGCTAATTTTGTTTTTGGCTATATCTCCTAAAGTAGTTGTCAGAATCCAATACGGTTGTTTTTTTCTAAAACTAGATTAAATTCTTTGTAAGTAAAAAATGAGAAATTTATTTTTTTATGTACGGGAGAAAGTATATAGAAAGAAAGTTTTGGTTATACATATTATATATATATCTATTCAAATATTATAATATTATATATATATATATATATATATATATATATATATATATAGAAAAATGCATATTAATATAACCATAAATAAAAAAAAAGAAGGGGGGCGAAAATATAAGGTCAAAAACCTACCCACGATTTTTTATTGTTATTGTAGTTTTCTTTTTTTATTCTTGTTTCTTTGTCTTTCTAGTTTTATAACGACACCCATACTGTATATAATAAAATATAAATACTGCTCATACCGAACGTTTGCCATGACCTTGACTGACCTGTACCGATCGGCACAGTTATGAGCTTACGGGTTAGGTATCTTCGAGTTTCTCATTCGTCGAACGGAACTGTAATAAACAATCCAAAGTTTATATTTTGACTTAGATTAAAATTACAATTTGTACTGCAGCACTCTTGTCTTTTTTTCCTGAAGTGAACGCACTTCTACAACTAAGTCTGACCGTGCCTTCGTATGATAAAAATACTGTGCTTTGCTTTAGTATTCCTACAAAACCATTTACTACAATTATCTAGACGGTATATTCTCATGCGCTTAGTGCGCACGAGGGTTTACGGTCGGAGCCGATCATGATCAATATGATCATCCACAAAAACAAAATGTTCTATTAAGAAGAACACAGTTTCTACTCAGAAGAAAGTTTGTTTTTTCGAAAATCAACAACGGAACTAAATGTAGAGCCTCTAAACTAAAGTCGAATGGACATCGTACACATCTCTGTGGACTCAACGGCTTAGCTCAGTCAACGAGATTTCCTCTCGTCCGAGAATACGAGATGGAAAAACCGGAACATGGCTCAGGACTTTTATCATTCAAAAAGGCTTATTTTGACTTTAATAAATTTTTCATGAAAACAGAAATACCAGTGAAATATTCATGAAGATTTAAAATTGATTGAAAAACTCATGTGTACATGTATTAATTAAGGTACATTGAATTTTTTGTGTATTTTTGTCTCACAATTACCAATTTCATACCAGAATAATTATAGTAACATTTTATTGAGACGTGTATTTTTGGCTAACAAATTTTACCGTCTTCAATTTATGTTCCATGAATTATACCTAATCTGCATGATAACATGCATTAATAACAATTACAATTACCTAGGCCGACTTGGTGCTCGCTGGACGACCTGAAAGACGAAGCAATTCTTGTCTTTAAATTACAATAGGAATTTTCATTTATAGAATTAAATGAGACTTGAAGATAATTCATGATTTATATAACAACGGCTCACCTCAATACGTGTTATGATCGGGAAAGCCGACCAGTTTCAGCAGATTTAGACTGCCTTCATCTGGGCGAGTGAAGACGTTTACGTGACGACGTTACGTCTCACCTCAATACGTGAGCCGTTTTGATATAAATCAGGAATTTTTGGAATTTACTTTTCTACTGTTAGAAGTTAGAATTTACATAACAAATAATAATTCCTGGCGATGAAGGCCTAATAGACAACACGAACGATTGTTTTAAAGAAAAAAAAAAGACAAGTAAACTTTGGTTACAGTTATGTAGCATAAATAATAGGTACGTAAAAAAACCAACAGCCAGGGCGCTGTTCATTATTAGAACGCGCATAAATTAATTTTTGATTATTTCGTTTAAATATCGTCATCTATTTCGGTAAATAAAAATTTTAATACGAAATTAGTTGCAGCAATTGTATAACACATGGTGATACCTTCATTGACGAAGCGGGCTAGGTACGAGTACTATTAATAACCGAAAATTGTAAAACTAAATATATTACATACTATTAAACACTGTAAAAGAAAAGAGCTGTGTCTGTCTGTACATTGATGATACTCAAAAAAAAAACCGGCCAAGTGCGAGTCAGACTCGCGTACCTCGCGGTTCCGTATTGTGGATGATAAATTAAATTTTTTCAAGGATTTCTAGAAATAGGTGCAATTAAATATAACCAAATTTAAATTTTTTACAATCAGCTCTTTATTACCTACAATTTGTTACCAATATTGTATTTTTATAAAATATTTTTTTAATATATTTTTCTTCTTTTTTTATTTCTCATTTGTGCTCAACTTTTTTTAAATCGTTATAGGTTTCCTGTATATAATCGGCATTTTTTCATATTTTTCGGTGTATCAGTTTCGGAGATAAGCGGGGGGGGGGGGGGGGATATACATATTTTTATATAAACCAGTGCCAGTAAATATAGTAAAAGTATATATTTTTCCAATCAACTTTTTAATATCTACAATTTGATACCCATATTGTATTTTTAGGATAATATTTTTTCTTTTTCTCACTTTTGTTTTGGAAATATTTTGAACAATTTAAAATTTTTCATATTATTTTTTGTACCGTGATATGTGGGAAAATTAATGCTATTTTTTGCCAAATTTCGTGTCTTTATCTTTAACGGTGCTAAAGTTATGAGGCTGTGACATACGGACGGACGGACGGACAACGGAGTCTCACCAGAAAGGTTCCTTTTGTACCTTTTAGGTACTACGGAACCCTAAAATTAGCGGTGTCGGGTATAGATACAAAAAAAATTTTTTTTGTTGTTACTTCGTGCATCACGCAATGAGATTTAATACGGTTACCCTGTACTATCCTCAGCAGTGAGACACGGATTACAAAGAAAGATGGAAATGAGAACACTGTTCGTTAACTTATTTTATCACACAACTTAAAAACTGCGATAATTTTTATTGCGGAATTACCAAGGGATTACACTGTGGCAGCATTATCTTCTTCCACGCAAACAAAGTCGCGGGCAACAGCTAGTAAACCATGTTTATCAAGAGCTTAATGTTCATATTGAGTTTTTACTATGAAAAATCGAGTGATTGTTTGGAATCATTAAAAACTACTCTTGATTTCATGAATCTTTTTATCTTACTAAGTTTAAAAATAAGTATTGAGGAGAATTAAATTATATTGAAAATTAAAGCCGAAAAACCAATTGTTCTATGCGTAAAGCCCGATCCAACGCGATTTTTAAAAATTCAATCCTTCTTATACTCGTACTGTTACTAAGAGGCGATAAAAAAATCTGAGTTCAGTTTCAGATTCAGTGCACAAATTTATAAAAGATTAACAAAAAAGAACGTAGTTTTGTTGACCAGTGTGATCTTCATTTTCTATTTTTTTAGGTTGCCCTAAATGTTTGTATCTACCTACACATGTACGGACGCCAGCATGACAGGCTGCCTATCAGCAGATCTTATTGCTGCAGGAATGTCCGGTAAATAGAAAAGAAACCACTATGTTCGTGCGTATATTTCTGGATGAGGGCCACAGTCATTAATAAACTAGATCATACCCAATATACCTACGCGTTTAAATTGAAGATCTACAAACTACCAAAGATTTCCCCTAACGTCCCCGAAACCACTGACGAAAACTATCACGTCTCTTCCAATTTAAACTTATTCGGAATTCTAAATCCATACTTGCGTACTACTTTAACAATTTCAAACGTTAACGAGACGTGGTAAAGGTCACTTTTGAATGCTGTATATTTTGATATAAGTTCTGCAAAGGATGTAGTCGTGGCAGGAATTTTAAATTATAGAGAGAGTTGTTTTATTTTTTAAAGTCGAGAGATATTTCGCGGTGTTTTCGTTTTTTGAGTCCCTCGAATGAGATTTAAAATTTAATATCCACGAGTGCTGCCGGTGTCGAAATATACTTGATTGTGTAAATTTATGTTGTGTACGGGCTTGAAATATTTCTTTTTAATAACACCGTGGCTTTCAATACTTGTACAGCAACACAAACATTATTAAGCAATATATTTTGACCCCTCGGTGGTAAATAAACTATTCGCCCTGGCTTGACTTAGCCACAATTTTTATTCACTATCATTTTATTTCCCGGAGGGACCACAGGCAAAAAATACCCGTAGTACCTTCCAGGGACTAACGTAAAGCATAATCATAGGTAGATTCGATTCCCGCATACCTACGTTATATCTTGGAATTTATGGTACTTACTAAAGGGATGTAGCCGTCTTCAAATAGCTTTTGTTGACGACCGAGTTCGAGACACCTAACTGATAACTGTCATTGTAAGAAAGATACACGAAATTTTCGGTGATTTGTTGTGGGTCGTTTCAACACCTACTGTCAGTTTAGCCCAGTACAACACCTACTGGGCAGCCAGGTACGTTTTTGCTCCGAATGATTTGATCGTGAAATTGTGTACAAGCACCTGTAAATTATAATTAAAGAACGATTTTACACTCGCATTATTTTATTGTTAATGCTTGTTGACACTTGTCTTCAAAATTCTGAATTTTTATCGGTGAAATAGTTGGCGTATAGTTTAGTATAAAAGTCACCACACGCGAGGTTTAAAAGTATTAAAGCACCTGTAAAATTAAATTAGATGTAAAAATATAGGTAGGTTTATAGGAGAAGGCGTTTGTTAAATGATCAGATAAGTCAGGTACAGTGCTCCCAAAGTAATAATGCGCATACAAATCTATAGCTGAGCGACCGGACGTACCACGTGACCTTATTGCTCGTATAGAAAGTGTAAGGAAATACGAACTTTGCCGAACAGTGGCGAAGATTTGTATGCGCATTATTACTTTGGGAGTACTATAAGGTCGTGTCCATCAGTTAGTGTTGTATGTTTCGTGCAGAACCAAAATGAGCAGCAATGGATGACCATACGAACAGAACTAGTTAGGTACCATGAAAGTTTTGATAAATATTTAAAATAATCTATTTTACAAGTAAAAGAAAATGTTTTCATAACGCGAGCTTGCAGCTTTAAGATACCGACCTTCCAGCGACAATATCGGTAAGTACATTATTTACTTATGTAATTGGGTATGTGCTTTCACAATCCTACATAGTATTGATACAGTATTAAATATGGACGCTCTGTATGTGTTACAATAATGAATGTTACCGCTTAGTAGCTAGTAACATGGGTTACATTGAATGCGAGTTTTCGCCTAAAGGTGTTGTTGAACTTTCTCGACAATATCAATACATAATTAAATTGCATAATAGGTAGGAGAGTTGTTATTGTCTCGCCATTTAGGCAATGAGAAAATAACAGCAATTTACAGCAATTAAATACTGTTATGCTATCAAACATTGTGCGGGTTAGGCTTTGTGCGCCCCTTTTAAGGGTCTGTTTCGCCAAACATGCTCTCGCGTTTGGACAATTTAGCATATTAAAACAAAATATTTTTAACAAATAAAATTTGTTTAGGTAGTTAAGGAGTTGAACTACATTATAACTTTTCAGATTTCACACAAGTATCACAAGCATCGGGAAAAAAATCGGAAAGATCACTAAAATCACGAAAAATGTAATTTTGCGTTGCAAACAGAAAAAAAAAATTTTTTTGTTCCATATTGAAATATATTTTTTTACGTAAAGAGTTCAAAGTACCTTATTCATATAAAATATTAATATTTTTTTCCTTTCGTCATTTAAAAAGAAATACACAAACTTCCAAATTCTTTTTGCGTAATTTTTCGGTACAGGAAAAATGTAGAATGTTTGAGTATTTCTTTTAAAATAACGAAAGGAAATAAAAAATAATCAAAATCTGTAAAGGCTACTTTCATTTCTTTGCTCTATAAAAAAATATTTTAGTTTGTAGTTAGATCAGTAGACTGATCATACTAGTTCCAAAGCCAAATTACGTTTTCCGTGATTTTACTGATCTCTCCGATTTTTTTTCTCAATGATTGTGATGCTTGTGTCAAATCTGAAAAATTATAATGTAGTTCAACCCCTTAACTACCTACACAAATTTTATTTGTTAAAAATATTTTGTTTTAATATGCTAAATTGTCCAAACGCGAGAGTATGTTTGGCGAAACGGACCCTTGAACAAGAAAACTTGAAAATGCATGACATTTAACGGCCGAGAAGCGACTTACAGGTTCATTACATTATTAATTAGCCGATAAGTGACATAAAACAGACAAATAATACGATTTAAACAAACCCGGGAAGACCCAGGAAAATTCAGAATGTTATCTAGTGAAGGTTAATTCGCGCATAAAATTTTAGCTCGTGGATTGGTGGTTCATTCTTCAAGAATGTTTATGTTTATTACATAGCTGGTTAGGCCCTTACATTTTCCTTTTAAACATCATATAGTTATAGTCAAGAAGCAACAATTCAACATTCTCCTTTCGTGCATATACAGTATGTTTTTACAATTAATATACTAATTAGCATTTCATACACACATTTAATTATATACATAAATCACATTTCTTTCTGTTAACTGGCTGAGGTATACATGTATTTATATATGTAACCTATTACTATGTAGTATTTAGGATGGGATTTGGTCGGCCGCCTGGATTCGTGCTGGGGGCTCGGTTGGTGATCATTGAACCTTGTTCCTGGTCCCTGGCCGGGTCTCCGGTATGGGTTCGGGCGGTTGATTGGATTTCACCTATAATAATATTTTACCTATAATTTTAATCGTATATATATTGCTACATAAATTAAATAAACATTTAATCTAAGTAGTTCATGTACATTTATTATTTTATTACATATATTTTTATAAGATTAAAATTTGACCTGTGAAACGTGTATTATATATACCTACTTTGCAAAATAAACTTTTTGAATTTTGAATTTTGTGAGCAAACTGGCAATTCTTTATTTTCTTTAAGACTTACTTGTTCTCAGGTACTACATGTACCAAATTTATTTATGTTTATCCTTATAAGCTAAATCTCAAAATGTAAAATGTTTTTTAGGATATTTATGGCGGAACACGTTGGTATCTATAGTATTAAGTTAACACTAGCATAGGTCCCATCGGACTATCCTGATAAGTTAAAATAATTCTTACGAAACATTTCTCTATTGTCTAGATACTTATTTGAGGATAAAATTTGTAATAATTTAAGGAACAATAAATAAATAAATAAAACTAAAAAGGCGAAAAATTTTAAACTAAAACATAGAGAGAACAGGAGACACTCTGTTACGATGTGTACTAATGTCATAACTCCGATAATGACCTGGGGCTCTACCGCGTAATTCTCATTTGTATCAACTTCAAGCAAATGCATGCGAAATTCAACGCGTGCAAAAGAGATGGCATGTTAGGCGGGCGTCGTCGCACGCACGTCAAATTTCAATCTCAAGTTGATGTTGATGTAAATGAGAACTACGCGGTAGACCCACTGTTCTGTATTCTAACGTTTTGAGGAATTTACGTTGAACTCTGTATACACTGTATGATCCTGTAGTGGAGTGACCAAACAACGGATGCGAACTCCAGTTTACTTCGTACAAGTACAGGATTTTGTAAGTTTAAGGGTTTGCATAGACGAAGGATATTTATAAGTAGTTTAAATGACCGTTCAAAAATATTATCTATATGTAAATTGAAAGAAATTTTTGAGTCTACCCAGGTCTCAACATTAAGCTAACAGCAACATTAATTTAATTATTGAAAAGTGTCAGCTATAAAAAAATATTAAGAATCTTATAATGAAAATGGATTGCATTTAGGATGAACTGTTTTTGAAGATTTAATTTTTATAATCCAACTGAAAATAAAAACAAAATTTATAACTTAAAACTTTGAAATCAACTTTCAAACAAAAAAACTAATTATTGAAATAGCTATTGAATTACAGGAATTATGAACTCGTGAACCTGTATGAAAATTTCGGCAATTTCATATGTAAATACCTAATATGTGTAACCCGTTTAATATTATGATTCTCGTTGTCACGTGACCTGCCATTATCTTAGCTGATTCAGCTGAAACTTCACATGTGTAGTCTTTATCACCTCTGAACCTCCCATAGTAATTCAGGCGGTTGATTAAATTTCACCTTATATATTTTACTTTATATGTATACATTTTACTTTATATATATCATCACGACATGAATTTCCAAGGGGGTGTCAGAGGTATACCAAATTGTGAATTGTGAAATGCAAGTTACAGTCCGCCCTCGGTACACCCGCATTTCCCCGACGATTATTACGTCCCTGCGTAACGGGTAGTGATTCCCATCGCCGTACTTCGGGCACAAATACACACTTTTTAGGGCACGCAGGTTTCCTCATGAAGTTTTTCTTCACCGTTCAGCGAGTGGTACGTATCAGGTGAAACAAATACAACACACATAAATTCCGAATAACTCATTGGTGCATGCCCACCCAGGGATCAAACCTGAATCTCAAGATTGAGAGGCCAGCGTTCTACCGCCGCTTTATATTTATTTTTAGTATTATTAGTATATATTGTATTTATTATTATATGAACAAATATTAACACACCTGGTATATACATACCTATATACACCATGGTATATACACCATAGGTATATACATACCTATTATACCTATTATAACATTATAACATACCTATTATATACATACTCGTAATTTAGATTACAATAGTAATAAATAATAAAGTACTAATTTGTTTCGAAATATATTTCAACCCACTTGTGGTCGTCGTCAGTCGAATAAAAGGCCAAAAAAAGGCTTTAAAATATTATTTATTCAGTTATTACTCGTAATTTACAAATAAAAGTAAATACGAGGAAGGAATACCTATATATTCCAGATTTGCAATTTTAAAACGAGCTCACATTCATACAAATCCAACAGAAATATTTCACATGCAGAGCCTGAAAGTTTTCAGTTTTCAGTAGCTTTTAACATTTTCTGGATCTGTTGTGGATTAGGTTTGAAAACTTGGATAGTTTTAATAGTTTAACTCGTGAACATTTGTTCGAAGCATTTTATTCGAGGGGCTTGGAATTTTTTTCAATTTATAGTGAAAAGTAAACACATTTTATGGACTTGCATAATTAATAGGCGTAGAAAAAAAACAATTAATAAAAATAACTGTACCTATTTTAAAAATGCTATGAACAATTTTCGATTTATAAGAATGTTTCTGAAGTGAAAAGTTAAACACATTTCACTGACATTTCACTTCTAACTCGACGCGAAAAAAAGTTATTGCACTTTACATAATCAATCCCATTGTTGACACTCGCAAGGGAATCAAAACCTAGGTACTTCTAGTTGACTTAGAAACTTTAAATTTCGTTTACAGGTTGGTAGGTCTTATAGCACCCACATAGAAAAAAACAGAAAATCACAAATATTTAATGATATAGGGATTTATCAATGACCCAAATTTAATGCCAATTAGCTCTTCATGTTTCCCAAACCACTATTGCAGAAGGTTACATACGTATGAACCTGATTGTATATTGCTACAGTTGAACCTTGCCTTAGTATAATAGTCAATGTCAAACAAGCAATCTATGAGCATTCAGTCGACTCAATAGACTTACAAATGACCAATATCATGCAGTTTCTGTGGGATTAATGTGGCTTACAGCACTGACCTTCTAATCCCATTGTGTAAACTAGTTGTATCGTTTTAGTATGCACAATGTTCGTCCTTCGAAGTAGGAATTTTTTTATGACACCCTTGTGGTATATAGCCGTACTTTTCAACCTTGGTTAAATAAGAAACCTCGGAAACAATATTTATTTTCATGTAAAGTAAAAGTGACTCATTTTGACTTGCAAATATTTTTGACATCGTCACTTTGCGTTTGTTTTGTCACGAATTTCAAGAATAACTTTCAAATTTCTGCTGACAGACTTATTTAGACTTGGTTTCGTAATTATTATTCAGGACATTCTTTAAAGTTGCTGTTTTATTTTGTTCATTATTTTCCGTTTTATTCAACATTTGCATTTTTGAATAGACTTGAATTAAGTAGAAAAAACCTATATAGATATAGCTTTTTCCCGCGTAGATGTCGTTTTATGAATATAAAAGTTTAAAATATGGTCAGATTGTAGAACATACTCTAAAGTCAATCAAAAAACTAGGTTGCCAAATTGTTTGTCAAGTGCTACCATTTCAGCGCCTTATTTTTTGTCGCCTTCATGTTGCTGTCGTATCAATATTGTTTTTATTTACAATACTGTTTCTACGATTTCATACCATTGTGCGCGTCCGACTCACACTTGGCGGGATTTTTTTTTCCATAACCTAATTAAAAATGTACATTACATTAAAATATGTTCTGTTTTCATTTAGGCACCTAAACTTGCAACTACTATAAACGAATAATTTGATCAATTCTTTTCTTTACCACTTCGAGTTCTAATCACATTCAATTTGTAACCCAGCAACGAAATACTTACATTCCGGAATCTCTACAGCTTAGTACGTGCAGAGTAAAAAACAACTTCCTTCAGAGAAAGTTAGAAGAAATAAAATTCGTCAGGTGTAATTTTCTGCGATGTTAAAAGTGCTATATAAGGTTAAATTAAATTAGTTGGCGAAATTTGAAACATATCTAGAACATGTCCATATGAACAACGTTTGCTATTAGGATTGTGCAAAATTCTTAAAATTTGTTTTCACCTTTCCATACTAGACCAGTCAGCTGATCGAGGCAATTTGTATGGGAGGAAGTGAAAAAAAGTTACGAATTTCGCTTAGTGTGTGTAACATACAGTGTCTAGTGTATAAACATACTTTAAGCAAGTCAAGAAGTCTAAAGCTGTGTAACAACTGAATAATGCTCTTAATTTTTGCTTTTGTACAGATTTATTATGTTCTGAGTTTCGCCAACTAATATTATTTAGCCTTATACAGGGTGACTGGAAATTGCTCTTATTCCTCTCGGGGGAAGAAACTATGATTAATTTGGAGTAATTTCACCCCTATCACTTGGGAGTCGCAAATCCCCCATTCATAAGAATTTTTTATTTTTAAAGTTCAATTTTTAACTCTTTGTTATCGTGATTTTAGACTTGCCACTTGAGATTTTGAAATTGTTTGAGTGATTTCCAACCTTAAGGAGATCGACCAATCAGTAATCTATCAGTTCACGCGAAATTTTGCGCCAAAAAACAACAAGATTTTTTTTGGCGTTTTTTATTCGCCAAATTTCGCAATTTTATAAATAAAGCAAAGAATGTCGATTTTCTCGAAAATGGCGGATTTGCGACCCCTAAATGATAGGGGTCAAATCACTCCAAATTAATCATAGTTTCTTCTTCCCAGAGGAATAAGAGCAATTTCCAATCATCCTGTATAAGGTTAAATTTAATTAGTTGGCGATCTTTTTTATTATTTTTAGCATTATTCAGTCGTTACACAGCTTTAGACTTCTTGACTTGCTTAAAGTATGTTTATACACTAGACACTGTATGTTTAGTGTTTTTAATGCTATTTACAAGCTAAAAGTAAAAATTCCGTTACCCAGCTGCACTGTTTAAAACTACATAATTTATGCTATTGTACGGCTCTAAGAAAGTTTTTAGTCTCTTGTTCATCTATTTTAAAGCGTTTAACTGTTAAGGGCCTTACTATTGCCAAATGGGTACTTTCTAAAGCCTACTCCTCGTTTATGGCCAAACCAAAAATAATGAAAAAATGTATTATGAATAATCAACTCTTAGACAACATATGCAACATTTTTCTTTTTCATACCACCAAAACTTCTACATGATTTTTTTTTTTACTGAATGGTGTTTTTTGTCCTCAAATTCCCTACTGCTCCTGAGTGGCTTGGCCAATTGAATTTATCTATGCTTTGATAAATAGATAAACTTTATAGCTATAAACATAACATAAGATTCAATCGAGTAATCACGTCCAAGTGAAAAGTATAATTTTCTCCTATTTCGCCCTATCAAGCAGCATTGCGCGCTGATATGAACGTTATTTCAATGTCGTTTCCGTTGATATTTGTAGTGAAAAATATCGAGCTGCTAATTTGGCGATGGTAATCGCCTTAATGAACTGGAATAAAGTTTTTTTTTCAGCCTAAATGTTGCTTGGGCGGGGATCGAACCTAGATCTCAAGATTGAGAGGCCAGCGTAACCGCCTGAGCTACCGCCGCTTATTTATAATCAATAAAATGACCAATCAATAATTTGGTTATTTATGTACAGATACCGAATAACTGTTAATTGAACGTCTCAAATTAAATCCATAATAAATACCCTGAAAATGTTAAGCCAAATTCCGAAAAATATTACCTGGAAATTATCAGCTTTTCACGCGTCGGCGTAATTAAATCAGGTGACACCCTAATTAACACGACGAAAACATTTTCAACGCAAAATTTTACTTTAATTATTAGCACAGCCCAGTTAAACACCAGGAAAAATCGGAAATAAATTCATTTTACTTATTTATAGTCTAGGGTGGTTCAGTCGGTTGAACGCCAGAACTACTGCGAAGGTCCGAGCTGGATTTTTGTTACCTACTGTAGACATGAAATTAATGAAATTAAATAAATATAGGTATAACATACACACCTTTTAAAAGTTAGTTTTAAGTAATTTTAAGTGATTAAAAAATCTATGTGTATAGGTAATAGTTTTATGTCATAAATAATAATATGGGGAAATACGCAGGGGAATAATAAAGTTTGGGTTTACTTAAATTTAATAAAAAAATGCACTTGAATAAAATAAAAATATAGGAATAAGGAATAAATAATATTATAAATAAATGCACTACATACAATAAACATATGGCTAACTCCGCTCATTCGATTAGTCTGCTAAGAAGAAGGGCAAGAAACTTAGCAAGATCATGTCTTTTTTTTTCATAATTTATCAATAAATAATATAGTCAATACATAGTAGAATCATAGATAATAATAGAATCAATACATATAATAAAAAAAGAGTAGAACCCGGTGTGTTTGTACATTGAAGAAAAGTAATAAAAATAGAAAGGGGGTGACTAAAAAAGAGTAATAGAACACAAATAAGCGTTTTTTAAAATTCTTTTCTGTCTGTCTGTTTGTTTGTTCACGCACATCTCCGAAACCACAGAACGGATTTGAATGCGGTTTTTTTATCATTGAAGTGACCCTGTTCAACATATAGGCTATAAGGGGTAACGCCCAAGCCGAAAATGGGGCAGAGTTGAATAAACGCGGGTGGGGTCGCGGGCAAGGCACATACCTACTTTAAGGCGATATGCGAAAAAAATACGGGTGTTTCTTTTCTGTGTATTTCATGAAATACACGGAAAATTATAATCAGTTTCTGGTATATGCATTTTGACTATATAATCTAGGGTTTTAAAATTGAAAAACATGTTTGAATAAATTTTCCTCGATAGAAATAATTGTTGAAATGAGGTCTTCAAACACACTTTTTCACCTCGTTTGACGAATAAGAGCCGAATATACAGATACAGAACCGAATTATAAGATACAGAACCGAAATTTTATTAGGTGTGTTTTAACAATATCTAGAGATTAAATATTTGAATCTTTGCTAGCTATTTTAGTTTTTTTAATAAAAAT
The DNA here is from genome assembly GCA_934047225.1 of Ypsolopha sequella. Classification (NCBI taxonomy): domain Eukaryota; kingdom Metazoa; phylum Arthropoda; class Insecta; order Lepidoptera; family Ypsolophidae; genus Ypsolopha; species Ypsolopha sequella. The sequence goes on along the minus strand of OW203983.1, from coordinate 33,897,854 downwards.
ATCAAACCAACTTTTTTCCCTTTTGCCCTGAATCCGTCCCTCTCGCACTGCTAGATTTTTTACTTGGAGTGACAGTGAGAAAAATAAAATTCGCATAGCCTCTTAATACTTTAAACACTAACGTCTGAATCTTCTCGTGTAGTGAGTAATTGTGCGACTTTAGCTTATAAGTTCTTCGCAGCGTCGCGGAAGCCGGCCGGCTATGTTTGGGATATTGTCAGTTTGTACAATAAAATACAATATTCTTAATTGCACACCAAAACAAAATAAATAGACAATTTCAAAAAGTAAAAGTAGGGTACAATTGGCGGTCTTATCACTAAGAAGCGATCTCTTTCAGACAACCTTTGGATGGAGGAACTCTTAAAAGAATGAAAAAAAATGTGTAGACGCAGTTTACAGAATAAATAGATACATATATACATACATATGTATATATTTAAACACACCTATACATAAATAATATATAAACAAAAATAAATCAGTGTAAATATAAAAGGAACAGGTAGAAATAAAAAATAATAATAAGAAGAATAATAAAGTAGGTAACAATTTGATCAAAGCAAAAGATTATGTTGTTTAACCAGAGTTTTGAAAACTTGTAAGGATGGAGCTTGTCTTATTGCGAGAGGAAGGGCATTCCATAGACGTATAGCTTCTACAGTAAAAACAAGTAGTATGAACTAGAAATGCTAAATGAGTATTTTCAGATGATCTTAGATTATGTATCAGATCTTTCAAGTAAGAAGGAGTGAAAGGGTTGAATAAAATAGAGTAAAAAGAAAGAGAATATGAGAATTCCGAAGAAGACGGATAGGGAGCCGCTACAGCTGAGAACGATATCGTGAGACATGGTCATATTTGCGTAATCCAAATGTAAACCTAATAGAAAAATGTTGATATTTAATAAGGAGGGCTTGTAATGTTTATTTGTGCAAAAAAATATATGTCATTTGTTTCCCGTAAGCCACGCGGGCAAGGCCGCAGGCAGAAGCTAGTAAACAACAAAAGTTTGAAACTAATATTGCCTGCAAGTGTACGTCCTACGGCTCGTTTTTAAACACACACTTGTGTTTTAATAAGCTCTTTAGGTACCAGTTTCATAAACTATAAACGAGCTTTTGCTGCGTCTATTTGAACAAGTGAACGAAGTTCCCCGAGTCTACTTGATCAATCCGGCGTTTGTATGTATGTCCGCGATAACTCTAGTACCTATCGTTGACCGGAACGTCATGAAATTTAGTAGGCGAGTAAATTAATTTTAATTAGTGCAGAACAGAACCAATCCTCTTTAATTCATATTTTTCAAAAGACAATACTTGGAAATGGTATTTGTTTTATCATCGAGTTAGAGCATTATCTAAGCTTTAATGTGACTACAAAAAAAATACTAAAAGTAACAAAACAAAACAAAACAATAACTATGTTTTAACTTTGGTGCTCAAATGCTCAGTTTGGTTCTCATGTATACTGAATAATAATAATTTAAGCTAAGGTATGGTATATCTAGTTTCTAGTTTTGTAGCATTTTAACAATTTGTAATTATTGTAAATATTCATATACCTTCTGGCAGACTGTAGCGTACTTAAAATTATATCTAAGACCTATTGTATCACCTACTTCCATAAATAAACGAATTCTTATCTCTGATCTTATCTTATCATGTGGACTGGTTTCTTTCTACTAAGCACTAGCCAACTATAATATATGGTTCTGAGAAAATAACGGTAAATCTAAAATAATAGCTGAAAATATCTCTAAGGTACATTATGTATTATTGACTGACGATGTTTCAGCAAAAACCTATTTTTACACTTCTAATTACAAGTACCTAGTTTACTCCGTTGATTTGAAATTTATAATTCGCATGAAAAACTAAAATGTTATTGATTATATCGATACCTTTTAAATTTGTTTGGATGTCAACACCACATTTAGGTGTTATTTATAATCTACACTAATATTATAAAGAGGTATTTGCTTGTTTTTATGCAGGGGGTAATTTCTAGAACTACTAAACCCATTTTGAACACTTTTTCCCTCTTTGAATAGCTACTCTCCACTTGGACATATATGCTTTAGATTGTTTTCTAGGGACGGGCAGTTTCCTAGGAACATTACCAATTTATATCTTTCACTCATGTGAACCCGCGGGCAAATAATGATTTCAACCCCCCCGGCTTCAGACAACATTTTCCATAATGTAGCGCCTTTGGAGCCTCTCGTACCATTAACCTGCTCACTAGATGATACATTAACAAAAGTGGAACGCGTCCCGAAACGAGATTTATCCAATAAACAACCCCTGACGAGGGACAGATTTTCACAAAATTGTAACAAATAACGAGATTTCCGACCAAAATGGTCGGGTATTGTACAGGAAAGTGCTTGATGAGTTTAACTTTCACGTCAAATTCCAATACAGTGGTACAAGGATATGATGGCGCATGGGTGACAATGACAGAGGGACGCAGCTGTGAAACAAAGCTGTGAAAAAAATTAAACTGTGTGAAGGAAACGTGAAAAGCAAAATTAATTTCCGCAGATTCAAAGATATCCTTAGAAAACATACACGGTATGATCAGTGGAGGTTGCAGTTTTCAGAGCGTTCTATTTATACCCAGTACATACATTTATACATACATACAAGTTTTCGTATTTATAGAATTTCAAATCTCGTTGTATACGAGTAAGAACACAGGATCGACGCGTTTCTACCAAAATACAGACACAATAACCACGGTACGGAATCCTTTGTAGCAATGCTGCTGAAATTGGTGGCATATTGTGCTTTTTGGATTATGTAAACGAGTTTATACCGAGCTGTGTCGCTACATACTACTTGCAATAACACGGATTTAGTTCAATTTCAGATAACTTCTACCTATGAGTTCCCTCGTAGGAAAATTTTAAAAGAAAAATGTATTGCATAGGAGACCGAAATTAAATTAAAAAAACATAAATACACTATTTATGTAGGTAGTTAAATTTTATTCCTAAAATCGCTTCGGTAATCCTTTCAAAACAATTTATTTTCATAATAATACCCGTCAAAATAGAACCCCATCTAAATATCCCGTCCCTAATATTACATTATTTAAGTATGTATACCTACGTATTTATTTATTTACGTTTATTTTAATTTTTGTATGCGTATGTTTTTTTTATATTAAACATAAAATATAAATTAGATTATTACGTTATTTAATATAACAATTTGGTTAAAATTAGCACGTTGCTTTTTTGTTAGCATTAACGCTAACCTTTTTATCGTTAACATCTTTTTCATTCCACCCAAAGGTTGCCTGGAAGATATTGCTATTAGCAATAAGTGCCGCCTTTTTACACAAGGTCTGTCTTTTACGTAAAAAGTTGTTGTAAAGGTACAAAAAGTGTAATTAATAAATAATTAATACCGGGTAATTAATACTGGTGGACTGCTAAGTTTTACGGAAACCACACAATAAAATTCTACCCATCATAGTCAGTCACTTTTTCCGAAGAAAGAAAACTACAGTCACAATGAGGTTAAATACTCGTAACATAATTGTGTACAATGGGCACAATTAGGGTTGCCAACCGTACTTTAAAATAAAGTATCTTACGTTATTTTGGGTCCCTGTACTTTATACTTTTGAATATATATATATATTCGAATATAAAGTACGTGAAAATACTTTATTTCAATCTTTACTTAAAATTAGACGTAAACAGAAAACAAAAACACAGGCGTAAAGAAATCTGAGGGAAAATGTATGACTTGTTGTTTGTGTTGTGCGTTTGTGTTTATGCAAAGAGCAGAAAAAATACAGTTTCACGAAAGGATTTGAGGATGTTAGTATAGCCTTGATATTTTTTTCTAAAAAACTTTGAAGTCCCTTGAATAAAGGATACCTTTTTTCTAAAGGACCGTACTTTTTTATTTACCTTCCCTGAAATCAGATATACTTTATTTCTTTTAAAAAAAGTTGGCAACCCTAGGCACAATTGACCTTATGCCTATACCTATAGCTATATACCTATATACCTATACCTATATAGGTATATGCCTATGAGTTTAGGCCATTTAGATCTATATCTGCGGCTTAGCCCTCTATATTCACTACCGATTTCGTAAAAAAATTATATGAGAAATTGTATAACGCCCCTAGCGGCTTACGACAAGAACCGGAATTTCTCATACAAAATATTTTACGCAGTCGCTAACGAGTCGCGAGAAGACCCGAATTCATAGTAGTACATTATGTAGGCCCACTTACAATTAATTGTATGGAAAATGTATAACTGAATGAGTTAACTTAATTAGGTAGTATTTCAGTTTTAAAGAAATATAATATATATTTAAAGCATTAGTTAACAGGCTGGGTTTTATTTTGAATATCTATAAGTACCCTCAGAGTTTTTAAAGTTTTAATATTCAAAATGATAAGTACCATCCGTCCATCCATCCAACAGCCTGTGATCGTCCATTGATGGACATAGGCCTTTCCAAGATTTTGCCACCCTTGATGTTCCTCTTGAAAGTGGGTGAGTAATAAGTACATACCTATTAAAAACTCGCTTTTGCCCGCAACTTTAAGCTTAAGCCGCCGTGCAGCGGCGGCGGTAGCTCAGGGGAAGAAGCGGTGGTAGTTCGGGGGTAGAAGCGGCGGTAGCTTAGGTGTACAAGCGGCGGTAGCTCAGGAGTAGAAGCGACGGTAGCTCAGGAGTAGAAGTGGCGGTTGCTCAGGTGTACAAGCGGTCGTAGCACAGGTGAAGAAGCGACGGTAGCTCAGGAGTAGAAGCGACGGTAGCTCAGGAGTAGAAGCGACGGTAGCTCAGGGGTAGAAGTGGCGGTTGCTCAGGTGTACAAGCGGTCGTAGCACAGGTGAAGAAGCGACGGTAGCTCAGGAGTAGAAGCGACGGTAGCTCAGGGGTAGAAGTGGCGGTTGCTCAGGTGTACAAGCGGTCGTAGGACAGGTGAAGAAGCGACGGTAGCTCAGGAGTAGAAGCGACGGTAGCTCAGGGGTAGAAGTGGCGGTTGCTCAGGTGTACAAGCGGTCGTAGCACAGGTGAAGAAGCGACGGTAGCTCAGGAGTAGAAGCGACGGTAGCTCAGGAGTAGAAGCGACGGTAGCTCAGGAGTAGAAGCGGCGGTAGCTCAGGGGTAGAAGCGGCGGTTGCTCAGGTGTACAAGCGGTCGTAGCACAGGTGAAGAAGCGACGGTAGCTCAGGGGTAGAAGCGGCGGTAGCTCAGGGGTAGAAGCGGCGGTAGCTCAGGGGTAGAAGCGGCGGTAGCTCAGGGGTAGAAGCGGCGGTAGCTCAGGGGTAGAAGCGGCGGTAGCTCAGGGGTAGAAGCGACGGTAGCTCAGGGGTAGAAGCGGCTCTAGCTCAGGGGTAGAAGCGGCGGTAGCTCAGGGGTAGAAGCGGCGGTAGCTCAGGGGTAGAAGCGGCGGTAGCTCAGGGGTAGAAGTGGCGGTTGCTCAGGTGTAAAAGCGACGGTAGCTCAGGAGTAGAAGCGGCGGTAGCTCAGGGGTAAAAACGGCGGTAGCTCAGGGGTAGAAGCGGCAGTAACTCAGGGGTAGAAGCGGCGGTAGCTCAGGGGTAGAAGCGGCGGTAGCTCAGGGGTAGAAGTGGCGGTTGCTCAGGTGTAAAAGCGACGGTAGCTCAGGAGTAGAAGCGGCGGTAGCTCAGGGGTAAAAACGGCGGTAGCTCAGGGGTAGAAGCGGCAGTAACTCAGGGGTAGAAGCGGCGGTTGCTCAGGTGTACAAGCGGTCGTAGCACAGGTGAAGAAGCGACGGTAGCTCAGGAGTAGAAGCGACGGTAGCTCAGGAGTAGAAGCGACGGTAGCTCAGGGGTAGAAGTGGCGGTTGCTCAGGTGTACAAGCGGTCGTAGCACAGGTGAAGAAGCGACGGTAGCTCAGGAGTAGAAGCGACGGTAGCTCAGGGGTAGAAGTGGCGGTTGCTCAGGTGTACAAGCGGTCGTAGGACAGGTGAAGAAGCGACGGTAGCTCAGGAGTAGAAGCGACGGTAGCTCAGGGGTAGAAGTGGCGGTTGCTCAGGTGTACAAGCGGTCGTAGCACAGGTGAAGAAGCGACGGTAGCTCAGGAGTAGAAGCGACGGTAGCTCAGGAGTAGAAGCGACGGTAGCTCAGGAGTAGAAGCGGCGGTAGCTCAGGGGTAGAAGCGGCGGTTGCTCAGGTGTACAAGCGGTCGTAGCACAGGTGAAGAAGCGACGGTAGCTCAGGGGTAGAAGCGGCGGTAGCTCAGGGGTAGAAGCGGCGGTAGCTCAGGGGTAGAAGCGGCGGTAGCTCAGGGGTAGAAGCGGCGGTAGCTCAGGGGTAGAAGCGGCGGTAGCTCAGGGGTAGAAGCGACGGTAGCTCAGGGGTAGAAGCGGCTCTAGCTCAGGGGTAGAAGCGGCGGTAGCTCAGGGGTAGAAGCGGCGGTAGCTCAGGGGTAGAAGCGGCGGTAGCTCAGGGGTAGAAGTGGCGGTTGCTCAGGTGTAAAAGCGACGGTAGCTCAGGAGTAGAAGCGGCGGTAGCTCAGGGGTAAAAACGGCGGTAGCTCAGGGGTAGAAGCGGCAGTAACTCAGGGGTAGAAGCGGCGGTAGCTCAGGGGTAGAAGCGGCGGTAGCTCAGGGGTAGAAGTGGCGGTTGCTCAGGTGTAAAAGCGACGGTAGCTCAGGAGTAGAAGCGGCGGTAGCTCAGGGGTAAAAACGGCGGTAGCTCAGGGGTAGAAGCGGCAGTAACTCAGGGGTAGAAGCGGCGGTAGCTCAGGGGTAGAATACTAGTCTCTTTATCTTGAGATCCAGGCTGCCTTCTGTTACTGGTTTGAACTGTACAGGTACACATATTTACTCTTTCTGCCCCGGCCATGTAAGATTGCTCGATTTACGTAAGCATCGAGTGAGTAAATTGGACAGATAAAATTTATACAAACCAAATGTCATTTGCAAAAAAAATGTATGCTTGTGTCTGTGGGCACTTGGTGGAATTTACTATACATTATGTTTAATGAAACACTTCTACATATCCACTTCAATAAATAAGATGAAACATTCAGACTATATCAGTGCTACAAGGCTCCTTTGGCGCGTGAATTGGTTGTGTCCAAAATCAGAACCAAAGCCGCTACCATACCCCTTGTTTCACAGCTACGCCCCCCTGTCACTGTCATTCACGCACCAAAAAATCTTTGTAGCACTGTACTTTGAGCGCCATTTATAGCTTAGAGTCATTTCTATGGCAGAACATTTTTAGCTTATTTTAAATCTTCGATTACATTTTCATTACAAAAAGAGGTCATAGTAGAAGTGCTCGCAAAATTGGGGAATCGATTATATTATTGAGAAAGGGGACCTAAATAAATATTTGAAGGCAAGTCAACAATCAAGTGTCAACCTTTGTCAAATACCTTGACAACAAAGTAACGAGTGGGTTGCGATTTTTAGGAGTTTATTTTTCTTGCAGTTAAATAAATGTATATTTTCTTTGATTCTTTTCATAAAAAATATATGTATACCGGGTGTTAAGATAAAGTTGCGGAAGCTGGAAACTGGCGACAGTACTCGTCCACATGAACAACTTTTACCATGGAACCAACCCTCGAATCACGAAAAAAATCAGCTGTTCCATAGAAAATTTATATAGTATGTATGTCTGTATGTATGTCTACTATTAAACAAAATATATTCTATTATCCCCAGAGGTAGACTGGAAAATATCTCTTAATAGATATTAGTTTACCTTTGTAAATGTCGATTTGTTTATATTATGTTTGTTAAGGCTCCAGTCCCCTAAAAATCAGTATTCTTGCAGAATTATCAGAAAAGAAAGATTTTATTTTAGTTAGTAAGAAAGCAATAAATAAAATACATTTTACGTTAATTTATAGTGTGGAATTTGAAGATTTCAAAACACATTTTTTCATTTACTTTAATGCTACTTTTAATAGGTTTTTTAGGCTTTAAACATACCTTTATTTATGTTCTACGCGTTGAGAGTCTCATTCATGCACACGTCACGTAAAAATTATAACAAAAACAAGAAATTTATTCAGGTAATATTTATTCCCATATCTTCAACAATAATCTTACCTGGTTACTTTTTTGGATAATACTTTGGTTTTCTTATTTCGAGTGCTTTAAGTAGTTGTGATTTTATGAATTCAACCACTGATAAAATATTTTTTTTCTACTAGAAAACTATCGTTTAGCGTAGTCAAATTTAAAACACGTAGAATAGAACTATTAACAAGTGAAATAACAAAAAACGGTATTAAAAAAATTATTTTCAGAACATTTATCAAATCGAAACTTATCGAGAGTTTAAAACACAAAACGCGTCGATATTTCCCTCAGTTTCGCTAGGACATCGCAGCGTTCAGACGTGTGTTGTGTAGCTCGACGTCATTTTACCTCCCGCTCGCACGGTTGCTCCCTTTCCCTCGCGTAGATTCTTATGGAGAGGCGAACTGTATCATGAAAGTTGCTCTACTTGAATATTGCACTTATCATTTAATAAGTAAACAACTATGGATAAAATATTTTTGAATATTTTAAGAAATCCCTGTTTTGATAACATAAAGTCTAATCTACGTCCGTCCGTATTTCACAGCATCATAACTTTAGCACCGTAAAGATAAAGACATGAAATTTGGCACAAAAATAGCGTTAATTTGCCTACATATTACATTGTAAAAAAAAATATGAAAAATTTGAAATTGTTTAAAATATTTTCAAAACAAAAGTGAGAAAAATAAAAAATATCCTAAAAATACAATATGGGTATCAAACTGTAGACACTAAAAAGGTGATTGTAAAAATATATACTTTTACTATATTTACTGGCACTGGTTTTGTGAAATCTTAAAAAAAAAACACAATTATGTGTATGTCCAAAACTGGTAGACCGAAAAATATGAAAAAAATGTCCATTATAGATCATAACTGACCAATAACCGGGAAAACTATAGTGATTTAAAAATATAAAAAAAAGTAAAATAAATGAAAAAAAAAATTATAAAAATACAATATGGGTATCACATTGTAGGTATTAAAAAGCTTATTGTAATAATATATAGTTTGGCTATATTTAATTGCATCTATTTCAATAAATCCTTAAAAAAATATACATTTGTCATACATACATACTCTTATCTCCAAAACTGGTGGACCCAAAAATATGAAAAAAATCATGGTAGGTAATACGCGTTTACGTAAGAATTACAGAAAAAATAAAGTGGTTGAGAAATTCACGAAAAAAAATGATAAAACTAAATTTATCATCCACAATACGGAACCCTAGGTTCTGACTAGAGTCTGACTCACACTTGGCCGGTTTTTTTCAAGATGTTTGCGGTAGGCCGTTTTTTTGGGCGGTTTTAATTTAGTTTTCGGAGCTTTTGTTACTACCCTTAATTTTTACCATAAGTATCCGGTTATCCGGATAATACATTATCCGTTATCCGGATAGTAAAAATCTGCGAATAATTGCATGTCCTAATTCGCTTAGATTAAGTTATGTTAATGTGTGTTAATTCGAGAGCCGGAAAGCCGTATTTTAGAAGTTGTGGTCTAAAAAACCCACGGGGATGGTGTGACACAAATTTTATACCAGCACCGCTGTCGCCACTTTTTGGAATAACTAAAGCCGAAGCTACATCCTTTTTATTACTTTACTTACTTTTATTTAAAATATCTTAAAAAGCTATAGAAGTCACTAAAACCGACAGTCGAGATAACAACGTGCTAGACAATAATGCATCAAAACAAAAGAACGTACGCAGCTGCGGTTCTTATCATTAAAACATCACATTTCTAAAACAAATTTTTTTACCTTTTTTATTGCACCTTAGTCATAATCATGGACACACAAACTGACAGACACTTAATTACCGTAAGAGTTTCTATTTTTGATATTATATTACTTTAAGAACTGATTGTAATATGTGTGTGAGTATTAGGAATACATCATTTTAAATGTTTTCATTGTTACGATTTGATTATTAATTTTCTACATTTCCAAATTTTATAAAGGTATTTTTTATGTCAGGCATTAGTTAAATGAAAATCTTGATGAATAAAGAAATTTTCGGGCACAACTACACGCTTTTTAGGGCATGCAGGTTTCCTTAGAGCGATAGGGCTCATCACGTTGAGACGTAATAATCGTCAGAGAAACGCGGGTGTACTTATAGGTACACGTATGGGTGGAATTATGACTTGCATCTCACAGTTCACACTCGGAACACCTCTTGACACCCCTTCGGTAAAAATCTGCAAATAATTGCATGACCTAAATGTATTGTGTCTAAATACTAATCACTCTTACTGCTACCAATAAGCCATCTATTCCAGGTAGATTTACTTTTGTTTATTTTGCTTTTGCAAATTCATTTTGTTTGTTCCGATAAACAAACCAAACTTTGTAAATTACCGTTACTTGAATAATTAAAAATCTTCACATGTCAAATTTTAAGTAATCGTACACTCATTTAACGAAGTAGAGCAACATTCAGGTGCGGTCTCTAACATCTTAATGCAGCGGGGGGAGCGCCACTTCTAAAGACTCAGGTAAGATGAAAGCGAAATGTTGCAAAGAGAGTCTGGGGCCTTAATGTTTATTTTCTGTGAACAATAATGAATAAGAACAGCTATCCGAACAAAATGTTTGAAACAACCGTTTTTTTTTTTTTTTTTTCTTAATTTTTCGATTATTTTCACCAAGAGTTGTTCGTATAGACTGGTACTATCGCCCGTTCCCGGCTTCCGCAACTTTATCTTAACATCCTGTATATTTGTAACACCATTCGGTAGGCGTCGTTGTCGTCGTCGTAGCTATACATATCATATACAAGGTGACTTTTTGATCATCGTCCAAATTCATACTGGAGGCTTGGTAAGTGATCAGCATCATGAATCGATAACAAATTTTGTGAAAATCGTATAATGAAATTTCAACTTCCCATAGTAATTCACTTCCAGTCCTGAGTGAATCACTATGGAGAGCTGAAATTTCATTTTATGAATTTTACAAAAATCGTTATTGGTTCATGATGCTGATCACTTACCAAGCCTCTACTATGAATTTGGACGATGGTCAAAAAGTCACCTTGTATGTGAGGTCGTGCAATTATTAAAGGTTTTAGAAATATCCTCATTGCTGGAACGTGTGTCTTACCCGTTCACTGTTCAGACTTTATTACACATGATATTTGCAAAATTAAACAAAAGCGGAATTATTCTTTATTCCACTTATCACATAAAACCTTCCCTGCAAGCGCTGTCACCCGTCCGAAATAAAATGCAACAACAATAACACCTCGCTTCCGCACTGCTTCTTATTTTCACAGAACTAAGCTCTTGAAATGTAGGTGTGGTCGAGAAAATTCAATTGCGTCTAGATGGAGAACCTTGTCATACCAAGTGTTATAAATAAAAGTAACAACCATTAATATTATTATTTTATTTCACTCATGGTTTCAGCCATGAATTTGCTATGAAAACCGTTGACGGCGATTTGATTTTTAGAAGGAATATAAGAATCAAACTTGTAGGAGTTAACGTTAGGAAATTTCGCTTACTAAGGACCATCTATACCCGTGGAAAAAACACTCAGATATGTCTGAAGGTTAGCTTACAATATCCTAATATCCTTGAAGGTATCCTAAAAACAAGGAAATATGTTGTCTTTATTATTTGTAATCATATGAATCATCATCTTCCGGCCAAGGATAGCATATAATAATCGTCAAAGTTCACTTCAGGTACGTTCGTTTGACTTAAAATAATATCACAGAGATACAAATATAGATGAGAAAACCACTGAAAAACGGATCGGCAAGTTATTTCCCGCTCTATTTATTCTGACACTGATGTGACAGTTGAAAATGTATGTAGTTAGAGGTGACAAAAACATTCAATACTCCAAGCAAAGTTTGTTTTAAGTCATCAACTGTTAAATATACTTTTGACGGTCTGGCTGCTGCTATTTTGTTTGGTCTTTAGTTTTATTTATGTTTCTCTGTGGCCTGTGAAAGAAGTGACAGGGCGTTTATTTGAAAACTGATTTTATTACATTAAAATAGATAACTCACATATTTAGCGGAACAACACGGGGTTGATTTTATTATTTATGTTTGTAGAGTCAATTTGGCAACTTCATTTTTAGAAGTAATCCCATTTATGAAATTCATACCTATATGTAGGTACCATTAATGGAGCAGATAAATATTAATGCTTGCGCACCTAAAAAGTGTAGGGCCAAAAAAATTCACAAAAAATGGCCCTGAAATGGGAAATGTTTAATAAAATAATGGAAAAAATAATCATAAATAGTTTTGCGAAAGCCTTGGATGTCGCAAGGGAGATTCTTGAAACTCCAGAACATTTCATGCATGAAGGTTAAATTGTAACAAAGAAAGAATTACTATGGAATATGGGCTATTACATTGTAGATTCTCGGGTCAATAAATCTGTTCCCTTTATAACTCAACACCAATAACATCACTCCATCAACTTCAAGAGATAATAATCAGCAATACCCATTTCGACAACTATTCATAACCGACAGACAGTTCAATACATGCTGGCACCCATGACACATGACAGCCGCATTGCGCGAAGCATGAATGTGACAAATGTGGAAGTGACAGCGAGTACGATGCACGAAGTATGAATGTCAAGGAAAGGGTTGATTTGACAGTGACGTTTCGGCAATCGATGAGACGTCTCAAGAAGTTTATAACTTATTTATAACATAACCATACTAAAGCACTAACTTTCCATGACTAGGCCACGTCAATTTTTTTTACTTTGAGCAGTAAAAAGACATCGATAGCGACCAAATAGAAAAAAAATTCAAAAGTTTAACTTATGAAAGAGTTTATAAGAGATAGAAATGAAGGTAATTTATTTTATCGTGTAGCTTTTTATAAAGGTAAGCACTCCGGTGTAAACTTCTTGGGACTTCTTACATTATTTGCAGAGATCTTGTTTGCGTGACTTTCACTTTGTTAAATATTTATTTAAATGGTCAATACCCTAGGATATTAATAGAATAAACTATCCTAAAAGAGAATATTCCGCAGGCAGGATGGTTTTTAGCAGAGGTTTTTGGAAATGAAAAGAATAATTTATAAGCTTTTAAAACACGATGCTTCAAAAACAGCCGATTAGAAATATCTGTATAGTAAGTGCGCAGCGAAAATGTGACAGATGTCAAATGTTAAAGATATCAAAAGTAAGAGATAATAATAGTGACAGATGTTAAAATTTACAGAAGTCAAAAGTGACACATGTCAAAAGCCAAAACTGACAGATGTCAACTTTCTACATGTCACTTATGACTGTTATGTTATGATATATGTCAAAAGTGTCAGCTATCAAAAGGGACACACGTCAAAAGTTACAGACTGACAGTTGTAGATAGTGAAAATGTCAAAATGGTATGTATCAGAGGTGATGGACGTCAAAAGAGATAAATTTCAAAAGTGACAGATGTCAAAAATAACATTATTTAAAAGTTACATATGTAAAAATTGACAGATGTCAAAACCTTCCAGATCCCTCATAAACTGTGCATTTTTCTATAATCAGTTGATGAGAGGATTATTTCAAGATTCAGTTTATTAGTAATTATTACCTGCTAAAATTGTAATTCAGATCTTGGCTTGAATCTTGCAGATCGACAGCCTTATTTGTCGTTTTTAGCAGCCTATGGCATTTATAGATATTTGATGCCAGTAGTATGAATTCACAGACCACTAAGCCGTAAGTGGTCTGTGTAAGGATTGTAAAAAAATACAAATACATATTAAAGACCACGTTTTTTGATAATTCTCGAACCCAATAGCAATTATCTTGCCTCGATCATTACGAAATTGTAGGTCAAAGATAAAATCAATATTTGAAGGACAGTAATAAAAACATCAGCTGGAGTGGAGAGTCGTAAAGCCCGCCCCACTTAATTACCAAAAGCTGACAGAATTCTCACCGGATACGGGAAACTTCTCCAATATATAGGTATTTACGGGGAATATTTGAGTAGTTTTTATTTTGATTCAAACCTTTTGCGCTTTGTATAGTTACTATCTACAGTTACAGATTCAGTCACCAAACCTGTAATTTTCACATATCCCCCGAGTCATTGTCCTTCTCGTTATTACCAATGTACTGTTATGTATATAAGGTCTTTCAATTTAAATTGAAAGTAATTTAGGAGGTGATTCAGTATCATCAATACATCACATTCCACTGCAAAGCACTTTTTTCCGCGAACTTTTTTTTCACTTCTCAGTACAAAGTGGTCCGATCAGCTGACTCAGTTTGTATGGATAAGTAAAGAAAAAGTTCGCGCAAAAAAAGTACTTGGCAGTGGAATGTGATGTATTAACAATACTGAATCACCTCCTAAATTACTTTCAATGTCAATTGAAAGACCTTATTTGTGTACCTTCCTTTGTATATTATGTGTTTATGAGTAAATTACATATATATATATATACGAGTATATATATACATATATATATATATATATATACAATTACTTAATTATTTTTATCGCATTTATTATAACTAGTATAACCAACTTATCTGCACTACCCTTAAAAACTTTCCACATCACCAAAGGTTAACTGGCAGAGAATGATAATTTACATTAAGTTCTCCTTTATGCATTTTTAATGCACAAAAATCAATCAACAAAAAAAAAGTTGCCTAGTAATGCTGCCTTAAGGCCAATCAGAAGCCACAAGGATAAAGGGTTCGTGGTTTAAAATAAGGAAACAACTTATTTCTTTTCTCTGTTGTTGATTGGCTCTCTAGCGGTGTTATAATAAATTGGGCCAATTACAGCTCAGATTCGCAGTGTTGAAGTGTAATATTTTAACATCGGATAAACAATATAGGTACTTATAAGACCATTTTTGATGTATTGATTACCTTATAGATAAAAAATATTTAACTACTTAGGTATGTTGTCTAAGAATCAAGTACAGATATTTTCTAATTATCAAGAGAAATTACTAACATATACTTGGTTAACTACTTGTGGGTTTGTATTTGGTTTATTAACTAGCACAATAATCACAATGAATTGCTTACATTAATAACTTCGCTTATGTAAATAACGATGTTACAGTGATTAATCGTATTTGTGAAGTAATAAATTGTTCAGTTATTGATTACCTTCTAGAACAGGTGGTGAATTATGTATAAATATACTTATCATCTTAGAATAAAGCTTATCATTACTTACAAGTATTGATATTTACAAGTCTTTGGCTGAATCCATAATTTCGTACGGGCTAAGCAGTTACGGACGGACATTTCGTACATACCTAGATAAAATATATTCACTTCAACTCCGCATCCTTAAGCTTATAGTTCCGCTAAAAATAAAAGAAAAATTTCGTGACAATCCAATGGGTCTTTTTAAATTTTGTCGGTCACTGCCTATTCATCTGAAGGTGGAACTAGCAATCTTAAAAGAGCAATTCTTCCGACAAGACATTCAAATTCCTATTCAACATAAGATATTAACTCGGAATATAACTAAAAGGAAACTAAAAATTCCTAGAACAAAAAATGTATACGGCAAAAGAACCTCGGGCTGTATTTTACCTCAATTAATTAACAGTTTACCAAATAACCTCAGAGATTCAATTAACGAAAGTAATGTAAAAGAAAAATTAAAACGACATTTCTTAGAGCTTATTTAAGCAACACTATGTATCTATTATGCACTGCATTTATCTATTAACATACCTATATAATTTCTACTACTATATACCTATTATTGTTTATTTACTTATAATTTCTATTATTGCATTCCTATTATTGTTTATTAAATATGTAAAAGTAATTGTATCAAACATAGTAGGCTAATAATGTATCATTCTGTATAGCAGTTAGCAGTGTAAATCCTTATCTCATATCTAATAAGGCAAACTTATTGTAATAAGCTGGTGTTAACCTCAACTAGTCCTTAAAATAGTAGCATTAAGAATGAATGTAATTGATATCTACGAACGTGCCTTATTTTGTTATTCTGCATTCCAAACAGTTTGCGACTGTGTTACTTAGTGGCGTGTAGTTCTACCCTCGATTTTGTTTCTGTGTTTTATAAGCTAAGTTGATCAATGTTATTTAAGTATCTAGGAGACAGTCAGTTGAAATAATGTTATTAGACGAATGTTGAAACTGAGTGTACATAAAAACCTCAAAAGGTTTCCGATACACTGTTATGTATAATGTATATATATTTTTTAATAAAAATAAATAAATAAATAAATAAATAATTAAATAAAGTCTTAAGAAATTGGCACACATTCCAGTTTTTAGGGTTTCGCCATAAATCCAAAACTATAAAGGCAAAAATAAGTGATAAACCAAGGGAGTCCAAACTGGGCAGGTATATTATTATTAAATTTATGGAGTTTTATTAGGACCCCGCAGACCCGAGGGGAAGCTTCAAAGACGTACCTACGCACTTTATTATACCTATATATATTCACTTGATTTGTTTTTCGTTACATGCATTTTTTTAATACAATAGAATATCCCTCAGCATAAGCAACTTTTATTGCACACTGGGTTCACAAAAATTTTTTGGACCTTCCTTTTTTAGACTAAAAACTGCGATTATTATAAGAAAACACAAGGCTGTTCATTAAATATAGAAACGAAAGAAAAAATGTAAGTGGTGTTTTTCAAAGGTAGTCTTATTGGAGTTTTATTCCTGACACATTGTTCTCTAACAATGGTTCACATTAACACGTCACACGTTCATTGCAGTAACAATGCGTGTCGACGAGCACTTTGATTGCACAAACAAGTGACATTTCCATGCAAATGAGCTCTGTTATTTATTGTGCAGTGCAATCAAAATGTTTTTCAATATACAAAGAAAACCCTTAAGGGGATGTGTGAATTTTTCAGCCGTCTCTGTATAAATAATAAATAATTTAAATCTGTTCGACTGATGACGGCAGGGTTGCTACCTTTTGGAAAATAAATATCGCGACCATAAACCGAGAAAATAAAACGTTTCCTGTTTTTTTATATATATTTATTTTTCCATACATGTTTCTTATTGCAGCGCGCGGACGGAAAAAGTAGTAATAAAACGAAACGGTGTGAGAGAAAGAGACGTAAAATAAAGTGCGATCCCGCCATGCCTGCCGTCTTCTCCAAACGTGGAACGAACGAAAGAGACGAGTCGTTGTCGCGTGTTATCAAAAATCGGGACAAAATTGGTATGTTGTCGGGACGCGGGACAATACCATCGAAATCGGAACTTTCACGCCAGAATCTAGACAGGTGGCAACTCTGGATGATGGCCCCATATCGTGGGCCGAAATATATCGAAGAAAAACGTATTTTTATTGTTTTAATATTAATAAGTTAACCAAAGGAATAAATAAAGCTAAAAAAGCACAATAAATATTTATTTAAAATATAAAACTAAATTAGATCGCAAAATGTCCTTTCACCATAATCCAGATATTAAATTACTATAACATACGGCTTGAATACTCACGCGTGATTGTTATTTACTATATGCCAAACGTTTCTAGACTCAAAATTGAAACACACACATAATCTAACATTCTCAATTCACCACACAAATCCTCCCCCACGTACACAAACACCTTCTATCTCTATCCCACCCACATACACATCCTCACTTCAATCAAAAAGATTAGTTTCTAAGAAAGTAGTTTTGCTTTTTTTTAAAAATATATTTCTTTATTTTATTATTCTCATTGTCATCTTATAAATATAATCTGTCATTGTGTCATCATAACTTATTACTCTAACTGATGCCGGGCCCAGTGGGGCCCGAAATATATCTTGGATTCGATCATGATGTTTTATAATTGTGCCTGATGTATATATGTATATTTGTATATTTACCTATATAATTATATATCAAAAAATAAAAGAAGTAAGCCGATGAAGGCAACATAAATTTATTTAATGGTACAAAAGGGATACATGCTAACAAATGCTTTTATTATGTCAGGAAGGCGAAACCGGATATGTTTAAAGATAATAAAATCGGGACAGTGTGTAATTAAAGATTTCTTCAAGGTTCCACCAAGAGCCAACAACAACAACAATATAAAGCCCCTTAAGGCTGCACAATGCTAAAATTTTGTACTGCTCTAACGCTTTTATTTTTAACTGTCTATCCTGCTCTAATCAGATGACGCGCACGCAAAACTTCAGTTATTTTTAAATCGCGGCTACATTACGACATTAACTATAATTTCTTTATGTAGTAAAGATGATTTTTTCTAGTAAATATCTGCGTGTGTTGATTTCGTTTCAATCGGTTTTGAAATATGGAAAATGAATCGCTTTTTGCGTGAAATTCATGCTTTTTAAAAGTATTATAATTAAAAGAAGATTAAAAGTGTGTTTATAAAGCGTAATTAATAATTGTATTGAGTCAAAAAACATGCCATATTTTTTTCAAATTTTTCCATCTGCACTGTCGAAACTGAATCAAATGCAAAACTGATGTTTAGCATAGTGGAGCCCCTTAATGTATGACCATGCTAGAGCACATTCCTACTTTGAATTTGGTTCTAACCTGTTCTGTTTGTTGAAAATCGATGTAATAAATAATATTACGTAGATTTTCAACCAGGGCTACGTATGCCTTGTCAGCGGCTAGTGCAAAGTACATAATTGAATTGGCATGCTTGAATACCTGCTAACTAACCTTATCAAGCGAGTAATCCAATCGTGAGTTTCGCACACGTAGTTTCGCAGTTAACGTGTTATGGAAGTGTATTTTCATCAAACAGTCGCTCCTCTGAGGAAAGATAAGTTTGTTAAGGCGATATGCGAAAAAAATATGGGTGTTTCTTTTCTGTGTATTTCATGAAATACACGGAAAATTATAATCAGTTTCTGGTTTATGCATCTTGACTATATAATCTAGGGATTTGAAATTGGAAAACATGTTTGGATATATTAGATATTAGGTCTTCAAACACACTTTTTCTCCTCGTTTGACGAATAGGAACCATATACAGAACTCAAACATATTGTATTAGGTGTGTTTCAACAATATCTAAAGATTCGATATTTGATATTTTGCTAGATATTCTTGTTTGTTTTTATAAAAATTATCTAACATTTTTCGCTTTCGCCCTGAATCCGCTCCTCTCGCACTGGACCATTTTTTGCTTGGAGTGACAGTGACTAAAATGAAATTCGCATAGCTTCTTAAAAGTAGTGTATACATATGTACAATGTACAGTCAACAAAGGAGATAGTTATATAACCAGGCCCAGTGCAAACACTTTGCTCCTAAAACCCACAGGGGACCTAAAAAGGCTAACTTGGGTGAATCATGAAATGATTTGAAAGTAGGATAGGGTCAGAGTCTCTTCATGCGTGCAAAAAAGACGGCAATACAACAGATTCATTATATGATTCATCCAAAGCGGCCTTTTTAGAGGACCGGATGAGTCCAAATTCATACTTGAGCCTTGGTAAGTTATCAGCATTACGAACCAATAATGATTTTTGTAAAGTTCATAAAATTTAATTTCGACTCACCATAGTGATTTACTCAGAATTGGGTCTGAATTACTATGGGAAGTCGAAATTTTATTATACGAATTTCACAAAAATTCTTATCGATTCATGATGCTGATCACTTACCAAGCCTCCAGTATGAATTTGGACGATGATCAAAAAGTCACTTTGTAAATATGCACATCGCATTAGTCACATGCCAGTGGGCCTTTTAGTATCAAAGTGTTTGAGCTGAGCCTGATTATCAGTTAAGGTTATCAACCCTCCCGGAACTCCGGGATTCACCCGGGAAAAGGCTCCGCATTTTTAAAATCTTCCAGCTCCAGGAATGCTACTGAAATCACCCGTATTTAAATTTCGCTCCATATTTTTTTCATTATTTTTTGGAAATGATGAATCTGGCAAAGAAATAGATTAATTTCTGTCGCAAATGACGCTGCTGAACGTGAGGTACCAACCTGCTAGAAGTGTTAAAAATAAATCTGTTAACTACATCTTATTCTGATAATTTGAGCCCTCTAGTATTATCCAGGCTGAAGCTATGAGCGTTTGAAAATACGGCGAATTCCTTCGAGAAAAGTTACGTAGTGCCCTGCTTCCTTCGGTTCGTCTTGGCGGGGGGGGAACCGTGCCCCAAGATAAATAGGTAACATCGTATAATTTTAAAAAAGCTTCGCTTTGAAGTTTTATGCACTTTTGCGAAAAAAAATCGCAGTACCCTCCTTATTATTTCCCCATATTATTATTTATTACATAAAACTATTACATATACATAGATTATTTAATTTTATTACATTAAAACCAACCCGTAATACGTTTATCTGATATACCTACATTACATAAATAAATATATTTCATTTCATTAAAATGGTTATCAGAGCGAAAAATGGGTTGAGCGGTATTTTCCTCTATGGTACAGACAGCTTTTTTATAAACTAACACTCGTATATAAATTATTCTAAATGCTGTTTATTGAATAAATAAGTGAACCATGCTATTTCCCAAAAACTGATTTCAGTATACGAAAAGTTTTTTACCTTTGTACACTTATCTCGTACATTTTCCCAAACACCGGACATCCGCACATTTACGTCTAGCGCCCTCTTGTGAGAAAGGAAAGATTTATGAGAACTTTTAGGAAGTTCAAGTAGAAAAATGTTATTTTTCAATCCTTTCATAGTAGTATATTCGGCATTAGTTAATATTATTTTAAGCACACTGCATCCTCCACATAAAATTTAAAAAAAAACACGTCTGCCCCATATCATATCCATTGCACCATGCACGTTATGTACGAAACCGTTATTATTTTACGGCGACACAATATAAGGATGGCCTATATTCAGCAGCCCTAATACAACAAAATATCATGTTTTAATGGTGATTTATGAACACCAGGCCTGGGACAAAATCTACAGAATGTGCAAAGACAGAATTATGAATTAGGCCCTAAATACATCTTTACCCTTGCTGATGCGTTGCTGATAATTTATAATTTAATATTATAATTAATTAATAATTTACGTGTCTCATATTAAGATAAATCTGGGTACAAATTGCGCAAGTAATAAGAGGGAAGAGTGAGGCGGTGGAACTTTCTTTGATAATAAATATGAGTCGTTTTGAGTATAACTTGTTAATTAACGTAAAAATATATCTTTAAAAAACACACGATGAGATTATGATGACTTTTACATAGAGAAATTATTAATCGGACGAATAAAAATATAATAACTGACTTGAAGTGTCCGAAATAAATAACAAAGCGTGCGACTTAAAATACTGAGTGAAAATTTAAAGTATGAAATCAAAAATATTTCACCAAAAGTCAAAAAATAGGTGCGACGACGAGCGAAGCGAGGAGGAGCATGTTAGGTTTACATGTAAGATAAAATAAGGAGCCGAGCGAAGCGGAGCGGAGCTAGGTGACGTCCCTGGTTTTATTACTGTCACCAAAATTGAAAATTTTACATATACATTATTAAATACCGTGTATCAATTTCGTACAAATTTCGGTAGGCAAGAATAAGTCGTATTTTTATTTAAGTTTTGTGTTGAGAACAATCAAAAAAATATGTGATTTTATTAAACGTTAATACCTCCTTGATTACACCTATGATACAAAAGAGTAAAGATTAATAAATAAGTGGAAGAAGTGTACCTTTATAATGTAAAAGTACCACATAAATAAAATATCCCAACTCAAAGTTTAAATTAATCTTCTTACTCAACTACTCGGATGTAGAAAACAGCAATGGAATACAAAAGTAAGAATATTTCAGGTGTTCCACTCGCAAACAAAACTTTACTAGCAGTTGAAAATACTGACTTGAGAACTATTGGGAACTTTCAAAGGTTTTCGTGAATAAAATAAAATATTTGAGCACGCGATATGACGGCAGTGCTTTGTATCACCATAGGTTTTAAAAATAGCGGGAAGTGAAGAGAAATAATTACGAAGATGAAAGATCTGACCTTGGGAAGGAGCTGCATGCACCACAAACCACGCTTCGCCTGAGCCACCAAGTCTCTGGTGTTCTCCAAGATGGTTTTCTTCTTCCTCTTCGTGCCTGGTTGCGCTCTTCTCGGCTAATCTTCTTCGTAATAGTAATAGATGAAAATGAGGCGCACAGCGGGTGCGATCTCAAAATGGCGGGCGGTAGGGTCGAGGTAGGACCTAGTCGAATGACAATCAGCGTATACCTCCGGCGTGAAAGGCTTCTGATTGACGACTGCTTGATTTGCGTCCAAAACTAAGCGGGTGGAGATGCAGCGAAAATGACAGTTGAAAATATTAATTCACAACTACCCCGCAGTATGAGAGCCACAAGAAGTGGCGCGAACATTTGCCCCCGGCGTTAAAACCATTGGTTTTAAAATAAGAATAGAAAAGTAAAAATAAGACAGAGAATAACGAAATTTTGAAGCGGGGGCAAAGAAAGGAGTTATTGAGATGGGAGAGGGCAAAGACGCACGACAGGTCGTTTGTAAACACCTGTCGTCGTTTTGACAGAAGCTACCCTAATGACATTATCTTTGCCAGGGTATACAGCTACAATAACACCGAGCGGCCATTGAAGCGGTGGAGTGTTATCGGTAACTACAACGACAACAGATCCAATTTTGATTGGGTTGGAAGGTGTATTCCATTTTCCTCTAGACTGGAGAAGATGGAGATAATCATTCTTCCATCGCCTTGCGAACGATTCTACCATTTGATCAAGCAACGCGTAGCGACGTAATAAATTAACTGGCTCATCAGCCACCTTACAAGCGGGTAATTCTTTTAAAGGAGTTGACATCAGAAAATGTGCAGGAGTTAACGCGCTAAGTTCAGATGGATCTTCACTCAGCAGCGTAAGCGGACGAGAATTTATGACACATTCTATTTGCGTAACTACAGTTAATAATTCTTCGTAGGTCAACAGTTGAGTACCTACTACTCTATGCAAATGCGTCTTAAATCCTTTGACATATATCTCATAATGTCCCCCAAAATGTGGGCTACGTGGAATATTAAATTTCCATTGTATTCTATGATCGGCAAGTTCATTCGCGAAAGACGTTTTAAATTCTTCGGAGTTTGTCAAATTGTAAATTTCTGAGAGGGCATTTCTAGCGCCTACAAAGTTCGTAGCATTATCTGAATATACGAAAGACACTGCTCCACGTCTAGATAAAAAACGTTTGAACGCGGAAAGAAAAGTGTTCGTGCTAAGATCAGTTGCCAATTCAACGTGAACTGCACGAGTCACCAGGCATACAAATATGCAGAGGTAACATTTGACGGGACGGACTCCACGTTTTCGATACGGAGTGATACTGATAGGACCACAATAATCCACAGCGCAGTGGACAAAAGCTTTAGCCTCATTAACGCGGCATGATGGTAAATCTGCCATGAAAGGGAAGGTTTGTCTCGGCTTCGCCTTAAAACAATAATTGCAGCTATGTATTACGCGACGAACAATATTTCGACAGGAAAGTATCCAAAATTTTTGGCGGATTATTGACATTAAAGCCACTGGTCCAGTGTGACAATTTTTGCGATGATAATGAATGATAATCAATTCGACAATATGATTTTTACGAGGTAACAACACAGGGTGTTGTTGATCGAACGTCATGTCTGTGTTGCGAAGTCGACCACCAACGCGTAACAATCTATTTTTATCTAAAAATGGCGATAGTCGATTTAAAGCGGGAGAACAAAGTTTATTTGACTTTAATCTTTTTATTTCATCAAGAAAATAAAATGCTTGAAGAGCTTTAATCAATGCAACTTCAGCGAAATCCATATCGGTAGCGGTAAAAATATTAGAGCGCGGTAAAATACGTAAAAATCGGTAGATGTAAATGATTGTGTGTAAAAGCACAAGCCATGACGAAATTCTTTCCGAAAGAGAAAGAAGTGGATGCGGTTCTTCATTACTAAAAGCGGGAAGAGAAATTGTTTTTGATTCCGGCAAGTTTTCTTCAATAGAAGCTGATTCTATTGTTTTGATTGGCCACTCTTTAGCGTCCAGATAAAGCCAAGCAGGTCCAGTGAACCAGAGCGGGTGACTCATCAACTGCGTGGGAGTGAGACCACGGGAAAGACAGTCGCTCGGGTTTTGAGAACCAGCTGTATGGTAAAAACATTCAGCGGGAATAGCGGATATTATTTTTGTTATACGCGTCGCGACAAAGGTTTTAAACCTGTGCGGTGAGGAATGTATCCAGTGTAAAGTTACCATAGAATCGGTAAAACAGTAAATACGTTCAATATTGTGACGTATTTTATAAGCGTCAACTACACGACGAGTTAATTTCGACATGAGTAACGAGGCACAAAGCTCAAGGCGGGCGACACTGACGGTCTTGAGCGGACAGACTTTTGACTTTGCGCATACCAGCCGAATGCTAGTGCAAGTGTCTGAGTCATCTTGTACTCTAATATATACGACACATCCGTATCCACGTTCACTTGCGTCTGCAAATGATATTATCGAAATTTTCGAATTTTGGAACACGTCTAAGTGGCGTTTAATACGTAAATCCCGCAAAACAGGTAGCTCCTTCAAATAGTTTTGCCAAATCTGCGCAATATCAGAGGGTAGTGTTTCATCCCAGTCTAATTTTAAAATACAGATTTTCTGCAAGAGTAATTTTGCGTACAAGATCACAGGAGCGGTAAAGCCGAGGACGTCGTACTGACGTGCTATCACGGACAAAACATTGCGTTTAGTACATGGGCGACTATCTAGCGATACAGTAAAAGAGAACTCGTCAGAATCAGGCGACCACTGTAAGCCAAGAACTTTAAGAGTTTGAGTTTGTTCTTCAAAATTTTTACTAGAATTTAAGCGGTGAGTATCAGGCAGTGTATCAAGTAACTGTTGACAGTTACTAGACCACTTGACGCGCTCAAAGCCACCGGCCTTAAGCAATCCTACCAGCTCATCTCTGAGCTGTAAGGAGCCCTGCACGGTGGGCGTGCTATAGCAGATGTCGTCCATGTAACAGTTTCGTGCGGCTACAGTAGCGGCGAGCGGGTACGCTGAACTCCCATCCTCACAGAGTTTCCTGACTACTCTCATCGCAAGGAAAGGGCTACTACGTAGTCCAAAGCAGACGCGATTGAACTGATAAGCGATAAGCGGTGAACACGTGTCAAAGCGGTATAAAAACTTTTGAAATTTGCGATCATCGGCGTTAACCAAAACTTGTAAGAACATTTGTTTGATATCCGAGGTAAAAGCGATTTCATACAAGCGGAAGTCAAGTAAAATTAAAAACAAATCGTTTTGCAAATTAGCACCTGTGTGCAGCGTGTCATTTAATGAGACACGAGTACCATCAGCGGAGTCAGTCTTAGTACTGGCATTCATACAAATACGCACCTTTGTCGTTGATTTATCAACACGCACTACGGGATGATGCGGAATATAATAACCAAGAGATAATTGGTCATCATTATGAAGCGGGGATATGTAACCTTTAGTTAGGTATTCATTTATTATATTGTTATACTCGGAACGTAAATCTGCGTTAGAAACAAACCTACGCTCAAGAGACATAAAACACTTTTTTGCGTGATGGTACGAGTTTCCTAGTATGTTAGGATTCCGTGCGAACGGTAAAGAAACCGAATAGCGACCAGCGGGGTCACGTGACACATTGTTAATAAATAATTTTTCACATTCATCATTTGCGGGACTAGAAGCAGGTTCACAATGCACCTCTTCTAATTGCCAAAATTTTTGTAAAATAAAATCTATTGGCGGTTCAATCTCCATATAAGAGCATAACGAAATTGAACATGCGGTATTTTGGTAAACAGGCGTATTACCAATTAGCGTAAAACCGAAGATGGTCTGAAATCCCGTCGGCGTACCCGGGGGACCAGAGACGCGGCCTGATAACAAGATATCCGCGAATAAAGATGCACCGATAAGAATATCAATCTCACCCGGTAAGTAAAATGTTTCATCAGCAAGTGTGATATCTTTTAAATACGAAAGCGTAGACAAATCCACCTGCACCGATGGTAAGTTGTCGGTAATACGGTCGATTACATAAGTGTCAAGCGAAATTGAAACCGAATCATCAAATCGTGAAAACAATTTAAGGTTTGTCGCACCCTTAATTGGGTTTGATGAAGAGCCGATGCCCTTAACAAAAGCGCGGGGAATTTTCTCATATTTTAAGTTAAGCTTCTCACAACAGGAAACCGTCGAAAAACTGGATTGTGACGCAGGGTCGCAGAGCGCACGTAGACGGACAGACATACCGTTAGAATCTTTCACGATCACTTGAATTGTACCTAAAAGGCATGTTTCATTACGCTGCGAGTTAGGCTGTAAGTTACATAAAGAAATATTATTACTCGCAGTTGGTACGGATTGAGAATCATTAGTCATATGTTCTGTGTTAGTCGCCGATACGGCAGGATCCACCAACCTCGAAGATTGCGTATGTGTGCGTGGAGACACGGTAATATTTTGACCAAGCGCGGTGTGAGTATTCATCACATTTTGTTTGCGGCACAACATCGAATGGTGTTTACAATTACAATGGCGGCAATTATAAGACGATTTACAAGCGGAATTGTTATGCGTAATACTTAAACAATTGGTGCAACCGTTATTAGATTTGATGAACTGAAATCTTTTCTCGATATCTAGTTTCACAAATTCGGGACACTTATATAAATTATAGTGTTTTAATTGTTTACATAGCGGACAACAATTATTATTGGTCGAAGCGGAGACAAAAGCATGGGTTGACTTGGTACTGTACCCGGTTTTGTTGTTATTATTATTAACGGAGCGGTTCGGAGCGGGAGCGGTAATTGCGGGTGCAGTGCGGTTCAGTATCTTAGTTTGTTCCCGTAAAAATGATATTAATTCATCATAATGGGGTAAATCGGAACCACGTTTAAACATTTCAAATGAACGAGCGGTTTCAACATCAAGTTTTTTAAGGGCCAAATACATAAGGATAAAATCCGAAAGATCTTTAATATTCAGCGATTTTAAACACGAAACAGCGGAACAGAACTTGTCTAAAAACAAGTCCAAGTTTTTTGAACTAGCGGTAGTTAAAGGGCGAAATTCAAACATTTGATCCAAATAAGTAGTGGCTAAACTACGCGAGTCTTGAAAAGTAGAAACGAGTGTTTTCCAGATTATGTCGTAGTTAGTTGCGTTCGGTGTGATTCCAGAACAAATCGAAAGTGCCCGGCCAGAAAGTTTACCCATCAGGTATTGTACTCGTTCGTTGTCGGTCAAGTCCGGATTATCGTGAATCGTGGTTTTAAATGTTTCATAGAATGTTGGCCACATAGTAGCTTCACCAGAAAAACCAACGAGTTCCAGTTTTGGAAGCTTGATAGTAGGTTTTTTGGGACATTCCATGTCAAGTGGAGCTTTAACTTTAGAGTCAGCCGATTTCGAAGAATGTGATAACTTCCGGTTGATGTATTTGCAATGGGAGTAAAGATCCTCAAAAGCTGACCAACTTTGATAATTTGGTTCAAAATTAGGATTTATCAATACCTCTGTGTCATTAATTTCATCTATGATTACATGAATTTCTGAGCGTACAGTATCCAAAGTTTCGACATTGGCCATAAACAATTCTGCCGAAGAAACATCCTCTAAAGCGGTTTTAGAAAAGTCATAAACTCTCTGAAGGCGATTAAACAATTCTTGCCTTTTATTTTTAAGCTTCTTTAAACTATACGACATCTTTAATTTTGCAGCTTCTGCGGAATTTGGCATGTTATATAGTACAAAGTTAGGCAAGTACCAGAACTATTGAAAGTTTTATACTGACTACAACATAGAATAATGCTAATGAGTTAGAGATAACACGGGCGGCGGACGAACCTGTGTACGAGTACCTCTCGATAATATTAAGAATTAGCAGGTAGGCAGATAATATTTTCTGTGAAATGATCAAATGGTATAATCGCAGCGGATAAATTAACAGAATGGCGTATTTCACTGTAGATAATTTATAATTTCCAGTATATAGGAAATGGAATCACTAATATTTTGACGAATGCGGGGTTTTAATGCATAGATAATGCAAATAAGAGCGGGAATGCGGGGTAATACTGCGGGCAGAGTGAAAATTAGAGCGGAATTCACGTGTTCTTTAGACAAAGAACATGAAGATAGCGGTTGGAAATACCAAAAAATGGTTATAGATCGCAGATCAAAGGGCCTAAAATGGATCTAGATCCGGCTCGAATGGCCAAAAAAATGAGCACGCGATATGACGGCAGTGCTTTGTATCACCATAGGTTTTAAAAATAGCGGGAAGTGAAGAGAAATAATTACGAAGATGAAAGATCTGACCTTGGGAAGGAGCTGCATGCACCACAAACCACGCTTCGCCTGAGCCACCAAGTCTCTGGTGTTCTCCAAGATGGTTTTCTTCTTCCTCTTCGTGCCTGGTTGCGCTCTTCTCGGCTAATCTTCTTCGTAATAGTAATAGATGAAAATGAGGCGCACAGCGGGTGCGATCTCAAAATGGCGGGCGGTAGGGTCGAGGTAGGACCTAGTCGAATGACAATCAGCGTATACCTCCGGCGTGAAAGGCTTCTGATTGACGACTGCTTGATTTGCGTCCAAAACTAAGCGGGTGGAGATGCAGCGAAAATGACAGTTGAAAATATTAATTCACAACTACCCCGCAGTATGAGAGCCACAAGAAGTGGCGCGAACAATATTCTTCGTTTAAGAGGCGCCATCACGCGCAAACCTCCATACAAACACTATCACAAAATTGTGAGGTGTCTATGGAATGTTATTTTAGTATTTTAGGCTGAGTCCATTGACATTATCTAGATTTATGTTTAAGTGGAACTAAAAACCGTAAAATTTGAATAATATCCTAACAACCATCCATCCATCAGCCTACTTCGTCTACTGCTGGACATAAGCCTTTCCAGGAATTTGCCACTCCCGGCGATCATCCTGAAAGAATTGCCCATACTCACACACGCTGGGCAGGCGGGTTGGTGAGCGCGGTGCCGGAACCCTCGCACCAGTGACGCCTCTGCCCGTCACCAGTAGTTTCAATATAAGGCCCGGCTATTAGGGATGGATATACCGCCATCCATCGGTCCCAGCCCAGGCATGGTGGGCCTCCTGGTTTTTTGCCTGTGAGCTGTCCTCTTACTCTCCCCCGAAATACTTCGAGGGGGTGTCCAAGTAAGATGGTGTTACCTCCACAGTCGAGCCCGGCACCACCTCTACCACCTAACAACAAACCCCTAAAATACGTAAATTTAACGATTTTTTACCAAAAGTGTTGCTTAATGTCCTTTTATTGTTTTCGATAAAATGAAAAATACTAGTCAAACATCGAAAACTTATCTAGATTAATAATAACCAAAAATATGTTTGATAACGTTCACAATTTAGCCAAAATCATGTTTAACCTGAAACAATTTTTCAATTTTCCTTCCGCGACGAAATCGGCACGATTGTGCATATTATAGCTAAATGAAACAGCAGGACATTTGGCCGCGCCCACAACTGAGTTGGTTGCTGCTCTTAAAAGTACTTCTACAACCTAAATCATATATGTTTCTGATTTATTTATGTGCCATACGTCTTTGTTCAGAGGAACTAATTCGCATAACAGAAGATAGGGAGACATAGACAAATGGTAGATGGCACTTTTCATGACGTCTTTGTTCGCATCTCGTGTTATAGGCCAAAGGGGCATGTTCAGAACTTGTACATCATTTCCGGAACAATTATTACGTTTTTAATCGTTAAATTTTCGTTTTATATTTAACTAGCTTTTGCCCGCGGCTCTGCCCGCGTGATATTCGGTTTTAAGTCATCCTTTTTCCCACCGGAACAGTGTTTTTTTATTTGAGTTAGAATGTATTTGTTAATTAAGAGTTTAACCTATCTCCACTCCAAATTTTATCCAAATCCGTTTAGCTGTTTCAGCGTGAAGAAGTAACAAACATACTAACTCACACACAAACTTTCGCATTTATAATTTTAGTAGGATAGGAAAAATACAACTTTGACTAAATATTATAAGGGAAAACACAATTTTAAAAAAAATTGTCCTACTACCATTGTAGCGATCAACCTTCAGCCTCCTAACCACCGCTCAATTTCAGCAAATATTGAACATCGGCTCTCGAACCATCATTGGAGAAATTGCGCGTGCGCAGAAGCGAACCGCCGCGGCCGCCCGCCCTATCGACAGTCGTCCACTAGCTATGGACGGCAGAGTTACGCTCCTTTGGTACTCTTCCAGCGACCCGTAAATTCTCACAAACTTCATATTTCTACTTCATTCATTATTTGTTATTTCTTCTCATTTTTGCTTTGCTTTTTCATCTTCGTTGTTTTATCTATCATTCTCTCGTTTATTCCTACTTCTTAACTGTAATTTTTCATCTTTTGTTTCATTAAAAATATATTAAACCAATTCATTGTACCGTTATCTTTAGTTATTCCCTTTTCACAAAAACTGACTTGACTGACGATACGGCTATCGACGTCCACAACATTATATACAAACTTAAATTGGAATAAACAATCAATACAACGGAGTGGATAAAATAATTAACAAATACAATTACTTCAAATAAATAAATATTATGCCCAACTCCACCCATTTGATTTTTCTCGATTTTTCTTGTCTTGTCTCGAATTTTGCAACTGAATTATAAATCAGTCCCCCCATTCGATTCAGCTAAATTTTGCGCACACTTTAGTTGTACCCTCATTCAAGGTTACATAGCTCGGCGAGCTGGGGCTCTACCGCGTAATTCTCATTTGTATCAACTTCAAGCAAATGCATGCGAAATTCAACGCGTGCAAAAGAGATGGCATGTTAGGCGGGCGTCGTCGCACGCATGTCAGATTTCAATCTCAAGTTGATGTTGATGAAAATGAGAATTACGCGGTAGACCCACTGGTCCTCTAAAAAGGCCGCTTTGGATGAATCATATAATGATTCCGTTCTAATGCCGTCTCTTTTGCATGCGTGAAAAAGCTCTGACTCCATCCTACTTTCAAATAATTTCATGATTCACCCAAGTCGGCCTTTTTAGATCCCCTGACTAATATTACAATTCAGTTCAGCTACTACACTGAGAAGAACTGCAAGAAATAATCCATCGATTGTCGCTTATTTTCACGTCGTTTCCAAAAAAATCGCGTATTGTAAACAAACTATAAACATGTCTGTTTTCAGCATTTACCATAGCTCTGTGGTAAAACCTAAGATTAACCTGTTGACTGCCGGTAAAAGATCAAAATGAACGATCATAAAAGAACAATTCGGACCATCATTACTTGGTTTCGCTTTTAACGGTAAAACCTAGGATTAACTACTACTCAGGCTTTTACTGTAACATATACATACATAAAATTCATTACAATAATCTCATATAGGTGCCTATACCTAGGTACAATTTAAAATTTTATTAATCACTCAGACGTTTTGCACTTTTAAAACAAAAGTTAGTTGTACTAGGTACTCTGTCAAAATATTGTCAAAAAGTTTTGGGTTATTATTTCAAGTTAGCCCGTTAATTTAACTTAACGTTTGAACTCTGGAATTATTGCAAAGCAGGGTCTAAAGTTGCCGACTCCTCAATAAGTAACGGTTGTCTATTATAAATAAATTGCAATTATGTATTTGGATTTCAATAAATTCAAATTCCTGAAAGGATTATATTGACTTTATTTTGTTGCTTAATTAGCCGTGACCTACAATGTGTATGTATGTGTACATCTATACATATATGTGTCCGTCTTTCTAGTAATTCAAATATTGGGTAAGTGCGAGTCGGACTCGCGCACAAAGGATTCCGTAGCACCACACAATTTGGGTTTGGAACCCAAAAAAAGTATGGTAAATAACAACAATATAGATTAAATTAATTGTAGATTATCTTAGTGAGTTAGGCTATAAAAATACAGAGGCCCTAATCAAAATTAATTCTTAAAAAATTCAATTAAATAATTTATTATATTATATAATTAAATAATAAAACAAATCAATATATATATGATAAATATATACTATATATAATTTTAATATATACATACAGAGGAATATATATATATATATATATACACAAAATTGGATAAATTATACATAATTCTTAAGTTTTTTTTTTTTTTTTCATGTCTCTAACTGGATTATATGAATGTATAATGTTATGATATATCTATTAAATGAAGCTAGCTACCCTGAAACTGATAGCTCTTTTAAATTTAAGAATAAAATATATTAATGTTGCGTGCTACAAAATATTCAAAATGTTACTATAAAGTTTTATTATTGAATTATTTCCAAAAGCGGAAATTATTTAAATACTTTTAAAGAATAATATTTTATATATAAGTTACCTATGATATTTTAATGGGTCAGTCTTGTCCAGTGTTTGTCATTCGTGGCTATACTTTTAAAAGGAATACATATTTTAGGTTTATTATTTCGTATATTTTACTTTGTCTTTTGTCTCAAAAACAAAATATCATCTAAACAATTCAGATTCCGACATTCATTTCTCCGGCTCGTTAACTTGGACTGATAACAAAAGCCGTAACTTTTCCAAACGACTTTGGATTCAGATAAGAATTAAATGAACAAAATCCAAGGCATTATTATTTTACAACTTATTATATCGACTCCCATACTGCAACAACATAATTAGAATATCAAAACCAAGTTAGTTTTTGAGATAGACTCCATAACAAAAATGGTCTACTTTTTATGAGATCTAAATATATCGTCGCGACATAAATCCCCGAGGGATTGTCAGGGGTGTTCCAAGTATGAACTGTGAAAATGCAAGTCACAGTCGACACTCGGTACACTCGCGGTTCACCGACGATTACTACGTAGAAACGTAATGGGTGGTGAGCCCTATCAAAATACTTCTTGCACAAATACACGCTTCTTGGGCATGCAGGTTTCCTTAGGATGTTTTCCTTCACCGTTCAGCAAGTGGTAAGTAAGAACACTTAACTATGCACTTAAATTCCGAAAAACTTATTAATTGGTGCATGCCCGACAAGGGATCGAACCTGGATCTCAAGATTGAGAGGCCAGCGTTCTACCCCTGAGCTACAGCCTGAAAATAAATTTTCAATAAAATAAGAATGAGTTGACATCATAAACGTTTTGTTACGAATAAGACTCACTCTTTAACTGTTTTGGAAACATCGAAAGATATAACTGTGCCTCCTTGCACAGTTAAAAAAATGATGCAACTGTAACAAAACATTTAAGGCGTTACAAAATGCGAAAGAGCTGCCACTTAAAAAAAAACCACTTGCTTGAATATCGATTGAACATCTGCTCAAGTAAATGTCTAACAATAGCAAATAACTATTTTACACAGCAAAGTTTTCAGAAACAACTTCTTTTTATAGCTAGAATTTTAACTTATACCAAACAAAAGCGGCCGCTTTTTGCAAAAGTTAAAATTTTAGCTCATCGAAGACGTTTTGTCTTAGAAAAAGATACAAAAAAATTGTTCATTGCTATTTCTAGACATTTGCTTGAGCAGATTATTGTGGCAAGTAAAAAATTATTCTTTTTCTAAACTCTTAGCACTGTCGCATGTTGTAACGCCTTAATAAAAAATTTATTTGTTGGTACTTTACTTCATGAACTCTATACCATAAAAACCATGAAATAAATACTCCATCTACGAGCTAAAGACAGGTGAGTGACTACGGACCGATAGAAACACAGAAAGACCGTTGGACAGAGTGTTGGAGCTCCGTTTTTCCCTTTGGTTACGGAACCTCAAAAACCACTAAGTAGATATACTTCTGTTTAACAGCAGATGTTTTGTCCTAAAGCTCTAATTTCAGACAATTTTAGAGCTTTTATTCGTGATAATTGTGGAGCAAATGGTGTTTTAAAATGTGACTGAACTACCTTATAAAAGCGTTGCTTTTGTAGATACTTATGTACGTAATGTTGGAAACCGGATAACATTTCGGATTAACAAGCCGTTTTTTTCAATATGCGGAAAAACTCTGTCAACTCTCTGACATAATTTGGGATAATTAAAAATGTAAATCGTACAGAAGTTGTTTTTTAAGAAATGTAGCTTGAAAACGCTTGCATACAATCTGTATTCAAATAATATAATATTATAATATAATAATAATAAAATTTTATAGATATAAATTAAAATTACCTATAGGTAAATATACAATTATAAACAAAATAAAACTATACTAAATAAAAACTAACTATAAATTAAAATTACCTATCAATATACAAGTATAAACAAAATAAAACTATAAAATATATATTATAAATAATAATAATAATATTCTGTTTCAAATATGGCCTTGTCTGACAAGTGTAGATTTTAAGTGAAACAATTTTTTTTTAATCCTAGAGCTGGATTATTTGTTTATGATTATAGTAAAGCTTTTTACTGTTACCATTGTAACATACTTTTAATAGATATTTATGTAAATTAATGTTTATTTTGTAATACCAATCAGAACTGCCGTTTTTGTGTTGTACTATAACCACAGATAATTAATATGATAACTAAGTTGAACCTGCAGACGGACACGGTTTCGGTTATCCGCTATCCGGTTTTTAAGTTCCCTAGTAATTAAGCTGAAGAAATTTATTTAGGCTTTTTGTTAACGAGTTCCCATAAAAAACCTTTTTTTGCTTTGACTCATTAACGTTGATTGCTTAACAGGTAAGGATCTGTTTGTTTCAATTATTTAATTACAATACATACATCATTCATTGCTAATTAAATAGGTACTTTTTAATTAATGTATATGTATCTCCGAGCCAGACGTAGCTTAGTATTATTATTTATTATTAGTATTATTACAAGAATTATAATTTTGAGTTATTTTTTCACAAAATTAAGCGTAACGAGCAAAAGACGGAAACGAAGCGCCGCCAACCATCCGAGACCAGCTCGGAGATAGCCATACATGTCTAGCCTGGCCCAGCTCTCTCTTGTAATGTGCGTTGCGAAGTTTCAAAGTCTACTGGACCTGCAGCTGGCTATCATGTCAAGGCTTGCTGTGGGACGTCCACACTACCTGAGGACTTAGCCTATCCATTTTCATTTGTGTTTCTTTATGGTCCTTGGTATAGTTATTTATGATTTTCTGCATGTACATTAATTAAATAGGTTCTCGTATTTAGTATATTATGCTATAGCAGATAATGATTGCTATATGAGGCAAGGTCTATTTATCGCTTTGGAACGAATTTATTAGTTAGAAGAGAGCATATTATGTACCTGTGATATGTAGGAGCTATAATTAAATTAGGATAAGATACCCAAAATAACCACAAATTATATTGTTAATTTAAAAAACTAGGCCTCTTGCAATCATCAAATAATAATTTTTCAAACCCACTATTACATATCACGCAATTCCTTTATTACCGCGTTCGGACTACAAGCACTTTTATAATAAAAGAGCTAGTCTCGAAGGAATCCCTTAGCCAACAGAATACTGTTACGTGTCATTACCAAGTCTCTCAAAAATGTATATACGCAGAAAAATGCTTTCTTTTATAGATAAATATTTATTGTAAGTTGGCTTACCTACTATTAAATATAAAGACCTCTTTTTGCTTTTATAACATTTTAACTAGCAAGAACTTGTTTTTCTCGCAGTGATCATCTGAACGAACGAAGACATATAAAAACCAATAATATACACTATTTAATAGACAAGCTTCCACAATATTAATTAAAAGTTTGTAGCGTACTCATTTATCGTTGAAGAATCTTGGAGTATTTGATGTATAAAAGAAAATGAATTGTACTTTAGCAAGAAACCGCTCGCTGTATATCAGCGGAATATTTCGGGAAATCAATAGTGACGAGACAGATTCATTTGACATATATTATTTATTTTTAAAATTTCATATATTTTAGGATAACATTTAAGAAATCACATCCAGGCTAAATCCCTTGATCACCCCGGAATGCATCTTTCTCAATTCATCCGTTAATCCAATAGATTTTATCTCGAAAATAATGGATCGTGTCTCAACAGTTTCCCGGGATCACTTTCTTGAATGTGCATTTCAAAAGAACTTTTCGAAGATAATATTTATATTAAATATTCCAAGTGTTTTACTTTTAAAGTATAGGGGTCCCTCAGGGTTAGGTGGACTAAAAACACGAGAGGCCAGACAACGTTACTCG
Organism: Ypsolopha sequella; assembly: GCA_934047225.1. Taxonomy (NCBI): domain Eukaryota; kingdom Metazoa; phylum Arthropoda; class Insecta; order Lepidoptera; family Ypsolophidae; genus Ypsolopha; species Ypsolopha sequella. The sequence continues at coordinate 33,861,622 of OW203983.1, read as the reverse complement.
GATTTGAAGCTGGGGCTCTACCGCGTAATTCTCATTTGTATCAACTTCAAGCAAATGCATGCGAAATTCTACGCGTGCAAAAGAGATGGCATGTTAGGCGGGCGTCGTCGCACGCACGTCAAATTTCAATCTCAAGTTGATGTTGATGAAAATGAGAATTACGCGGTAGACCCGCTGATGTCAATCGGAACTTACGAGTAAATCAAAAACCAGTATAGGATAGCCATTTACCGTATTTTACGCAGTGCTAATTTGATGCTAATCACGCTGACGACGTAATTGTAATAGATGTAATTTTCGTAGGCGAATCGTAGCATAGCATTTTTTATTTAATTACCGGTAGTTCGCCCCGAACTGTGATCTCGTGGACCCCTAACCCCATATCTCGGTAACCCTTTGACCGATTTGGCTCATGTTCTACTTTAAAAATTATTTATGTCTCGTTTACTTGCGCACCAAATTTAATGACGTTCCGATCAATGGTACTAGGGTTATCGTCGGACAAACATTCATACATACCATACAAACGGATTGTTCTAGTAGACTCGAAGAACTTCGTTCGCTTTGCTCACCTGTTCAATTAATTTCCAAATAAACCAATATAAAGCACACGTAGAAGTTACCAAATTTTTGTATTATTTGCCACGTACGGAATCCTTTATAATAAAGTTTATAGGGTAATTAATCAAATAATAAAAATGTCATACCAAGTTTCGCCTGCATGGTGACTGGCACTAATACGCACTTCAGGTCCCGTAGCATTGTGTTTAGCATAGCGCGATGCTACTAGTTGAATCACAAGTGCAAGGAGCGTGACGTACTGTTTAATCGCAAAAATATCGTATCACGCTCCTCGCACTTGTGATTCAACTAAGTCGCATCGCGCGCGATTAAACATTATACTAAGCGCCCATGTTTTACGTTCGGTAGGTGGGACACTAAGAAATTTATGTTTCATGAAAAACATAGCTAAATAAAAAACCTTTTCTAAAATGGGTAAGTCATCGAGTCATACATTTTATGGGTATAAAATACACGACAGGTTCCTTTAAAATATTCCTTTCGCGTTTTTCACGTTTTTCAGGTTTCACGTGAGAATTTCCATCCATCCATCCATCCACCAGCCTAGTTCGTCCATTGCTGGACATAAGCCTTTCCAGGACTTTGCCACTCCCGGCGGTCATCCTGGAAGAATTGCTCATTCTCACACACACCAGGCAAGCGGGTTGGTGAGCGCGGTGCCGGAACCCTCGCACCAGTGACGCCGCTGCCCGTCACCAGTCTGTTCCATATAAGGCCCGGCTATTAGGGATGGATATACCGCCATCCAACGGTCCCAGGGATGGTGGGCCTCCTGGTTTTTTGCCTGTGAGCTGTCCTCTTACTCTCCCCCGAATTACTTCGAGGGGGTCTCCAAGTAATCGTCAGAATTTATCAGGGACTTTTAAGGACAACTGTCCTGACTCACGTCAGTCTCTCAGAGCGATAGTCAGGGACCATAGATATCCTTTCTACTACGATCCTGACACACCTCTTCGCTTCTTCAATGTTAATAATCCACTAGCTAAACTCTAATCGCGACACAGCGTCCTAAATTTATTCGCGTTGGCTTATATTTTACCAAAAAGTTTACTATTCCATGAAAACTGCTGCGAAATCTTTTAGGAAGAAAAATAAACTCAATATATCCCCAAAATACACCATATCCATTCACTTGAAAAATTACTTACATTATTTACCTACACAAAATGTGTTTGTCTTTTTCCTTCTCGTACAATTGTGTTGTGACAGAGAGAGGAGAAAAAATCCTTCGATTTGCGATCAAAGATTGATGACTCTTGAAAACACCTGTGAGGAGATTGATGTTTTTTGGATCAATTTCTCTTTCTTAAATGTCTACTAGTGAATCAAATTTGAAACGTAGTGCCTTTGAAATACAGTTCAGTTTTATTTGTTGGACTTTTTGGTTTATTTATGGTGGCCAACAATTTAGAGATTTCTTATTTTCTCTCCGGATACAAACAAACTAAAAGTTTCATGCCGTGCCGAACGATGCTCATAAAACAATATATTAAGCCATATGAAATAGTAGTCAGTCCCGCTATTTTTGAGTTATGCTGCGGATTGAGAGATATCCTAGCAGACACTGAAATAAGTACAAGGCATAGGCTGGCAAAAAATATTACTACACGTCCAACACAAAAAGGTCAATAGCAAAGGCTTTATAAGCTGATTATTGGTTGGCTCATTGGTCTATTTGTCTTCGAGGGATATTACTTAATAATCACACAGCGAAACAATAGAACGGAGCGTTTTTAGCCTATATAGAAATATTATATGGGCAAAAATATTTGGATTTTAGTAGATTCCTTTCATTTTTGTATTACTTGTTTTGTGAAAAAATATTTTATTATAAATTTGAAAATATAAAATATAATTAACATTTTTAATTTGGAAATTTATTATTTAAAAAAACACAACACAGTTTTTGTTTATTTTAATTATTATAAAAATTAACAAAAATCAACATATAAGTTCTTTCAAAAAGTCGTTAATATTTTTTTAAACGCAGTAGCATATTTATATGCCATACTTAACAAAATATATTATAAAAAATTATAAAAATAAATAAGTCTTCAAAAAGCTAATTAAAAAAAACGTATTGCGTGTTTGTCATATTTAACAAAAAACTAACAAGGAAAATAAAAAAGACATAAAATTTCTTTAATCATAAATATTATATATTTGATTTAAGTGATTTAATCATATCAACCATGACGTTTGTATGGCGTCAAAAACGCTCTAGATAAGACGCGCCTAACATCTTCTGGGTCTTTGTAACATTACGATATTTACATTGATTTAGACAGACCATACCCAAGCGTCATCAAAAATTACCACGTACATGTATGTAACACTTAGAGCGTGGATGTAACACGATGATGACGTCACGTCTTCAAGTAATATCCTCGCTGAGTGGTCCCAGCCCGAGGCCATGCACTTATGTAATAAGTATGCTGATGAAAAACTATCTCTGTTACCATGATGTATTATTATTTTTACATATTTAGCTAGTTTTCGCTACGAGAATTCAAAGGTTACTTTCTTTAGATTTATTAACATTTCTTCTTTAGCATGTTTGTAGCTTTTACTGGGAAAACGACTCGTATCCAACTTACGCAACTAAGCGTGTTTTAAGTTGTGATGAAATTGCGCAAGCCGGAAACTGGCGATAGTACTGGTCCTTGCGAACAATTTCTAGTAATTCTATAAAAAATAAAAAATAATCTATAAAGGTACCCGACCAAAATCTATGAAACAACAGTTTTTTTTTTTTTGTTTTTTAATTTTATTTCACGGAAAGTTGTTCGTATGGACAAGCACTTTCGTCAGTTTTCAGCTTCCGCAACTTCATCTTAACAACCTGTATAGGCTGAACTTAATTTATGCAGCCAAATTAATACTGGAGGCTTGGTAAGTGATCAGTATCACGGATCGATAACACTTTTTGCTAATTTCGCAAAATTAAATGTGGTCGACATAGTAATTGTCCCGTGGCTAGGCTTATGTAGTAGGGTACACGAAACAATAAAATACTAATTTCACAAAGAAGGTCATTGTAATATGATACCGAGCACTTACCAAGTCTTCAGTACGAATTTGGCATTATAAATAAATTTCACCTTGTATGCATTGGCATGTCAAAAGAAACTGACTTCATTTGATTCCGTTAGTACAAATAGTGATATTGAACTTGAGTTGTTCCTGAGTTTGACCATAAGTCAGGTCAGAAATTACCCAACCAAACTGAAAATGTTTAGAATGTTTACATTGTTGATTGTTGGCACTTGGTGGAACTTACAATACATAATGAACAGAAAATCACTTGTACTATCCCACAAATTTATTTAGTACTTCCTGACCGGTTTTGCCTTTATAGCATTATCAAAGGAATTAATATAAGATCTTAATTACACAATAAATAGTTTACATTATTGAGTGTCATTGATCGCTTTGGCTGATGTAAACTATTTATTGTGTAATTAAGATCTTATATTAATTCCTTAAATTTTTTTTTTATTGCACGTCATTTTAGACATAGTTATAGTGTAAATTATTTCTTTGTTATGATGTGTAAAAGGCCCTAGAACATGCTTTACAGCGAAACCGGTCGAGCATAATAAAGTTATAAGAATATGTGGATAGGTGCAAGTGTTTTTTTAAACAATGTTTTATAAATTCCACCAAGTGCCAACAATCACTAGGATCTACTATGCATTATGTAAACTTTTACTTCTTGACGGCATCCTCAAATTTCGCCTTGATTGCGTCACGTTTTAAGGGCTTGGGCCACAATAACAAGGTGCCTTCCTAAAAATGTTTTCGCCTAAAGACAGCCTCTTATGTATTTTTTATTGTTTCAGGTACATATACATATATAACAGCCTTTTCGTAAAATACATTGAGATGAGGTAACAAATAATGTAACGCTATATGGAGAGCTGACTGCTTATTATTACGTCGTCATTTAGAAATAGAAGGACCTATGGTGGCTATTGGTTCTGTAGAAAAGTTCCCGAAAGGAGTTTTTTGCACCGGATGCTTCTTTGTTCGCGCTTCGTATGAAGGGGGCCAATTCAGAACTTGTACGTCACTTCCGTGATCGACTTCAGGAATTAATTCCGCAGATTAAGGCATTTTTGGAATTAGTAATTGACAGTAAAAGTGCTTTGGCACGGAAGTTCTTATATGAAAAGAATTTGACACAATTACATTGACTTTATATGCACATTAAGGTAGGATAATTTGATTTCTTAGTAGATATTATTACGTATTTTAATTGTTTATTTGTTATTAGTTATTATTCATGATAAATGAATGCCTATTTCATCAACATAACAAATAAATTTCCCAATATGAAACGACACTAACATTTTATCAAAAATATTGTTGAAGGAAAAGTGGAGGGAAAAAAAAGAAAGAGAGGAACGCCTAGGAGAACATTCATGGATCAGGTAAGAGAGTAAACAAATGCGGATTGCAGAAGTGAGTGGAGAAGACTCGTCTACAAGAGCACAGCTCTTAAGTTAATTTTAAATTTTAATTTATATTCGTGGCATTAGCTTCCATTGATAGAAGGTCGGAAGGCTATTCGACTGACTTGGAGCATCAAACGCACTGATTTTAGCATCCACTCTGTTTTAGAGACTAAATTCAAAAATGCTTATAAGAAAACAATAAAGGTACTTTTGAAGCCTGTTACGATTGTAGTACCCGGTATCACTAAGCTTGAAACTCCAAGTCTGTCGTATAGCCTTTCGGACTTCTATGGTTGGAAGCCGATGCCCCCAATATGAGCAGCGTGACACTCTGACTTCTTATTTATTTGCTTATGTACGGAATTTATAATTGAATATAGAGAAAATGCACATAAACATTGATAGTATTTCATGGTTGTTTGAAGTAGTTAATGAAATGAAAACAAAATTACTTATTTTTTAAATTATTGTAATAAAGTTTATTTTTTACGATGATTAGCGTTTCAATCAGATATGAAATACTTCGTGTGTTGTTTGTTGTATTGCGTATAAAACAGTATTATTACTGCACCTCGAAGGAAAACACTACAGAGAAAGTACAGTTTATTTAACAACTGTATCAGGGGGAATTTTCTCGTCAAAATCCTCTTCTTTGCCCGTCATTTAGAGTAAACTTAAAGCTGTTAGTAGCATCAGCCCCACATCATATGGAAGTTCGAAGGGCTATACGACTGACTTAGGGCGTGTGGCACAATGGCGTTAGCATAGGCTTCGTTAAGGGAGCTCTACCTAATAAACTAAAGGCAAAGTTAGAAGAAGAGCATAGGGACATTAACATGGGAAATATTATGTTGACCACTATGCAAATCTGACACTGAAGACATTCTCAATGTTAGAGTGGGTTAACACATACTGTTATAAAGTCCAACGGTTTCTTAAAGTAGACGATGATGTGTTCAATGATATTAAAAAGCTTCTTACGTGTATAAAGTCTTCCAATTATAGCACAAAATTCATAAGTACGAAAACCAATGTCTGCGTAAAATATTTTGTATTGGTAACTCTGGTTCCTCACGTAAACCGCCAGGGGTGCTACACAATTAATCATATAAGTATTTTAAGCAGACGTTAACGTGTATCAAGTACGAAAATCATGGTAGGCCTACTGGATTGGTCAGTTACTGCGGTGCAGCTACTCGCACCGTGTGACCGCATCATACGATTTACTATCATGTGCGAAGTGGTCAGTAACTACAACATTTTTTGTTTTTACTCGCCACTTGTCTTTGCCCACCACCATTATGTTCGTCCGACGAACGAGAGACATACAAGTACACAGGTGCAGTAGCTATCTACTGTTACGCTAGCAGCTAGCACTCGTGTGCCCAGTTGAGGTGAGTTGAGCTACTATCATGCGAGTACACAGTTGCAGTAGTTATCTACTGTCACGTTAGCAGCTCGTACTGTGTAACCACGCCTTTATTCCTCTTTTCACCGATGATTTTTCACCCGTATTTCAAACTACTTCTTTTTATACTGTTTTTAACTTCTAATGCATATACAACAAGAAATAATGCAGTTACTTATGTACATATTTATTAATGATGAGGCAAAAGTAGTATTTTTGAAATTTTTATTATGAGCACCCTATTAGTTTAATTACAAACTTAATTCATTTTAAAAAGAGTCGTAATTATGATGTACTAGCTTTTGCCCGCAGCTTCGCCCGCGGATATTAAGTTTTTGTGTAGTCCTATAGAATCTTTCAATAATTTTTAGTACGTAGTTGACCTAACTCAAGTTGTGAGTGTTTTTGTACACATCATGTGTGCACTAAAATAAATAAAAATTGAGATTGAGTACTTCCTGTACCCCTTATTTTAAAGCTAAAGTTGTGAAGGCCAACAAAAATATAAAACCGACAAAAGAAACGAGAAGTGTACCTGAATATAGTATTTTTTTATTGATTAAGTCTAGAACGACACTTGTGCAAAGGTTCACCCCCATCGGTTAAGTAGGTACGGCGTAAAGGAAAAACACATCACTTTTCTATAGCAAATTGACATTCTATTGACGTCCCATGGGAACTGATTTATGGGATAAAAGTAGCCTACATCTTATTCCAGGTCTAGCAAAGTTTCAGCCCAGCTCCATATCCAAAGTTTCGCATTTATAATATTGTGGGATTTTGAATTCATTTAATACGTAAATTGTTGTTTTTTAATACTTTTCTTAATTTTTAACACCCTTTAAGAAAAATATTTTTCTACTTTTGAATAATGCTTCCGGACAGCCCCATTTAATTCTAAATGGTCCGTTTAACGCTTTATCCCACTATACTCAATACCATCGAAAAACTTATAAGTTTAGACGGGTGCCATTCATTTTCGGAGGGATTTATTTAAATCATTAATTGTTTTGAAAAAGATGAAGTACTAATTTTTCTTCTCTTCTCAGATTACTTTCTAGTTATTAGTTGTTGTAGATCCCTCAGCCGCACATTTCGAAACATAGAGACTAAAAAGTTGATGAAAATTGAAGGGTTTTTTTAGAAAGTACTTTTTATCATTTGTCGATGCTAGTTGAGTTTTTAAGTTATAAAAAGGCGCATATTTCTATTCTGTTAACATTTATTTATTTTATTAATGTTTCCTTCTTCCCTCTACATCTACAAGTTTGCACTCAAAACGATAGCGTAAAATAATAACAAATGCTATGTTGTCAACCTCGATCAAAGCATGTACTTACTACTACTAGGAAACAAACTTTGCCAATTAATTACGATTAACCTTGTACAATTACACAGAAGAAAGGAAATATCAGTTTTCAGATAAAGTATTTCATTGTTAATTGAAAATTTAAGTGTTTCTCTGGAAGTTGTTGCAATCATATATTTTTCAGATACATTTTTTTTCAGCAGTTATGAAATTCATGAAGCGCTTTTTGTATATTTTGTTGTTTTGCGTAGTAAGTTGTTTTTTATTATTAACTTTTTATTATTGCTTATCAATGTCAGCCTGAAGAGTAACCTTAACTGAGGAGAAAAATACTTTGTGTAATGTACCGATGTTTAAACAACTGTATAATGGAGAGTATTTACACCCGAATCCTCTGCTTTGTCCGGCACTTGGAGCCAATCTTACGCTGTTGATATTGGTGGCAACAGCTCCCCAACATAAAGAACGTAGAAAAGCTATTCGATTGACTTGTGGCATTAAACGTCCCGCTGTCAGCATCGGCTTCGTTATGGGTGCTCCTCCCGATAAACTGAATTCAAAATCAGAACAAGAGCATAGTCTGTACAGAGACACTATCGTTGGGCACTATGTTGACACCTATGCAAATTTGTCACTTAAAACTTTTTCAATGTTAGAGTGGGTCAACACGTACTGTGATAAAATCATGCGAATAAATAAAAAAATAGACGACGATGTGTTACTTAATGTTGAGAAGATACTTGGATATATAAACCTTTCGAAAACAATTTGTGGTCATGTTATTTCTAAATGTCAACGAGATCGAAAGAGAAAGTCTAAGCACTTTGTGTCATACTTGGAGTATCCAGCAAAAATATTTCCAAATTTTACAAACGGGCCAGCATACTTAATGAGTTCAGATATTATTAAAGCCTTTACTAAAAGCAAGTTTGAACCAACGATTTGACGACGTGTTTTTCACAGGATTTTTAGCTGAAAAACTAAGAATAAAACGCATACATTCTTGGATGATTTATAAAGACGGGTTTAAACATGCATATACCAAGGTAATACGCTTCTAGGTAAATCACATTCGTAACATTAGAAGAAGTTACATGTCCCAACTATGACTTAAGTATAATATGGAAGACATTAGTTGGAATCGGCGGCAACGTAACCAAAAGAAGAAAAAATATGTTTAAAAAATGGACTACCACACACACCCCTTCATCTTGTTTTAAAAAAGATTTTATTATAACCCGTGCATTTGATAAGTTTATTAATATAAATGAATATGCGGGACAATAATAAACACATTGTGATTAATGTTTTTTAATAATTATAGCTTTCCCTGTGCAATTTTATTATGTTACGCCGGTATTACTCTTAATACTAGCTACAATTATTTAAAAAATTATAGGTTTATGAATCTCATGATAAATAGTTATGATTGAGAAATTAATAGTAACAATGTGGTTATTAGTGTGAAGTGTGAGTCACAGATTGTAATATATAATAAACAAGAAACTTTGCATGTCTACGTTTTATTTATAACTAGCCTTTTGCTCGTTTCTACACCCGCGTTGATGTAAAAAGTGCCTTCGGCCCTCTTTCAGCTTGTTTCACTGAAATAGTCACTGTTCAGCCAGAGAATATAAAGTATTACTACGTAAAGAAGCGACACTCACCTCCCCGCGCGAGTTTATCGTCCTCCACGGTCCCCCGTAGTCCCCCGCAGTCCCACGCAGTCCCCCGCAGTCCCCCGCAGTCCCCCGCAGTCCCCCGCAGTCCCCCGCAGTCCCCCGCAGTCCCCCGCAGTCCCCCGCAGTCCCCCGCAGTCCCCCGCAGTCCCCCGCAAGTTAGTGGCAAGTCTGGAGGCAGGCAGAGCTCGAGTACCACTCGTTCGCTGCGCGTATATTTTGTTTTGTTTTATTACGATACTGATTTTTAATCAATATGGTTCGTTATTGTGTTATTTATGGATGCCTAGAAAACGGAGCAACCAATAAAGAACGGAGATTTTACAAATTTTCTTCCTTCCGATGAACCAAGGCATTTTTTTTTGTGTACGTAAAAAACACCTCTGACTCCTCTAAAAGGATTTGTGTCGTGACGTGACGATGTTTAAATTTTACTCATATAAATTCGCGCGTGCCACCGTTACAAAATTGTGTCAGCGCGCTATCGAACGGCATCATAAAAGGAAGGCGGGCTGTGGGGCCATTGCAACGCAAGGGGTTTGGACAGACGGGAGTCAATTGAAGTATTTGTCTAATTTACTTTTAAAGTTATGAAAAAGTGGCGGTAACTCAGGGGTAGAACGCTGGGCTCTCAATCTTGAGAGCCAGGTTCAATCTGTGGTTGGGCATGCACCAATGAGTTTTTCGGAATTTATATAATGTGCATCATATATACTTATAGGCGAGTACTTCCCACTTTCTGAACGGTAAATGAAAACATCGTGAGGAAACCTGTATGTCCTAAAAATCGTGTATTTGTGCCCGAAGTACGGCGATGGGGTCACCTCCCATCACTATGGACGTAATATTTGTAGGTGAAACGCGGGTGTACCGAGTGTGGACTGTGACTTGCATTTCAAAGTTCACACTCGGAACACCTCTGACACCCTCTCCGGCATTCAGGTCGTGGTCGTTGCTAAAATTTAGGAAGAGAATCATGAAAGATGTTACTAGAAAATCCAATCCAAAACAATATGAAACATTTAACTGGCTAACGGGTTGTAAACATAATCGATTGTTTTCTTGTTTCTGCTTGTTATTTTCAAATAACCAAACTGTTTGGAACGATGCCGGTTACAGATGCGCATAAAAATATACAGCTTGGCTATATTTACTTGCGTCTATTTTGGGAAATCCTCGAAAAACTACAAAAAAAATGTAAGTCCCTCAACATATCTCTAAAATTGGTTGACCGAAAAATAAGAAAAAAATCATGATAATATGTGCTTACTTAAAGATTACAGGAATAATATAGGGGTTTAGAAATTCACGAAAACAAAATTAAATTTTTCATCCACGATTCGGAACCTTAGGTACGCGAGTCTGAATCGCACTTGACCGGTTTTTATGTCTACCCTGTGTAAAAACTCTGTGCACGCCACTTGATATAGAGAAATATATTGATGTTGATATTGATATAGAGAAAATGCACATATAATTTGATAGTACTTCATGGTTATTTGAAATAGTTAATGAAATTAAAACATAGTTACTTGTTTTTTAAATTATTGTAAATTTTTAACGTTGATTAGCGTTTCAATCAGATATAAAATTCTTTGTGTGTTGTTGGTTGTATTGCGTATTAAGCAGTATTATAACTTGTATTATTTATAATCTGCGTGAAGTGACCTCGAAGGAAAACACTACGGAGAAAGTGCCGTTTATTTAACAACTGTATCAGGGGAATTTTCTCGTCAAAATCCTCTTCTTTTTCCGTCATTTGGAGTAAACTTAAAGTTATTCTTAGCATCAGCCCCGCAACATAATATGGAAGTTCGAAGGGCTATACGACTGACTAAGGGCGTATGGCGCAGTGGTGGCGTTAGCATAGGCTTCGTTAAGGGAGCTCCACCTAATAATCTAAAGGCAAAGTTAGAAGAAGAGCATAGGATTTACATAGACATTATCATGGGAAATTATGTTGACACCTATGCAAATCTGACACTGAAAACATTCTCAATGTTAGAGTGGGAGAACACATACTGTTATAAAGTCCAATGGTTTCTTAAAGTAGACGATGATGTGTTCATTGATATTAAAAAGCTTCTTACGTCTATAACGTCTTCAAATTATCCCACGAAAACCAATGTCTGCGTAAAATATTTTGTATTTGAAACTCTGGTTCCTCACGTAAACCGCTAGGGGTGCTACACAATTTATCATATAAGTATTTTACGCAGACGTTAACGTGTATCGAGTACAAAAAGTCTTGGTAGGCTTACCGGCTTGGTCTGTTACTGCAGTGCAGCTACTAGCACCGTGTGACCGCATCATACAATTTACTGTCATGTGTGAAGCAATCAGTAGCTTCAAAATTTTTTGTTTTTACTCGCCACTCTCCTTTTCCCACCACCATTATGTTCGTCCGACGAACGAGAGACATACGAGTACACAGGTACAGTAGCTATTTACTGTTACGCTAGCAGCTCGCACTCGTGTCCCCGGTTGAGGTGAGTTGAGCTACTATCATGAGAGTACACAGTGGCAGTAGTTATCTACTGTCTCGTCAGCAGCTCGTACTCTGTAACCATGCCTTTATTCCTCTTTTCGCTGATGAGTTTTTACCCGTACTTTAAACTACTTTTTTTGTAACGTTTTTAACTTCTAATACATATACAACAGGACGTATGTACCTTTGGGTAACAGTTACTTAGATATTAATAATGATGAGACAAAAGTTGTTTCTTTGACTTTTTTCATTCTTTTATTTTGAGCACCCTTTAAGTTTAACTAAATTCATCAAGACCGCGGTTATTAAGTTTTTTTGTAGTACTTTAGAATCTGTCAATAATTTTTGGACCACTAATTTTTCGTACGAAGTTGACCTGACTCTGGTTGGGAGTGTTTTTGTACACATCATAATATGCACTAAAATAAATAGAAATTGAGGTTGAGTACTTTCTGTACTCCTTATTTTATAGCTAAAGTTGTAAAGGCCAAAAGGCCAACAAAAATAAACGAGAAGTGTACCTGAATGAAGTATTTTTTTACTGATTAAGTCTAGAACGACACTTGTGCAAAGGTTCACCCCCATCGGTTAAGTAGGTACGGCGTAAAGAAGAAACACATCACTTTTCTACAGGAAATTGACATCCCATTGACATCCCATTGGAACTGATTTATGGGATAAAAAGTAGCCATATTTTATTCCAGGTCTAGATGTACAATTGTGAAAAGTTTCAGCCCAATCGGTTTAGTAGTTACGGCGTAAAGAAGTTACAAGTATAATTTATATCCATCTATACCTCCAAAGTTTCGCATTTATAATATTGTGGGATTTTGAATTTATTTAATTCTTAATTTGCTGTTCTTTAACACTTTTCCAATTATTGACACCATTTAGGACAAATATTTTTCCACGTTTTGAATAAAGCTTCCGGGGGCCCCATTCTATTTTAAAATGCCCGTTTAACGCTTTATCCCATGATACTTAATACCATCGAAAGATTTATAAGTTTACACTGGTGCCGTTCATTTCCGGAGGGATTCATTTAAAGCAATAATTGTTTTGAAAAAGATGAAATAATAAGATTTTCTTCTTTTCTTAAATTGCTTTCTAGCGGTTAGTTTTTGTAGAGCCCCCAGCCGCACATTTCGAAACATACAGACTAAAAAGTTTATGAAAATTATAAGGTTTTCTCAGAAAGTACTTTTTGTCATTTGTAAGCACCGAGTTAAGAGTACGGCTCCAAAAGCTCGCAACTACGATTCGAGGCGAGTGCAAAATTGGTCGGAATACTGCTGTCCCTCTCAGGCGCGCGGTAAACGCGGCGCGTAGCTGTGTGTGTGTGTGTACCATTCATTCATAACCGTAACGTCTCGAATGCACTATGTTCATGATTTCCTTTTTTTTTGTTATCTACGTCGGGGAATCGTAAGTGAACATACCTACTAGTAATGCGTTTTATGGAAATTCCTCTACAAGTCAATGCCTGTATCTCAAATTGTTTATTTATCAAAATATAAGGATATCTGGAGATCGAGGCTTTGTAGAGAAAACCTACCTAAAGCATAGATAAATAAAGGAGGGATAGATTGCTCACTCCATACATTAGAACAAAGCCCGCGTAAAACTTATTATTTTCGCCGGTACCTAGTAGTTAGACTTATTATTTATGATGTCTCTACTATACCAGATAAATTGTGACATACCTACCGTGCGGTCCGAAATAGAATTACATCGATAAAAGCTATGAATGAATTAAAGTGTGAGCGATGACTGGTCCGTAATTTGTGAGCTAGCAAACGATGTGAAAGATAGCTTATGATTCGGACCGCATTAAAAAAGATACATCTTAACCATAACCTCTTACCACAGAATACAATACGAATATTTTATTTTATTTCGTCAAAGTGCCATGATTCGTGATGGAACAAGAAGAGTTTGTAGCACTGTTCTTCAACGTAGACTCAGATAGTGACAAAAAAAAATATTTAAATATAAATTCTTCCTTTTCGACGAAGAGTTCCACATGACTTTTCATTTGTTTCTCTCATGACCGAATAAAACATATACCATGGTTCATCTGATCTGAACTGCTGAAATAATGGAGCGAAAACAATTTTTGACATTCCATTCCGTTCATCGCTCACATCGCCTCACCTCCGTCGCATGAGACACGAAAGTCATACGAATGAATGAACGCATTTGCTTCACTCATGGATTATTAGCCATTCACCTCATTCATTCGTAATCGATTTTAGCGAAATAATTCTATTTCGGAACGCAGGGCTAGTGTCATCTATCGAACAGTTGATGAAACGAAATTCGATGTGTGTGTGTGTGTGTAGTAACTATACTGCACCCACAAAAACTATCTGTATGTGTGTACCCATGTATGTTCCGTTTTAACTCGATAACCACTCAAAGGATTTGAATGCGGTTTTCTTCATTATCATCGTAGTAGAACATAATAGGCTTTGCGATACATTATCGATGATCGTTGTGCGCCATCTACTGGAATTTAGAATAACCATCTGCACGCTTAGTTAGATAGCCAGCTTACCACCGAAAGTGTAATGAAAAAATCTCAAAAACACCTGATTAAGAATTCACTATTTTTTGATGCGATGTTATGAAAATTTCGTGTTTTTATTAATAAAATAAATAAATATGATGAACCAGAACAGTAAAATGCTATATTTCGTCGATTTCAGACAAATTTTATTTCCAGAGAGACAAGTAACGCCATCTAGCAACGTTATTTTTAGTATTGCGAACAGTACAAGGAGATAGCAATCTATCCTTCCTTATTTATCTATGCCTAAAGTAAGTACCAAGTGCGAGTCGGACCCACAAACCAAGGGTTCCGTACAAACTTGTAGGTTAAGAAAAAGGGTATTGTATTGACAGGGTACTAAACCCTAAAAAGATTATGATAAATTATTCCAGTTGCAGTTATGAGGTACCAACTTGACACTTACGTACAAAAAAAGTAAAATTTAGTAATCAGAAAGATCACTCAACACTCTGGTTTATAGGATTTAGATTTTTACCATACGTTGGTTGTAAGCAGCGGTAGCTCAGGGGTAGAACGCTGGCTTAGCAATCTTGAGGTTCCAGGTTCGATCCCCGGTCGGATTTGTGCCCGAAGTACGGCGATAGAGCTCACCACCCATCACTTTGGGACGTAATATTTTCGTCCTTGAAACGCGGGTGTACTGAGTGTGGATTGTGACTTGAAAAGTTCACACCTATGACACCCCTTCTGACAAGTTCACACTCGGAACACCTCTGACACCCCTTCGGGTATTGATGTCGTGACGATACAACCCCTTCTGACAAGTTCACACTCGGAATACCTCTGACACCCCTTCTGACAAGTTCACACTCGGAAAACCTCTGACACCCGTTCTGACAAATTCACACTCGGAACACCTCTGACACCCCTTCAGGTATTGATGTCGTGACGATACATATACAATGTGTAACAGAAAGGTGTAACCATATTTGAAGAGCTTATTCAGTCAATAGTATAGAACAACTTTTACTATGGAACAAAGCCTGTATCTCAAAAAAAATATTGATGTCGTGACGATACATATACAACGTGTAATAGAAAGGTGTAACCATATTTGAAGAGCTTATTCAGTCAATGGTGTAGAACAACTTTTACTATGGAACAAACCCTGTATCTCGAAAAGAATATTGATGTCGTGACGATACATATACAACATGTAACAGAAAGGTGTAACCATATTTGAAGAGCTTATTCAGTCAATGGTGTAGAACAACTTTTACTATGGAACAAACCCTGTATCTCGAAAAGAATATTGATGTCGTGACGATACATGTACAGCATGTAACAGAAAGGTGTAACCATATTTGAAGAGCTTATTCAGTCAAGTAATCGTCACTGACAGTTATGTCAGTTATCGAGCGAGCAACTAAAGTAAAATGCAAAACTATTGTACCCTAACCCAAAGGAGGCCCCAGGCCCAGACGCGCGAATCCACGCGACATCTCTCTATGTCTCTACTGTGTGAATGTGTGCGTGCGTCAAACAAGCTACTAGCCGTTCAGAATTTGTACTGAATACGGGTGTGTTTCGTAATACCAAAAATGATGAATGAAAACTTAATGTGTTTTAAATTTTGTTTTAATAATCTGTAACATGATAACATAGGCTATGTTTCCGCTCGAACAATATCATACGTTTTGTTGTTTTTAATACAAAACAAATAAGAATAAAACGGGTAATTTATGGTGTAAAAATGTGCGAATTGCAAATCGCTGACATTTCGTTTCAGGTTAGTGTTTTGGAAGGAAACATATTCATGAACCTATAAAAATACTGTCTTAATCAGAATAACAGCATAATTTGGTTGAAATATGCTCGAATTGCAAATGATTTTGGTATTACGTTTGTATGGATAATTAATTTTGGATCGGCCTCTTAAGATTTTAAGTTATAAAAAGGCGCATATTTCTATTCTGTTTACATTTATTTATTTTATTAATGTTTTCTTCTTCCATCTATCTTAACAAGTTTGCACTCAAAACGATAGCGTAAAACAATAATAATAATAATAGTTTAATTTTAATAATTTTTATTCGGAAACCCAACAGTCAATTACAATATGCTTAATTAAAAAAAACATCGTTATTTTAAATAATAGTGGTAATATTATAAGTATACAAACAAAGACCAAATATAGGGTTTCACAAAAGTTTTTAACTGTCAAATAATATTTGAAAGTAGTCTAATCTAGAAAAAAATAAATAATTACATCTTGAAAAATGAAAATTTAAAGTAAAGCATGGGTCGTTTGCACTATGTTCATTTTACAAAAATTCAAGTTATTCTAAAAACAAAAAATACCAACTGACAAATCCGAGAATCGGTCAGTCAATATGATATCATAATAGTACATCTTTATTTTAACGCTTCACAATTCACATGAACAGGTTTCGGTGTAGAAGTTGTAAACAACTCGAGCGATCATTTTGTGGCTAATGAATTGTGGTAGCGTATGAGTAAGTTACTGTGTCTTTATTGAAGGAAAAATATTTATTAGTACTTAAGTGTAAATTTGATTTTAATAAGAATAATAATTTTACATGAGTAGGTTGCACAATTTATGCTTTAGACAATAAAATGAAATACTGAAAATGTCCAAGTGTAGGTATTTATAGTTATAGTGACTTAATGCCCTATAAAGATAACCATTCTGAAAATAGTTAGAGTTAGCAGTTGGTAAAGAAAAAGTACGAGTAACTCTTAGTTGTCTAGATGGGACGTAGTAATTTATGTATCGAGTTAATTCACTACAATCAAGCTTATTATTGATAATCTTATAAAGGAAGAGTTGATCAGCAATTTCACGCCTAACTATCAATGATGGAATTTTATAATAAGATTCGGCTAGGTCATACGTTTCAAATTGATGATGCATTTTATAGTTTAGGAATCTTAAAAATCTGTTTTGCACTCTATTAATATTTTTAATGTAAACATTATATAGAGGATTCCATACTTGACTTGCATATTCTAATTGGCTTCTGACATAAGTAAAGTACAAAAGTTTTAATGTATCTATATTATTAAACTTTTTACATTGTCTCATTATGAAACCTAGTGTTTTTAATGATTTATTGACAATATTAGTTATATGAGTATCAAACAGTAACTTAGAGTCAACAGTGACTCCTAGATCCTTCGCTTCATATTTTCTATTTAATATTGCACCATCAATTGTATAGTCATATTGAATGAGATTTAGGTTTCGTGTGAAAGTTATAATAAAACATTTTTTTATATTGAGATGAAGAAAATTTTGTTTACAGTAAACAAGAAACCTATTTAAATCCTCTTGAAGTAAAGCAACGTCATTGATATTTTTAATCGGTTTTATTATTTTAAGATCATCTGCATATAAAAATATTTGCGAATGATGAAAACATTGACAGATGTCATTTATTAATATGTTTAATAAAAGTGGACCTAAAATAGAGCCTTGTGGCACACCTGAGGTGGCGGCCATCCAATCTGATCTATAACCACCAACCAAAACTTCTTGATGTCTATTTCTAATATATAACAAATGCTATGTTGACCAAAGCATGTACTACTACTAGGAAACAAACTTGGTCATTGTACAATTATACAGAAGAAAGAAAATATCAGTTTGCAGATAAATTATTTCGTCGACACACTGGCGGCCTACCATGTTAGACAAACTTGTAAAGCTGCTGGTTCGGCGGCGGATTCGGCCGAAAACAACAAGCGGCGCATATCTAAGCCGATAGATAGCTGCTACATGTTTATGCCGTTTGGCGTCGAGACTTTTATTTGGGCCCGTGGCAGTGGCGTGCACAGAACTTTTTTCCGGAAAAGCAATCAGAAGGTCAAGTACGACAATAAAAAAAATATGAAAAAATTTAAATAACACTTTGAAAAAAAAAAGTTTGTATGAATATGTTCACTCTAGGCAAGGCAGTGCCTACCCTGGCGTCATACAAACTTTTTTTTTTCAAAGTGTTATTAAAAAAATTTCATATTTTTTTTATTGTCGTACTTGACCTTCTGATTGCTTTTCCGGAAAAAAGTTCTGTGCACGCCACTGGCCCGTGGGGTCCAGAGGCAAGAAAATTATTTAAGGAACTTTCATCGCGCCTGGTCATGGTCAACGTCTCGGGTGACCAGAGGGCTGGCGCTTACCTCGGCCAGAGAATAAGTCTGGCCATCCAGAGGGGTAATGTAGCCAGCATTCTAGGCACCCTACCGAGGGACAGCGATCTGGATCCAGTTTTTTATTTGTAATTATTTTTTAAATTGTAGGTATTAAAAGTTTGATTGTATTACTGTTAAAATTCTTAAATAAATTTCATTGTTAATTAAAAATTAAGTGTTTCTCTTGAGTTTGTTGCAATCCTATATATTTTCAGATACATTTGTTTTCAGCAGTCATGAAAGTCATGAAGCGCTTTCTGTGTATTTTGTTGTTTTGCGTAGTAAGTAGTTTTTTAATATTCAATTTTTATTATTGCTTATCAATGACTGCCTTAAGAGTAACCTTAACTAAGCAGAAAAATACTTCGAGTAATGTACTGATGTTTAACCAACTGTATAATGGAGGGTATTTACACCCAAATCCTCTAATTTGTCCGGCATTTGGGGCCAATCTAACGCTGTTGATATTGGTGGCAACAGCTCCCCAAAATGCAGAACGTAGAAAAGCTATTCGATTGACTTGGGGCATTAAAAATTCCGCTGTCAGCATCGGCTTCGTTATGGGAGCTCCTCCCGATAAACTGAAGGCAAAATTAGAAGAAGAGCATAGTCTGTACAGAGACACTATCGTTGGGCACTATGTTGACACCTATGCAAATTTGTCACTTAAAACTTTTTCAATGTTAGAGTGGGTCAACACGTATTGTGATAAAGTGATGCGAATTATGAAAATAGACGACGATGTGTTACTTAATGTTGAGAAGATACTTAGATATATAAACTTTTCGAAGTTTGCAAAGAAAACAATTTGGGGTCATGTTATTTCTAAACGTGAACCAGTCCGAGAGAAAAAGTCTAAGAACTTTGTGTCATACTTAGAGTATCCAGCAAGGATATTTCCAAATTTTACAAGAGGGCCAGCATACTTAATGAGTTCAGATATTATAAAGCCTTTACTAAAAGCAGGGTTGAACCAACGATATTTAAAAACAGAAGATGTGTTTTTCACAGGATTTTTAGCTGAAAAGCTAAGAATAAAACGTATTCATTCTTGGTTGATTTATGAAGACGGATTTAAACATGCATATACTAAGGTAATACGCTTCGAGGTTAATCACATTCGTGACATTAGAGGAAGTTACATGTCCCAACTATGGCTCAAGTATAATATGGACGACATTAGTTGGAATCGGTGGCAACATTACCAAAAGAAGAAAAAATACGTTTTGAAAAATGGAATATCACACCCCTTCATGTGGTTTTAAAAAAGATCTTGTCATAACTACGTGCATTTGATAAGTTTATGAAAATTATTGAATATGAGGGACAATAATAATCACACTGTGATTGATATATTTTCTATCATAAAAAACATATAAACCTATTATGTTTTAATAAAAAATTGTAGCTTTTCCTTCGCAATTTTATTATGTTACGC
This sequence comes from Ypsolopha sequella, assembly GCA_934047225.1. NCBI lineage: Eukaryota > Metazoa > Arthropoda > Insecta > Lepidoptera > Ypsolophidae > Ypsolopha > Ypsolopha sequella. The sequence goes on along the minus strand of OW203983.1, from coordinate 33,841,537 downwards.
CGGTATTACTCTTAATACTAGCTACAATTATTTAAAAAATATATATAGTTTTTTGAATCACATGATGAATAGTTATGATAGAAAAACTAATAATAACAATTATTAATTATTATTGTGAAGTGTAACGAGTCACAGATTGTAATATATAATAAACAAGAAACTTTGCATGTCTATGTTATATTCATAACGAACCTTTTGCTCGTGGCTCCACACGCGTTGATGTAAAATGTTCCTTTGGCCCTCTTTTAGCTTGTTTCACTGAAATAGTCACTGTTCAGCTGATGATATGCCCTTAAGAGCGGTTTCGCAGCCAGATTGTGAAAAGCCTGCCTTTTTTAATTAATCGAAACAGAACAATTAAATTCAAAATTCACTCAATTTTATTCCCTAAATATTGAGTACGATATTATTCCCGTATTTAAAACTGCATCATTTGAGTGGGAAATAAAAACATCACCATTACATAAATCGCCAAGGGAGTGTCAGGGATATTTCCAAGTTTGGACTGTGAATTGCAAGTTTACACTCGTACAACCACGTTTCACCGACAAAGTTAATGTCCCAGCGTGATGGGTGTGAGTCCTATAGCCGTATAAAAAGATTTTTACTCAATTCCATCGACTTGATATGCGCATTAAGCAAGGATAATTTGATTTCTTATTAGTTATTGTTATTAGGTATCAATTATCATTCATGATAAATGAATGCCTAATTCGTCAACATGATAAAAAATTTAAATGCCCCATGGTTGATCGCGCGCCGCGCCGAGCTATCAGGAATCTGAAAGTTGGAAAGTTCAGTGTGTCGTATATAAAATGTGTGTTGCAACGGACGTAAATGTAATTAGTTTTTTGCAGAAGTGACGGGTTCAAAACGGTTAGTATCAAGAAAAAATCTATAAACTTATCTCCGGAGTGGTAACCAGGGGTAGACCCCCTACTCAACTAATAAGTAATTACGTATGTTACATAAATTATCTGCAATTTATTTTGTAAATACTTTACCTAGTTTTCTCGTGTTAATAAACAAATAAATTACTATGAATTATGAATTATAAATAAAATTGGTGGAATCTCAACTCGTTGTTAGTCTTGAAAGACTACTTACAGTCTTGCACAGCACAAGTCGTATGCAACATATTTTTCAAGTATAAAACATGCGACGCGTCAACCCGGAACACGGGGCCCCAAATACTTGTTCAAAATTTGTATGCAGTTGGGGCCCATACCTCTCGCGTCTTGCCCCGCAAGCCTCGCACAATTGCTCTGTCTAGACGCTTTCTATGGACATCTGTTTGAAGTTGTTTAAAAATCCATATCAGCCTTCTCACTCGTCCGATCAGTTTATCTATTTGTGGTTTCCAGTTTAGCTGATCATCCACAATAACGCCAATATATTTTAAAGCGTTAACTCTTTCTATAGCCAAACAAGAACACTCAGTTTGGCCTCACATGTATGGACTTCTAGAGTATAACCGGTAGGAAGTCTTTATTTGAGACAATTGAAAAGGCCAGTATGTAACAATTACCTATGTTAACACATAAAGAATGATTTGATTTGACTCTGGTTGGGAGTGCTTTTGTACACATCATGTGTGCAATAAAATAAATAATAATTGAGGTTGAGTACTTTCTGTACCCCTTATCTTAAACCTTAATTTGTGACGACCAAAAGGCCAACAAAAATATAAAACCAACAAAAAAAAACGAGCAGTGAACCTGAATAAATTTTTTTTTTTTTCTATAGGTCTACAACTAAATTTGTGCAAAGGTCACCCCCATCGGTTAAGTAGGTACGGCGTAAAGGTGTAACACATTACTTTTCTATAGGAAATCGACACCCAATTGACATCCCATGGGAACTGATTTATGGGATAAAAAGTAGCCTAATCTTATTCCTGGTCAAGAACTATATTTGAGCAAAGTTTCAGCCCAATCGGTTTAGTAGTTACGGCCTGATAAAGTAATAATTGTTTTGAAAAAGATGAAGTAATACATTTTTCTTCTCTCCTTACATTTTTTTCTAGCAATTAATTTTTGCAACCGCACATTTTGAAATATAGAGACTTTATTTTATGAAAATTATAAGGTTTTCTCAGAGAGTACTTTTTGTCATTTGTAAGCACCGAGTTGAGTTTTTAAGTTGTAAAAAGGCTCATAATTCTATTCTGCTTACATTTATTTATTTTATTAATGTTTCCTTCTTCCATCTATCTCCACAAGTTTGCACTCAAAACGATAGCGTAAAAAGTAACAAATGCTATGTTGACCAAAGCATGTTCTACTACTAGGAAACAAACTTGGCCAATTAATTACTATTAACATTGTACAATTACACAGAAGAAAGGAAATATCAGTTTTCAGATAAAGTATTTAATTGTTAATTAAAAATTAAGTATTTCTCTTCAGTTTGATGCAATCACATATATTTTCAGATACATTTTTTTTCAGCAGTCATGAAAGTCATAAAGCGCTTTCTGTGTATTTTGTTGTTTTGCGTAGTAAGTAGTTTTTTAATGTTAACTTTGTATTATTGCTTATCAATAACGGCCTTAAGAGTAACCTTGACTGAGGAAAAAAATACTTTGAGTAATGTACCGATGTTTAACCAACTGTATAATGGAGGGTATTTACACCCAAATCCTCTAATTTGTCCGGCATTTGGGGCCAATCTAACGCTGTTGATATTGGTGGCAACAGCTCCCCAAAATGCAGAACGTAGAAAAGCTATTCGATTGACTTGGGGCATTAAACGTCCCGCTGTCAGCATCGGCTTCGTTATGGGAGCTCCTCCCGAGAAACTGAAGGCAAAATTAGAAGAAGAGCATAGTCTGTACAGAGACACTATCATTGGGCACTATGTTGACACCTATGCAAATTTGACCCTCAAAACTTTTTCAATGTTAGAGTGGGTCAACACGTACTGTGATAAAGTGATGCGAATTATGAAAATAGACGACGATGTGTTATTTAATGTTGAGAAGATACTTAGATATATAAACTTTTCGAAGTTTGCAAAGAAAACAATTTGGGGTCATGTTATTTCTAAATGTGAACCAAATCGACAGAGAAAGTCTAAGAACTTTGTGTCATACTTTGAGTATCCAGCAAGGATATTTCCAAATTTTACAAAAGGGCCAGCATACTTAATGAGTTCAGATATTATAAAGCCTTTACTAAAAGCAGGGTTGAACCAACGATATATAAAAACAGAAGATGTATTTTTCACAGGATTTTTAGCTGAAAAGCTAAGAATAAAACGCATTCATTCTTGGTTGATTTATGAAGAAGGGTTTCAACATGAAGGTACTAAGGTTATACGCTTCGAGATAAATCACATTCGTAACATTAGAGGAAGTTACATGTCCAAACTATGGCTCAAGTATAATATGGACGACATTAGTTGGAAATGGCGGCGTTACCGAGAGAAGAAAAAATATATTTTGAAAAATGGACTATCACACCGCTTCATGTTGTTTTAAACTATATCTTATCATAGCTACGTACTACGTACACATTGGGGTTATTATATTTTCTATCATAAAATCTATTATGTTTTCCCTGTGCAATTTTATTATGTTCCTACGGTGTTACTCTTAAAACTAGCTAAAATTACCTATTTTCAAAAAAATTTAGTGTTATGAATCTAATAATGAACAAATATAATAGAAAAACTAAAAATAACAATGTGGTTATTACTGTGATCTGTGACGAGTTACAGATTGTAATATATAATAAACAAGAAACTTCGCAAGTCTATGTTTTATTTATCACTAGCCTTGTGCTCGTGACTCCATCCGCGTTGATGTAAAAAGTGCCTTCGGCCCTCTTCAGCTCATGAGATCACCTTAAGAGCGGTTTCGCAGCCGGATTTTGAAAATCCCGTCTTTTTTTAATTAATCGAAACAAAACACTTAAATTTAAAATTCACTCAAAAGTTATTCAACAAAACGTTTAAACATGTATTGTGTATGTTGCTTGACTTTCGCAAAGTAACGCCTTTTTCAATAAATTTTATAAAATATGTGTTGCAACGGACGTAGATGTAATAAGTTTTTTGCAGAAGTGACGGGTCCAAAACGGTAAGTATCAAGAAAAAAGCTATATACTTATCTCTGGAGTGGTAACCAGGGGTAGACCCCCTACTCATCTAATAAGAAACTACGTATGTTACATAAATTATCTGCAATTTATTTTGTAAATACTTTACCTATCTTCCTCGTGTTAAAATTGATAGATTCTCAACTCGTTGTTAGTCTTGAAAGACGACTTACAGTCTCGCACAGCACAAGTTGTATGCACCATATTTTTCAAGTATAAAACATGCGACGCGTCAACCCGGAACACGGGGCCCCAAATACTTGTTCGAAATATGTATGCAGTTGGGGCCCATACCTCTCGCGTCTAGCACAGCACAATTGCTCTGTCTAGACGCTTTCTATGGACATCTGATGGATTTTTAAACCGTGCTTTAGTGTTGTCATGGCATCTATAGTTCTGGTTTTTATTACCATAACGTTTAACCGTATTGTGTAATGGTATGGAAACTTTTGTGCGCGGTTTTCCATTTGGTATTACATAAATGAATTGAGATGTATTTCTTATTACTGATTATTTAGGTACCTACTTACGACCTACACTTACTTTTTACTAACATGATTGAAAAATATATTATGTAAGTAGTTACCTATGGTTTGACGAGTAATAAAAATACACAATCATTTTTCTGCACATACTTTGGCACCCCATTGCCATTTCTGGGAACTAATTTGTGAGATTAAAAGTAGTCTATACGTACTCTTTTATTAATGCAAAATTTTAGCCTTATCTGTTGAGTAGTTAATACATGGAAGAGTAACACACATCGCTTTTCTATAGAAACTTGAAACCCCATTTCCATCACATGGAAAATGATTCATGGAATAAAAGGCTGCCTACGTCTTTTTCCAGACCTAGAACTGTTTTTTTTTTTAAGTTTCAGCCCAATTGATTTAGTAGTTTTGACGTAGAGGAGCAAAAAACATTCATCCATACTGTCACATATTATATTATATTAGTGGGATTAGAGGGACGTTACATTTTAATCCTTTCATAATATAATTGAAAAAAAACCGGCCAAATGGATTGCTGCAAAAACACTTACTTGAAACTTCTCCAGATCTATTGGCATTTATAAATCATTACATAAGTATTATGAGAATCATACATTTTAACACTATTGGTATGGAATCTTTTAAAAAGTGGTGATGGCCAAGAATGGAAAGAATTAGTTGGATGGAAAAAAAGAGCAATGAAGAGGTCCTGCAGATCTTAAACGAAAAGCGAGTTTTGATGAAGACCATAGGGATTAGGGAAAGGTATTGGGACATCTGATACGATACCACAATTTTATCAAAAACATCGTTGAAGGAAAAGTGGAGAGGAGAAAAGAAAGAGAGGAAGGCCTAGGAGAACATTCATGGATCAGGTGAAAGAGAAAGTAAATGTCGTGTCATATCAAGAAGTCAAATAAAAGGCGGATTACAAAAGCGAATCGACAGGCCTACTTCGACAAGAGCACAGCTCTGAAGTTAATTTGAATTTGAATTAATATTAGTGGCATTAGCTTCCCAATGTAGAAGGTCGGAAGGCTATTCGACTTACTTGGAGCATCAAACGCACGAATTTTAGCATCCACTTCGTTTTAGAGACTAAAGTCAAAAATACTTAAAAGGGCATCACTGAGCTTGGAACTCCAATTCAGCCTTTCGGACTTCAATGTTTGGAAGCCGATGCCCCCAATATGAGCAGCGTGACACTCTGACTTCTTATTTATTTGCTTATGTACGGAATTTATAATTGAATATAGAGAAAATTTACATAAAAATTGATAGTATTGATTGTATCATGATTTTTTGAAAAAGCTTATGAAATGAAAACGTAGTCACTTATTTTTAAAATGACTGTAATTATTTTCCGATTGTTCAATTAATATGATTAACGTTTTAATCATACAAAGAATACTTTTGTGTTTTTTGTCGTACTGCGTATTAAGCTGTCTAAGTGTCTATTATTGCTGCATATTTATCATCATACTGAAAAAGTTACCAGAAAAAAAACACTACGGAGGAAGTACCATTGATTTTTCAGCTGTATCAGGAGGGGTTTTCTCGTCAAAATGCCCTTTTTTTTACCGTCATTTAGAGTAAACTTAAAGATGTTGATATAAGTAGTACGTATCATCGTATACCGTACGTATTATCGTATGTACACACATACACTAAAACGATATTTTGACAAGCTATGCGACTGACTAGGGGCATGTGGCACACCGGCTTTAGCATATGGTTCGTTATGGGAGCTCCACCTGATAAACATAAGATTTACAGAGACTAACACTTACTTAAAAGTGAATATAATATACAGATATCCTTGAGGACGCGAATTCAACTATTTCACTGATTCTTGATTGGTTAATGTGCTATATGACATATACCTACATTGTAGGTAGGTTCACTTTGTCCGTCTGTCAAGCAGTCGAAATTATACCGTTGAACTAGCTCCTGTGTTTCATTCAGTATCCCTTATATAGACAAGTTCACTGCAAATAATTTAGTTATAAATGCAAAAAAGACAAAATGTATAAAATTTACGTTACTAAATGTTATTCAAAAGGTTGTTAATTTGCTTTTTCAGGGGGCCAAGTTGGTGTTAGTTAACGAAACTAAGTTTTTAGGCATATCAATAGACTCACGTCGGTGAGATCCCCATATAGAAGCCCAATGTGGTAGACTTAGTTCAGCCGCATACGCTGTTAGACGCATAAGGCAAATTACTTACGTAAATACTGCTATATTATGATTTATATAAAAACGGCTCACATCAATACGTGTTATGATCGGGAAAGCCGACTAGTTTCAGCAGATTTAGACTGCCTTCGTCTGGGCGAGTGAAGACGTTTACGCGACGACGTTACGCCTCACATGTGATCCAAATCTGACACTGAAGACTTTCTCAATGTTAGAGTGGGTCGACACATACTGTTATAAACCCGAATGGTTTCTTAAAGTAGACGATGATGTGTTTATTAATATTGAAAAGCTTCTTACGCTTATAACGTCTTCAAATTATGCACGAACACCATATGGGGAAGCATTTTATCCAATTTAAAATCAGTCCGACCACGTTCAAAAGCTAAATCGTTTATTTCGCATGTTGTGTATCCGGAGAAGGTTTACCTTAATTATACAAACGGGCTAGCATAGTTAATGACGACAGATTATAAAGCCATTGCTAAAAACTGCTTTGAACCATCGATACACTCAAGTAGATGATGCGTTTTTTACAGGAGTACTAGCTGATAAATAGATTGTAATCCAAAAAGCGTGTACTCAAAAATAAGACATAAAAGCGGCCCTTTTCCGATTATTGTTAGTATACTGGAAAACGGCCCACAATGCAAAGGGAAAGAACCCTAAAAACACAGCCGTGAATGCACTTCACCATCTAACAATAGGGACCGAGTACTTACACCGGGGCAAGCAATTTGGTACCGTACCTATCACCACGGCCAAAAATGGGCTTAAGGCACAGAAGAAAAAGTTGCTCAAGGTCGGATCTTAACTGGGGTTGGATTTAAATAGCCCCTAATGGCCTTGCAAGTTTGCCTTATCAACCAAAAATAAATTAAAATAAGAATGATGGTTTTTTTTTCGGTGCGCCTTGACGCCGAATTCTAACCGGCCACTAACTTCTTCATACATTATGCGTACGACATCTTTAGTTAAATGACGCTAATCTCTCAAGCACGAACGCGGACCAATCAGAAGAGAGAAAGCGCAAACTCCAATGGAACTCCAAGTCAGTCGAGAAGCCTTCCGGAAACCATGACATTCTGACTTCTTATTTCTTTTGCATATATACGGATATACATATATCTCGTACTCGTACTCAATTAATTATAAGTTTTAATGGAATGTTGCGAAAATGTACATAAAAAGTAATAGTATTTCATGGTTATTTAAAAAAGTTAATAAATTGAAAACATGTTTTTTTATTTTATATTATTGCAGTTTTGTTTATTTTCCGATTCTTCAATTAATATGATTAGCGTTTCAATCAGATATGAAATACTTTGTGTATTGTTTGTTGTATTGCGTGTTAAGCTGTATATTATTACTGCATATTTATCATCTTCCTGAAGCGACCTCGAAGGAAAACGCCACGGACAAAGTACCCTTTATTTACCAACTGTATCAGGGGGGATTTTCTCGTCCAAATCCTCTTCTTTGTCCGTCATTTGGAGTAAATTTAAAGCTGTTGATATTAGTAGCATCAGCCCCACAAAATATGGAGGCTCGACGGGCTATACGACTGACTTGGGGCGTATGGCACACCGGCGTTAGCATAGGCTTCGTTATGGGAGCTCCACCTGATGAACTAAAGACAAAATTAGAAGAAGAGCATAGGATTAACAGAGACATTATCATGGGAAATTATGTTGACCACTACGCAAATCTGACACTGAAGACATTCTCAATGTTAGAGTGGGTCAACACATACTGTTATAAAGTCCAAAGGTTTCTTAAAGTAGACGATGACGTGTTGATTGATATTGAAGAGGTTCTTGCGTTTATAACATCCTCAAATTATCGCACGAAAACCATATGGGGAAGTATTATATCCAATAGTAAACCAGTCCGACGTAAAACATCCAAATGGTTTATTTCGCAAGTTTTGTACCCGCAGAAGATTTACCTTAATTATACGAAGGGGGCAGCGTACCTAATGACGACAGACATTATAAAGCCATTACTAAAAGCTGCTTTGAACCATCGATACTTTCAAGTTGAGGATGTCCTTTTTACAGGAGTATTAGCTGAAAAACTTCATATCAAACGGAAGGAAGCTTCGTTTTACACGGGAGTCCACAACATAAGTGCATATGATATGATTGAGCTATGGCAAATCATCCAAGCTATGAAAAAAAAAAAGAGAACGTTTAATCGAAGAATAAGAATCTAGTACTGAAAATATTGTCATGCCCATTTATCTTGTAAAAAATACATTTGTCATACTTGTAACTGTCTGAAAAAATAACTATTTATTTATTCATTTGTATACAATATTATATGTTTTTAGAAAAGTGGATAATGTTTAAAACACGAATATGTCTGTGGTGAAACTAGTTTAGAATATTTTTAAGTAATTATGTTATATACACAATAGCCTTTATTATTACCTTACCATAGTATGGGTATACAATACAGTACCCAGGTACAATAGCCTTTAATGTAAATACTGCTAGTATTAGGTGCCTGATATTGAGCGCGTCATTTTGCATCAAGTCGCATTCTGAGTCGTGACTGTTTTTTTTTTGTGTATTTCCTGTAAACAACAATATTTTAGATTTAATACATTACCATTAAATCATGTGTGGTTTATCTTGGTAATCAGTCTTAAAGGCAAAAAAGTAAAATCACTTTCAAAACCGTTACGACAACCGAAGCATCCCGTGCTCTCAAAAAGCGCGTGATTGACTCTAATGATTGACACTAAATACGAAAAGGTCAGCTTTTCAGTTTTTTTAGCAAGGTTCGATGTGAACAGCAGAAGACAGTGACAGCAGTGGTCAGTCAGTACTTATTCTAACTATTCAGGAGACTAAAGGCAAAACAGTTGAAAGTCGCTGTGAAAATAAGTTAGGCAAGTGACAGTACTGTGTGGATAGTAAAACTTACAGCTGCTCTCTACTAACAAGTCAGCTACTGTCCCCGCGAAAACTGGCCTTATGTACTCGTATGTCTCTCGTTCATCGGACAAACGTGGTGGTGGTGGGAAAAGACGAGTGGCAAGTAAAAAAAAAATGTTTTAGTAACTCGGACGCGTGCTACTGACCGCCTCGCACATGATAGTAACTCGTATGATGCGGTCACACGGTGCGAGTAGCTGCACTGCAGTAACTGACCACGCCAGTAGGCCTATCATGAGTTTTGCACTCGATACATGTTAATGTCTGCATAAAATATTTTGTATTGGAAACTCTGGTTCCTCACGTACAGCGCTAGGGGTGCTATACAATTTATCTTATAAACATTTTACGCAGACGTTAACGTGTATAGAGTACAAAACTCATGGAAGGCCTACTGTCCTGGTCGATTACTGCAATGCAGGTACTAGGAAATTGACACCCCATGGGAATGACAAATGACAATGGCAATGGTAACTGATTTATTGGATAAAAAAAAGTTTATGTCTCAATCCAGGTCTAGAACTATATTTAAGCAAAGTTTCAGCCCAATCGGTTCAATAGTTACGGCGTGAAGGAGTAACAAACATACATCCATCTATACCTCCAAACTTTCCCATTTATAATACTGTGAGATTTTGAATTTTTTTATTACTTAATTTGTTGTTTTTTAACACATTTCTCAATTTTTAATCACATTAGATAAAATATTTTTCCAAATTTTGAATGAAGCTTCCGAAGCTTCCCATGTTATACTTCTTACCATCGAAAAATAAATAAGTTTCACGGGTGCCGTTCATTTTCAGAGATTTATTTAGGCAATAATTGTTTTGAAAAAGATGAAGTAATACATTTTTCTTCTCTTCTTAGATTACTTTATAGCGATTAGAGCGATTAGAGAAATTAGAGAGATTTTTGTAGAGCTCTCAGCCGCACATTCCGAAACATACAGACTAAAAAGTTTATGAAAATTATAAGGTTTTATCACAAAGTACTTTCTGTCATTTGTAAGCACCGAGTTGAGTTTTTAAGTTATAAAAAAGCGCTTATTTCTATTCTGTTAACATTTATTTATTTTATTAATGTTTCCTTCTTCCATCTATCTCTACAAGTTTGCATTCAAAACAATAGCGTAAAACAATAACAAATGCTATATTATTAGAGTGCAATACAAACTAGAAAATATCAATCAGAAACAAACCCAAAGACAAGAATATGAAAAAATTCCCCGGGCCAGGATTCGAACCTGCGACCTCTTGTTATCAAGACAAGCGCGCTACCAATTGCGCCACCGAGGTTCCTACCCGGACCGGTGAATTCTTCCATCATACTTGTCCACTGTTATTTTTGCTTCTGCTTGATATACTAGCTTGTACAACACATATAGAACGCTCACGAGGGCGTTATGTGATTTCACGCCTTGTTCTTAGAAACAGATGGCGCTGTCGTCGCTACAATATTGTTGCTTCAGACAGTTAAGAAATTCACAGTTCTCATTAACTAAGATTATGTTTATTTTGCGAAATCCATCGCTATGAATACTCTAAATATTATTAGAGTGCAATACAAACTAGAAAATATCAATCAGAAACAAACCCAAAGACAAGAATATGAAAAAATTCCCCGGGCCAGGATTCGAACCTGCGACCTCTTGTTATCAAGACAAGCGCGCTACCAATTGCGCCACCGAGGTTCCTACCCGGACCGGTGAATTCTTCCATCATACTTGTCCACTGTTATTTTTGCTTCTGCTTGATATACTAGCTTGTACAACACATATAGAACGCTCACGAGGGCGTTATGTGATTTCACGCCTTGTTCTTAGAAACAGATGGCGCTGTCGTCGCTACAATATTGTTGCTTCAGACAGTTAAGAAATTCACAGTTCTCATTAACTAAGATTATGTTTATTTTGCGAAATCCATCGCTATGAATACTCTAAATATTATTAGAGTGCAATACAAACTAGAAAATATCAATCAGAAACAAACCCAAAGACAAGAATATGAAAAAATTCCCCGGGCCAGGATTCGAACCTGCGACCTCTTGTTATCAAGACAAGCGCGCTACCAATTGCGCCACCGAGGTTCCTACCCGGACCGGTGAATTCTTCCATCATACTTGTCCACTGTTATTTTTGCTTCTGCTTGATATACTAGCTTGTACAACACATATAGAACGCTCACGAGGGCGTTATGTGATTTCACGCCTTGTTCTTAGAAACAGATGGCGCTGTCGTCGCTACAATATTGTTGCTTCAGACAGTTAAGAAATTCACAGTTCTCATTAACTAAGATTATGTTTATTTTGCGAAATCCATCGCTATGAATACTCTAAATATTATTAGAGTGCAATACAAACTAGAAAATATCAATCAGAAACAAACCCAAAGACAAGAATATGAAAAAATTCCCCGGGCCAGGATTCGAACCTGCGACCTCTTGTTATCAAGACAAGCGCGCTACCAATTGCGCCACCGAGGTTCCTACCCGGACCGGTGAATTCTTCCATCATACTTGTCCACTGTTATTTTTGCTTCTGCTTGATATACTAGCTTGTACAACACATATAGAACGCTCACGAGGGCGTTATGTGATTTCACGCCTTGTTCTTAGAAACAAGCTTGCTATATTGATTAAAGCATGTTCTACTACTAGGAAACAAACTTGGCCAATTAATTACTATTAACATTGTACAATTACACAGAAGAAAGAAAATATCAGTTTTCAGATAAGGTATTTCATTGTTTATTAAAAATTAAGTGTTTCTCTTGAGTATGTTGCAATCATATATATTTTCAACTTTTTTTTAAACAGTCATATTTATCATGAAACTCCTTCTGTGTATTTTGTTGTACTGCGTAGTAAGTTGTTTTGTATTATTCAATTTTTATTTTGACTTATCAATGACTGCCTTAAGAAAAACCATACCTGAAAAAAAAAAAACTTTGAGTAATGTACCGATGTTTAACCAACTGTATAATGGAGGGTATTAACACCCCAATCCTCTACTTTGTCCGGCATTTGGGGCCAATCTAACGCTGTTGATATTGGTGGCATCAGCTCCCCACCATATAGAACGTAGAAAAGCTATTCGATTGACTTGGGGCATTAAACGTCCCGCTGTCAGCATCGGCTTCGTTATGGGAGCTCCTCCCGATAAACTGAAGGCAAAATTAGAAGAAGAGCATAGTCTGTACAGAGACACTATCGTTGGGCACTATGTTGACACCTATGCAAATTTGTCACTTAAAACTTTTTCCATGTTAGAGTGGGTCAACACGTACTGTGATAAAGTCATGCGAATTCTGAAAGTAGACGACGATGTGTTACTTATTATTGAAAAGTTACTTAGATTTATAAACTTGTCAAAGTTTGCAAAGAAAACAATTTGGGGTCATGTTATTTCTAAATGTGAACCAGTTCGAGAGATAAAGTCTAAGAACTTTATGTCATACTTAGAGTATCCAGCAAGGATATTTCCAAATTTTACAAAAGGGCCAGCATACTTAATGAGTTCAGATATTATAAAGCCTTTACTAAAAGCAGGTTTGAACCATCGATATTTAAAAGCAGAAGATGTGTTTTTCACAGGATTTTTAGCTGAAAAGCTAAGAATAAAACGCATTCATTCTTGGTTGATTCATAACCACAGGTTAAAATATTCAGGTACTAAGGTTATACGCTTCGGGGTAAATCACTTTCGTAATATTAAAGGAAAATATATGTCCCAACTATGGCGCAAGTATAGTATGGACGACATTGGATGGAAATGGCAGGGGCGTAACCAGAAGAAGAAAAAATATGTTTTGAAAAATGGATTTTCACACCCTTTTATGTTGCTTTAAAAAAAACCTTATTATTATATTTTCCATCATCAAAGTTTTTTTTTAATATATGTGGCTTTCCTTGTGCAATTTTATTATTATGTTACTCCGGTATTACTCTTAATACTAGCTACAATTGTTTAAAAAAAAATATAGGTTTATGAATCTCATGATGAATAGTTATGATAGAAAAACTAATAATAACAATGTGGTTATTACTGAAGAGTAACGAGTCACTGATTGTAATATATAATAAACAAGAAACTTTGCATGTCTACGTTTTATTTATAACAAGCCTTTTGCTCGGGGCTCCACCCGCGTTAGTTTAAAAAGTGCCATCGGCCCTCTGTTAGCTTGTTTCAATGAAATAGTCACTGTTCAGCTTATGATATGGCCTAAAGAGCGGTTTAGCAGCCGGATTGTGCAAAACCCTCCTTTTTTTAATTAATCGAAACAGAATACTTAAATTCAAGATTCACTCAATACCTATTGAACAAAATCTTATTACCTATATATTGTGTATTTTGCCATCGCAAAGTTTCCATTAGAAACCATTCCATTGGACCAATGGAAACCAGTTTTTTTTTTAGATTGAATTATTTGCTTTAAAAGAGGCCATAGTAAATTGTATGCTGTGAAATTTTCAATCTGCTAAATTGGCTGAAGCTGACTGAGACAGACAGACAGCGGAGGCATAGTAACAGCGGAGAAAATATATTTACCTGTATTCTGGGTCCAGTTTTGCACCCTTCAAGTATGAAACCCTTAAAATTTACATTGTATTACCTAAATTTTGAGTACGATATTATTCTCGTGTTCAAAACTGCATCATTTGTGTGGAAAAAATTCGCTTTTACATAAATCGCCGAGGGATTGTCGGAGATATTTCCAAGTTTGGACTGTGAATTGCAAGTTCACACTCGTACAACCAAGTTTCACTGACAAAGTTTATGTCCCAGCGTGATGGGTGTGAGTTCTATGGCCGTATGAAAAGAATTTGACTCAATTATATTGACTTGATATGCGCATTAAGGAGGGATAATTTGATTTCTTATTAGTTATTCTTATAATTTATCAGTTATCATTCATGATAAATTAATGCTTATTTTGACAACATAATAAAAAAAATGTTCTCATGGTTGATCGCGCGCCGCGCTACGCTATCAGGAATCTGAAAGTTGAAAAGTTTAGTGTGTCGTATATATAAAATGTGTGTTGCATGTTAATAGTTCTGTGGTTGCAACGGACGTAAATATAATAAGTTTTTGGCAGAAGTGACGGGTCCAAAACGGTTAGTATCAAGAAAAAAGCTATATACTTATCTCCGGAGTGGTAACCAGGGGTAGACCCCCTACTCATCTAATAAGAAACTGCGTATTGTAGCATTCGCTACAGGTATTCAACCTTTTTCATATATTTTTAGTCTTTCTTTATCGTTGATTGCTTTACTGAATTTTCAAATTCGAAAATTTGGAATATTTTGTCACATTTTTTTGTTATTTTTCTCATATCAAAGAGTATCGTGGTACAAGGAAGGCGAAATTTGCCACAATAAATTTAAAATATAGTTTAATCCAGGAAACAGGGCACATTTGCCCTAGTGATTATGAAAGACTGTTTTTTTCTTCATTTCCTGGTAAGTTTTGTGTACTTTTGGTTTCATTCTCTGAAAATCCCTTTTGTCCCGTTTCCAATACGTTAATTTCCTTGCCCAGATTTCATAGGCATGTCTTGACGCTGTTGTTTTATTTCGTTACAGCGACCCTTCAGGTTATTTAAGGGTCTTTCCAATTTTTCTTCTATTTCTCCCACCATCTTGTATGGTTGCACATATTGAGGCCGAACGTACGGACCACGTACGCTGACGGGGTAAGCTTCCTGTGTTATAACAGAAGTTGGCGCCAGACAATCTTGGCTTGATTGACTACTCTCTGGAAGACTGCAAATACCTAAGTCACGAAGACACCCTTATCAGGTTTTTATATCTGTAGCCTAGCATCCAGTAGACTCTGAATCAATTATTTTCTTCCTTAATGTAAAGCTAGATAACGATTGCTCTTAACACCTTAAAGTTATGTTTTCTCTCGACTAGGAGTTATTAATACTTCCGCGAAATTGTAGTTTCTGGGATCCTATAAAATAGTTTCAATATCCAAATTTGAATCCATAATATCGTGAACAAATTGCGTCGTTAAAGCTAAAGAAAAACAAAATCCTAAAATAAGATGGACTAGGCATAATTTTTGTGCTCATTTTATAAGTTTCTACGTACCCAATACTCTGCTGATATTATTGTGTTTTATACCATATTTTTTACTTCAGTTTTGTTATTTTTAGTTCATTCAAAAATCAAATTATATAGTGTCTTTATCCAGATTTATCTTTTTTTTTTGGCTGTCACCAGGCTTGCCTGGTGGCAGTCCAAAGCTAGGCCGAATCGACCGACTTAACAAAATTACATTCGTGATTATAAAATAGCTATCTAGTTTTAAAAAGTAACGCTACAGTATGTTACATAAATTATCTGCAATTTATTTTGTAAATACATTACCTATCTTCCTCGTGTTAAAATTGATGGATTCTCAACTCGTTGTTAGTCTTGAAAGACGACTTACAGTCTCGCACAGCATAAGTTGTATGCACCATATTTTTCAAGTATAAAACATGCGACGCGTCAACCCGGAACACGGGGCCCCAAATACTTGTTCGAAATATGTATGCAGTTGGGGCCCATACCTCTCGCGTCTCGCCCCGCAAGCCTAGCACAATTGCTCTGTCTAGACGATTTCTATGGACATCTGATGGATTTTTAAACCGTGCTATAGTGTTGTCATGGCATCTATAGTTCTGGTTTTTATTACCATAACGTTTTAACCGTATTGTGTAGTGGTATGGAAACTTTTGTGCGCGGTTTTCCATTTGGTATTACATAAATGAACTGAGATTTATTTCTTATAACTGATTATTTAGGTACCTACTTACGACCTACACTTACTTTTTACTAACATGATTGAAAAATATATTATGTAAGTAGTTACCTATATGGTTTGACGAGTAACAAAAATACACAATCATTTTTCTGCACATACTTTGGCACCGCATTGCCATTTCTGGGAACTAATTTGTTAGATTAAAAGTAGTCTGTACGTACTGTTTTATTAATGCAAAATTTTAGCCTAATCTGTTGAGTAGTTAATACATGAAAGAGTAACAAACATCGCTTTTCTATAGAAACATGAAACCCCATTGCCATTACATGGGAAATGGTTCATGGAATAAAAGGCTGCCTACGTCTTATTCCAGATCTAGAACTGTTTTTTTTAAGTTTCAGCCCAACTGATTTAGTAGTTGTGACGTAGAGGAGTAAAAAACATTCATCCATACTGTCGCATATTATATTATATTAGTGGGATTAGAGGGACGTTACATTTTAATCCTTTCATAATATAATTGAAAAAAAACCGGCACTTACACTTACTTGAAACTTCTCCAGATCCATTGGCATTTATAAATCATTACATAAGTATTATGAGAATCATACATTTTAACACTATTGTTATGGAATCTTTTAAAAAGTGGTGATGGCCAAGAATGGAAAGAATTAGTTGGATGGAAAAAAAGAGCAATGAAGAGGTCCTGCAGATCTTAAACGAAAAGCGAGTTTTTATGAAGACCATAGGGATTAGGGAAAGGTATTGGGACATCTGATACGATACCACAATTTTATCAAGAACATCGTTGAAGGAAATGTGGAGAGGAGAAAAGAAAGAGAGGAAGGCCTAGGAGAACATTCATGGATCAGGTGAAAGAGAAAGTAAATGTCGTGTCGTATCAAGAAGTCAAACAAAAGGCGGATTACAAAAGCGAATCGACAGGCCTACTTCGACAAGAGCACAGCTCTGAAGTTAATTTGAATTTGAATTAATATTAGTGGCATTAGCTTCCCAATGTAGAAGGTCGGAAGGCTATTCGACTTACTTGGAGCATCAAACGCACGAATTTTAGCATCCACTTCGTTTTAGAGACTAAAGTCAAAAATACTTAAAAGGGCATCACTGAGCTTGGAACTCCAATTCAGCCTTTCGGACTTCAATGTTTGGAAGCCGATGCCCCCAATATGAGCAGCGTGACACTCTGACTTCTTATTTATTTGCTTATGTACGGAATTTATAATTGAATATAGAGAAAATTTACATAAAAATTGATAGTATTGATTGTATCATGATTTTTTGAAAAAGCTTATGAAATGAAAACGTAGTCACTTATTTTTAAAATGACTGTAATTATTTTCCGATTGTTCAATTAATATGATTAACGTTTTAATCATACAAAGAATACTTTTGTGTTTTTTGTCGTACTGCGTATTAAGCTGTCTAAGTGTCTATTATTGCTGCATTTTATCATCATACTGAAAAAGTTACCAGAAAAAAAACACTACGGAGGAAGTACCATTGATTTTTCAGCTGTATCAGGAGGGGTTTTCTTGTCAAAATGCCCTTTTTTTACCGTCATTTAGAGTAAACGTAAAGATGTTGATATAAGTAGTACGTATCATCGTATACCGTACGTATTATCGTATGTACACACATACGATAATACGATATTTTGACAAGCTATGCGACTGACTAGGGGCATGTGGCACACCGGCTTTAGCATATGGTTCGTTATGGGAGCTCCACCTGATAAACATAATATTTACAGAGACTAACACTTACTTAAAAGTGAATAGATATACAGATATCCTTGAGGACGCGAATTCAACTCTTTCACTGATTCTTGATTGGTTAATGTGCTTTATGACATATACCTACATTGTAGGTAGGTTCACTTTGTCCGTCTGTCAAGCAGTCGAAATTATACCGTTGAACTAGCCCCCGTGTTTCATTCAGTATCCCTTATATAGACAAGTTCACTGCAAATAATTTAGTTATAAATGCAAAAAAGACAAAATGTATAAAATTTACGTTACTAAATGTTATTCAAAAGGTTGTTAATTTGCTTTTTCAGGGGGCCAAGTTGGTGTTAGTTAACGAAACTAAGTTTTTAGGCATATCAATAGACTCACGTCGGTGAGATCCCCATATAGAAGCCCAATGTGGTAGACTTAGTTCAGCCGCATACGCTGTTAGACGCATAAGGCAAATTACTTACGTAAATACTGCTATATTATGATTTATATAAAAACGGCTCACATCAATACGTGTTATGATCGGGAAAGCCGACTAGTTTCAGCAGATTTAGACTGCCTTCGTCTGGGCGAGTGAAGACGTTTACGCGACGACGTTACGCCTCACATGTGATCCAAATCTGACACTGAAGACTTTCTCAATGTTAGAGTGGGTCGACACATACTGTTATAAAGTCGAATGGTTTCTTAAAGTAGACGATGATGTGTTTATTAATATTGAAAAACTTCTTACGTTTATAACGTCTTCAAATTATGCACGAACACCATATGGGGAAGCATTTTATCCAATTTAAAATCAGTCCGACCACGTACAAAAGCCAAATAGTTTATTTCGCATGTTGTGTATCCGGAGAAGGTTTACCCTCATTATACAAACGGGCTAGCATAGTTAATGACGACAGATTATAAAACCATTACTAAAAGCTGCTTTGAACCATCGATGATGCGTTTTTTACAGGAGTACTAGCTGACAAATAGATTGTAATCCAAAAAGCGTGTACTCAAAAATAAGACATAAAAACGGCCCTTTTTCAATAATTGTTAGTATACTGTAAAACGGCCCACAATGCAAAGGGAAAGAACCCTAAAAACACCGCCGCGAATGCATTTCACCATCTAACAATAGGGACCGAGTACTTACACCGGGGCAAGCAGTTTGGTACAGTACCTATCACCACGGCCAAAAATGGGCTTAAGGCGCTCTTATCCCAGAAGAGTGACTCTCTGTCTTTTTCTTTACGTGTAAGGGGTAAAGAAAATAACCACACTTTTGTACTTTTTCGTTGTTTTTATCGGTTTTTAAATTGTTTAAAAATAAGGGATACGTTTATTAAAACCCACTTACATGGTCGACCTAGAAAAAATAAAGAGCAAAATTACCAGATATGTTTCGTTAATAAAATGGTAGAATTATGGAAATGGCATGATTTGAAAGGTCTTATTACATGCTGTGTTCGTGAATTATTTCTATCGAGCAAAGTTTATCTGATCGTGTAACACATGCGTGGAAGACCTAGATAAAGGTTCGAACTATATTGCGTATTTTTTTTTTTTGGAAGTTTTAGACGATATCGTCTATTGAAAGTTCTATTTGACTTTGAAATTACTGATTTTGGAATAAAAGCGCCTTAAGGCACAATAGAAAAAGTTGCTCAAGGTCGGATCTTAACTATCTTAACTAGGGTTGGATTTGAATAGCCCTTAATGGCCTTGCAAGTTTATCTTATCAACCAAAAATAAATTAAAATAAGAATGACAGTTTTTTTTCGGCGCGCATTGACGCCGAATCCTAAACGGCCACTAACGTCTTCATACATTATGCGTACGACATTTTGATCTCTCAAGCACGAACGCGCACCAATCGGAAGAGAGAAAGCGCAAACTCCCATGGAATTCCAAGTCAGTCGAGAAACCTTCCGGAAACTATGACATTCTGACTTCTTATTTATTTTGCATATATACGGATATGCTTATATGTCGTACTAGTACTCAATTAATTATAAGTTTTAATGGAATGTAGCGAAAATGTACATCAAAAGTAATAGTATTTCATGGTTATTTAAAAAAGTTAATAAATTTAAACATGTTTTTTTATTTTATATTATTGCAGTTTTGTTTATTTTCCGATTGTTCAATTAATATGATTAGCGTTTCAATCAGATATGAAATACTTTGTGTATTGTTTGTTGTATTGCGTGTTAAGCTGTATATTATTACTGCATATTTATCATCTTCCTGAAGCGACCTCGAACGAAAACGCCACGGACAAAGTACCCTTTATTTACCAACTGTATCAGGGGGGATTTTCTCGTCCAAATCCTCTTCTTTGTCCGTCATTTGGAGTAAATTTAAAGCTGTTGATATTAGTAGCATCAGCCCCACAAAATATGGAGGCTCGACGGGCTATACGACTGACTTGGGGCGTATGGCACACCGGCGTTAGCATAGGCTTCGTTATGGGAGCTCCACCTGATGAACTAAAGGCAAAATTAGAAGAAGAGCATAGGATTAACAGAGACATTATCATGGGAAATTATGTTGACAACTACGCAAATCTGACACTGAAGACATTCTCAATGTTAGAGTGGGTCAACACATACTGTTATAAAGTCCAAAGGTTTCTTAAAGTAGACGATGACGTGTTGATTGATATTGAAGAGGTTCTTGCGTTTATAACATCCTCAAATTATCGCACGAAAACCATATGGGGAAGTATTATATCCAATAGTAAACCAGTCCGACGTAAAACATCCAAATGGTTTATTTCGCAAGTTTTGTACCCGGAGAAGATTTACCTTAATTATACGAACGGGCCAGCGTACCTAATGACGACAGACATTATAAAGCCATTACTAAAAGCTGCTTTGAACCATCGATACTTTCAAGTTGAGGATGTCTTTTTTACAGGAGTATTAGCTGAAAAACTTCATATCAAACGGAAGGAAGCTTTGTTTAACAGGGGAGTCCACAACATAAGTGCATATGATATGATTGAGCAATGGCAAATCATCCAAGCTATGAAAAAAAAAAAGACAACGTTTAATCGAAGAATAAGAATCTAGTACTGAAAATATTGTCACGCCCTTTTATCTTGTAAAAAATACATTTGTCATACTTGTAACTATCTGAAAAAAAAACTATTTATTTATTCATTTGTATACAATATTGCATTTTTTTAGAAAAGTGGATAATGTTTAAAACACGAATACCTATGTCTGTGGTGAAACTAGTTTAGAATATTTTTAAGTAATTATGTTATATACACAATAGCCTTTATTATTACCTTACCATAGTATGGGTATACAATACAGTACCCAGGTACAATAGCCTTTAATGTAAATACTGCTAGTATTAGGTGCCTGATATTGAGCGCGTCATTTTGCATCAAGTCGCATTCTGAGTCGTGACTGTTTTTTTTTTGTGTATTTTCTGTAAACAACAATATTTTAGATTTAATACATTACCATTAAATTATGTGTGGTTTATCTTGGTAATCAGTCTTATAGGCAAAAAAGTAAAATCACTTTCAAAACCGTTACGACAACCGAAGCATCCCGTGCTCTCAAAAAGCGCGTGATTGACTCTAATGATTGACACTAAATACGAAAAGGTCAGCTTTTCAGTTTTTTTAGCAAGGTTCGATGTGAACAGCAGAAGACAGTGACAGCAGTGGTCAGTCAGTACTTATTCTAACTATTCAGGAGACTAAAGGCAAAACAGTTGAAAGTCGCTGTGAAAATAAGTTAGGCAAGTGACAGTACTGTGTGGATAGTAAAACTTACAGCTGCTCTCTACTAACAAGTCAGCTACTGTCCCCGCGAAAACTGGCCTTAAGTACTCGTATGTCTCTCGTTCATCGGACAAACGTGGTGGTAGTGGGAAAAGACGAGTGGCGAGTAAAAAAAAAATGTTGTAGTAACTCGGACGCGTGCTACTGACTGCCTCGCACATGATAGTAACTCGTATGATGCGGTCACACGGTGCGAGTAGCTGCACTGCAGTAACTGACCACGCCAGTAGGCCTACCATGAGTTTTGCACTCGATACATGTTAATGTCTGTATAAAATATTTTGTATTGGAAACTCTGGTTCCTCACGTACAGCGCTAGGGGTGCTATAGAATTTATCTTATAAACATTTTACGCAGACGTTAACGTGTATAGAGTACAAAACTCATGGAAGGCCTACTGTCCTGGTCGATTACTGCAATGCAGGTACTAGGAAATTTGCACCCCATGGGAATGACAAATCGCAATGGCAATGGTAACTGATTTATTGGATAAAAAAAGTTTATGTCTCAATCCAGGTCTAGAACTATATTTAAGCAAAGTTTCAGCCCAATCGGTTCAATAGTTACGGCGTGAATGAGTAACAAACATACATCCATCTATACTTCCAAACTTTCCCATTTATAATACTGTGAGATGTTGAATTTTTTTAATACTTAATTTGTTGTTTTTTAACACATTTCTCAATTTTTAATCACATTAGATAAAATATTTTTCCAATTTTGAATGAAGCTTCCGAGGGCCCCCCCATGTTATACTTATTACCATCGAAAACTAATAAGTTTTAACGGGTGCCGTTCATTTTCAGAGATTTATTTAGGCAATAATTGTTTTGAAAAAGATGAAGTAATACATTTTTCTTCTCTTCTTAGATTACTTTATAGCGATTAGTTTTTGTAGAGCCGTCAACCGCACATTCCGAAACATACAGACTAAAAAGTTTATGAAAATTATAAGGTTTTATCACAAAGTACTTTCTGTCATTTGTAAGCACCGAGTTGAGTTTTTAAGTTATAAAAAGGCGCTTATTTCTATTCTGTTAACATTTATTTATTTTATTAATGTTTCCTTCTTCCATCTATCTCTACAAGTTTGCATTCAAAACAATAGTGTAAAACAATAACAATAACAATAACAAATGCTATGTTGATCAAAGCATGTTCTACTACTAGGAAACAAACTTGGCCAATTAATTACTATTAACATTGTACAATTACACAGAAGAAAGAAAATATCAGTTTTCAGATAAGGTATTTCATTGTTTATTAAAAATTAAGTGTTTCTCTTGAGTATGTTGCAATCATATATATTTTCAATTTGTTTTAAACATTCATATTTATCATGAAACTCCTTCTGTGTATTTTGTTGTACTGCGTAGTAAGTTGTTTTGTATTATTCAATTTTTATTTTGGCTTATCAATGACTGCCTTAAGAAAAACAATACCTGAAAAAAAAAAAACTTTGAGTAATGAACCGATGTTTAACCAACTGTATAATGGAGGGTATTTACACCCCAATCCTCTACTTTGTCCGGCATTTGGGGCCAATCTAACGCTGTTGATATTGGTGGCATCAGCTCCCCACCATATAGAACGTAGAAAAGCTATTCGATTGACTTGGGGCATTAAACGTCCCGCTGTCAGCATCGGCTTCGTTATGGGAGCTCCTCCCGATAAACTGAAGGCAAAACTAGAAGAAGAGCATAGTCTGTGCAGAGACACTATCGTTGGGCACTATGTTGACACCTATGCAAATTTGTCCCTTAAAACTTTTTCCATGTTAGAGTGGGTCAACACGTACTGTGATAAAGTCATGCGAATTCTGAAAGTAGACGACGATGTGTTACTTAATATTGAGAATTTACTTAGATTTATAAACTTTTCGAAGTTTACAAAGAAAACAATTTGGGGTCATGTTGTTTCTAAATGTCAACCAGATCGTGAGAAAAAGTCTAAGAACTTTGTGTCATACTTGGAGTATCCAGCAGGGATATTTCCAAATTTTGCAAGAGGGCCAGCATACTTAATGAGTTCAGATATTATAAAGCCTTTACTAAAAGCAAGTTTGAACCATCGATATTTAAAAGCAGAAGATGTGTTTTTCACAGGATTTTTAGCTGAAAAGCTAAAAATAAAACGCATTCATTCTTGGTTGATTTATGACTACGGGCTAAAACATTCTGGTAATAACGTTATACGCTTCGAGGTAAATCACATTCGTAACATTAAAGGAAGATACATGTCCCAACTATGGCATGAGTATTATATGGACGGCATTAGTTCTAGTCGGCGGCAAGGTAACCAAAACAAAAAAATATATTATCTGAAAAATGGACTATCACACCCCTTTATGTTGTTTTAAAAAAGATCTTATCAAGACTACGAGCATTTGATAAGTTTATTAATATTATTGAATATGAGGGACAATAATAACCACATTGTGAATATTACTTTTTCTACCATGAAAGATATATAAAAATATATGTTTTATAATAATTGAAGCTTTCCCCGTGCAATTTTATTATGTTACTCTGGTATTGCTTTTAATACTAGTTATAATTATTAAAAAAACATGATAGTTTTATGAATCTCATGGTGAATATTTATGATTTAATGTTTCTATTGCAAAAACCATCGCTTGGAATACTCTAATTATTATTAGAGTGCATTACCAACTAGGAATCAATCAGAAACAAATTTAAAAACACAAATATTTTTGAAGAAAAAAATTTATGTTTAAAAATATTCACGCTGTTAAATTTGTTTCTGATTAATTTCTTGTTGGTAATGCACCCTAATAATAATTATGAGTAGTTATGTTAGAAAAATTAATAATAACAATGTGGTTATTAGTATGAAGTGTAACGATGCACAGATTGTTATATATGTATAATAAACAAGAAACTTTGCAATATGTCTACGTTTTATTTATAACAAGCCTTTTATAAACTTTTATAACAAGCCAAAGGTTAGCTTTTGTTAGAAGTATGTAATTTTAATCAAATTTTAGTACAAAAACATTAGTCCTTTACTGGTGCCAATTCAGAACTTTACGTCACTTCCGTGATCGACTTCAGGGATTAATTCCGCAGATTAGGGCATTTTCATATTTAGTACTTGACAATGAAAATGCTTTGACACGGAAGTTCGTATATGAAAAGAATTTGATTCAATTACATTTACTTGATATGCGCATTAGGGAGGATAATTTGATTTTTAATTAGATATTATTACGTACACTCAGATATTGAAAATGTATGATTCCCATAATTCTTGGCCATCACCACATTTTAAATTATTCCATACTAATAGTATCAAAATGTATGATTCTCTTAATACTTAATGATTTCTTAATGCCAATAG